>JANITX010000210.1:5912850-5923023 GCA_027564395.1 Erythroxylum ulei | reverse complement strand
GTATTTGTTTATATAAATTTTAAATACAAAATTTGAAATAAGATAGTTATAACTTATTAAGCATGATGTTTTAAATAAGTGAAAAAATGGAAGTTCTTAGGCTTTAAATATCTAGATATGAATATGTAAATAATTAATTTACTTAATATTTGACATAAACGAAGATTTATAATCAAAATAATTTATATTCACAATATATAAAATTATTTTAAACTTAATTATATTAAACAATTTTAACTTTCTCTATAAAATATAATTATTTAACATAAATGTTATAAAATGTTAAAAAATTTAAATAAAATTTGTCTACAAAACATTATGCTTGCTAATTTAGTATAAAATTTTAAAATAATTGACAATGAAGTCTATAAACAAAATATGAATAAATGTACACATATAAAAATAATATTACACAATTATATTAGTAAACATATTATGTTAATTTAAATGAAATATGCGAATTAAAAAACGGTGAGCTTAAATTACATTTGATAATTAAGACAAGTGAGGTTGATTTTGCCTGCTAGTGGTCTAAACTCTAAACCAGGAGAGCTTGATAGTTAAAATAGAAAAGCACAAAGGCAGGACCACCTTTAAACCCAGGGTTTTCAAAACTGGACCGGACTGGATCATCTGGTCCAACCAAAAAAGTTTAAACCAACTGGTTTTTATGCATAGAGGTTCTTAAGTGAAACCAAACCGGACCACTAACCAGTTCAAACTTTTTTTGGTCGGACCAGATGGTCTAGTCCAGTTTTAAAAACTTTGCATACAACAGATGAGTGAAGTTGAGTGCCCTGCATTTATAATGGGATTAAAAACTCCAATTGTAAGATATCAGTTTATTAGTCAATATGAAGAATCCTTCCATCACAAGATTGAATAAGTGAGAGGATAAAGGATCCCCTTGTCGGATCCCTTTAGCAATCTGAATATGTTTGGTAGGAAACCCGTTAACTAGGATACTCAGGGATAGGGTTTGGATGCATGACATTATCCAGTCATTGAACCAAGAAGGAAGCTGCAAAACATCAAGACATAAACAGATGAACCTCTAGCTAACAGTGTCAAAAGCCTAAAAAAAATCAATCTTAATTAGGCAACTGTTGAGAATCTTGCCTGAGTTGTAGTCCTTCAACAATTCCTGAAGCAACAGGACATTATCTCCAATATTTCGTCAGGAATGAAAGCGCCCTGAGCTAAATTGATAACATTTGAGATGGCCAATTTAAGACGTTTCATAAGTATTTTAGAAATCACTTTATAGATGATTTTACAACAAGAGATGGGTCTAAAATCATTCATACTTTGAGGATTGTGTTTTTAGGCACCAAGCAAATATAAGTATGATTTAATTCCTTAAGCATTCTAGAGGAAGCAAAGAACTAGATCACTACCTCAGTGAGAAGTTTACTCGTCATGTTCCAAGTGTGTTAAAAGAAAAGTGTTGTAAAACCATCTAGCCCAGGAGATCAGGGATGGAAAAACCGACCTAGCCTGAACCAATTTTGGTGTGAGTCACGGGTCGACCATGGTCGGCCTAACCAGACCATGGCTTAGCCTGGCCGACCTATTGACATACCTACAGGAGATTTGGAAGGATGCAATGAAATAGAGTCCTTTTGACATCTAATTCTGAGATTGGGGAAACCATAATTTCTTTGATGTTTTGCTCAACCGAACAATCAAACAGGTTCAGAACATTAGTACTAAGGTTAGTGGATGTATCTGAACCCACCAGGTTCTCGAAGTGATCGATAACAATCTCTTGTAAATGTTTATGGTCTGAGAATTATCTATCTTCACTGTCTCGAAGTATACTTATTCGATTGACATTCCTTCGCGCTAGTATAAATGAGTGGAAGAATTTGGTGTTGGCATCAACATCTTTCATCCAGTTCAAACGTGATTTCTATTTGAGAATAGAGTTCTCACGGTTGAGGGCTTATTGGTATTCTTGTAGCAGTGTATGCTCAACTGCTCTAAATACAAAATTATGAGGATATTCATAGCAATCTCTTTGAGCTTGTATGAGATAATCTTTTAAAGATGAGAGGGGTTGTTTTTTATGGACATGAACTCTTTATGAGCAAACTGCACCAACTTGAGTTTTTTCATAAACTGAAATTCCTTATATCCATCGATGTCAATATTTCAGCATCTATCAACCAATGCCGTAAAGCCTTGCCTATTAATTAGACCATTGAGAAAATGAAATGGTGCACCTGCTATTTTGTTGTCCACTAACTGTTGAATCAGCATGTAAGAGTAATCAGACAATAAATTTTCACCAAAATGAAAAAAAAAAGTTTGGAAAGTATTGTAGCTAAGAAGAATTGACAAGTGATCTATCCAATTTCTTATGAATGAGAAGGTTACCCTGTTGGATGTTAGTCCAAGAAAGGAGTCTTCCTATATATTTAAAATCCACCAAGTCCGTCCTTGCTAAGAAGTAAGACAGCTCCTTCATCAAACCCACAAACACCCCGCTTCCCCATCCCCATTTCAATCAAACAAAGAGAGCAGTTGAAATCACCCATAACAAGCCAAGGAGTAGACATATTGCTCCGAATAATTTCTAATTCCCTCCATAGTATGTTCCTTTGGAAACCAAAATTAGAAGCATATATAAGAGAAAGCTCATAAACCACTGTTGTACCTTGTACATGACATTGTAAATGAATAAACTCTTCTAAAATTTACATGGCTTGAACTCCTATCATAGCCGAGTTGTATGGGAAAATAATTCTGATGTTATAATTTAAGCTGTGACTGAAAATAAGCTCCCAGTTAGCGCCTAAAAACATTGAACCAATAAGGGATTGGGGGTCTTTTATTTTGGTTTTGAGAAGTCCTAATAAACAAGGCTTCATCTACCTCACCAGTGTTTTTTTTGGGGTCATTGAACCCCCTAGTGTTCCACATAAGGACTGACATTGATGAGGGAATCCCTCTGATACTTGGGGTTTTGTCTCCTCTTCCTCGCTGCTTTCTTTTAAAAGACACTGAACTCATCAATTTCTGCTGGAACTTCTACTGCCATGGTACTGTCTACCTTGATGCCCTGCACTTTCTGCTCTATGATAGCATCTTGTACATCATTCTCAACTCAGAACATTTTGTAGAAATTAGCAGGGTATGTTTATATGACTGAGGATGAGCTAAGCATAGGGAGTCAGTCTCCACCGTATTCACATCAGGTATGAACTCACTATTATCATTCTCAATTTCAACCTGATCTAGATTTGACTTTTGCGCTAGAGTATTTGAATTAGGTGCCAGTGTCTTTACTTCCTTTGAAACATAATCCAACTTCTTGTCCTTCACCATAAATGCTATCAGTGTCTGGGCGTTACTTGTCAAGTTATTTAGACCTTCCACTTCTTTAACACCTTCGTGAGAAGCAACTTTGTGGTCCACCTTCTCAACTAGAACCAAATTCCTGCCTAGATCATAAGTAGCTACAACATTTGAAGGTTCAGTTCCCCCATCACTTCCATTCTCAGAATTTCCAAAAATAGTTTCAAAATTAATCAACACACTCACTGGCTCTTCTCGAGCTTTCTCAGTGTTTGCCTGTGCCAGCTAACCCATGGATGGATTTTCATTCAACAATAATTTGTCATGCCATTTAGATTTAAATACTTTTCTTGTTGCCACCCATTTCTTGGCATAATGACTAGGCTTCTAAGGATGTGTAATCACTATTTCACCCCTCTCCAACTCTTTGCTTTCTCCAAGTTGAAGAATAGGTAAAGCTGTAATACATAACAGTACCTTAGTTACGTATCCCAGATCGAATGTGAAAGGGCAAGAAATGAAGAAATGCAAAAATGCCTGATTTCGGTCTCTGTAACTTGAAATGAGTTTTTCGAAGCCGAAACGAGTGCGAATCCACCGCCATCTTTACGAGAACTACTCTCTGGGACCTGGGTAAGGTCTTTCTATAGTTTTCTCAAGAAGGAGGAGTAATGGAGTACATATCGAGAATGATTCATCTTCACAGTAGATTAAAAATGTTGAATATTCCTCTTCCTGATGTCTTCAGTGCTTACCAGACTACGAATATACTCCTTCTAGAGTTTAGTAATCTGATGATGACAAATTACTAGTTAGATGAGGAATGGGACTTTAATGTTTTGATAGCCCATTGCGTTGTTGAGGCAGAGAAACTCAAGTTTGCTACTTCTACAACCCTCAAAGCAAATAAAGGGAAGATAAAGATAAAGCCCACTAAGTTCAAAGGTAGAAGGTTCAAATCTTCTCCACATGCTGATGTTGGTCAATCCATAGCTGGTAAAGGTCCTAGGGATATAAAGAAACTAGTAGTATAAGGTTTAAAAGGAAAGATTAAGACCATCAGGTAACTCTTTGGCTTATTAATTTATAAATCTAATTTGCGATAGTCGCATTAAATACTTGGTGGCTCTATAATGGAGCATTTGATCAAGGTGCTTCCATAATGCAACGATTCATATCCAGGATAAAGCCAAATAAAAAGAAAGAGGAACTGATGGTTCATAATAGTGAAGAAGTGGAAGTAATATCTATGGGGAATCTTATAGCAAGGTTCATTTGGGCTTTACACAACACATTTTATATGTGATCTTTTGATCAATTTTAGACAAAGAGGGTTAATGTTTTGTATTTAATGCTTTTCTTGTACAGTTGTTGTTTGATGCAAAATATAATGGTACAACTTTCTTATCATATGGTTTTTATAGAATGTGTCTTATCCCAAATTAGATAAATACTTTTTCGTATCTTAGGACCCTGATAAATAAGAAGTCATACATGATGTGACATAAAAGTTTAAACCACATTTCCAGAGCTAGGGCTGAGAGATTGATCAAGGAAAGCATTTCTAAATTCTAGATAATGATGATCTGGGAACATGTGCTGACTGTTACAGGGGTAAGTTAACTAATAAAGATATTGAGGTCAACTTATGCTTTTGACTTACTGAGTCTGATACATAAAGATATTGGTAGACCTTATACATTTGCATTATGCAATTATAAATGTATTCTAATATTTGTTGATGATTATTCCCATTACAGTTATATGTTCTTGCTTAAAAACTGAAGGTTAAGAACTAATTGGGAAAATTCATTAAGATAGTTAAATTTGACCGTGGAGGAGAATATCATGGCAAACATGATGTTTCAGGACTTTACAAGGTCCGTTTGCCAGATATTCAAAATCAGTTAGAATAGTAACTTAATTCATTATGCTGAGTAGTTCTGAGAAAAATGGTGTATTGCTGAAAGGCATAACTACACCCTAGGACTTGAAGAAGTCGATGTAGAACAGGGCTATTCTGCCTAATTATCTAAAAGTTTGGAAACTTAGTCTTGCACACATTTGTGTATGGGGCTGGCCTACTGAGGTAGTATAATCCTTATTAAGATAAATTGCATGCTTGTTTTGCTCATTACTATTTAGTAAGATATCTCAATCATTTTAAAGCTACAACTTGTACTATAAAGGAGGGATCAGAATAGTGGAATCACAAACAACTAAGTTTCTAGAATACAATATCTATGATAATGGTGGGTCCTTTGACCCTTCAAATGATAGCAGGGCAGATATTATAGTAATTGTGCATCCGCTACTCATACAGTTAGATTCGGTGGATCTAAGTCTTCGTACCGTGCCTGTACAGGAACAAGAACCCATACCTGTATACACAGAGGTTCTTAGGGCTACAAGATCTAATACATTTAGGTAAATCCACCAGAGTGAGATGACCTGTTATCCCATCTGATTACATAGTTTATCAGGTGAACAGGACTATGCTATTAGACATGTTATGGATCTAATTACTTTTACATAAGTTGTTTCTAGACCCAATGTGGATGTGTGGTGGGATGCAATGAATGACTAGATGCAAGCGATGAAGCATAGTAAGATTTGAGAGCTAGTTGATTTGCATTGGAACTACAAACTCGTCAGTTGTAAATGAAGATTAGACCTAAAGGATTCGGGATTAAGTTTAGCGATTTATGGACTCGCTCAGTTGCCTAATGGTTCAATTGGAGAGAAAGGTTGACTTTATATTACCTTTTCTCTTATATCCTTGTACGATACATTTTGAGTGATTAAAGCAATTGTAGCTCATGATGATATAGAGTTACATAAGATGGCTGTCAAAACCACTTTCCTGAATAAAGACCTTTATGAAGTGGTCTATATGGTATAACCTGAAGGATTTCAAGATCCAGATAGAACTGACATGGTTTGCACGTTAAGCAAATCAATATATAGTTTATATCAAACCTCCTAAAAGTGATACCTTACATTTGATAAGGTTTGGCCCCTTTCGGCTTCATGGAAAATAAAATTAAAAAGATGCTTGTACTATAAGGTCAGGAGGAGCAAAGTTATCTTCCTATTATTGCATGTGGATAATATATTGCTCATGTCAAATTACTTGACTATGTTGTATGAGGTTAAGCAATTTTTAGTCAAAAACTTTGACATAAAGGACCTTGGTGTAGCATCTTCTGTCCTAAGTATTCAGATTCACTGAGATAGATCTCAACACTCATCAGACCTCTCATAAAATGCATGCTTTGAGTATGTTTTACAAAGGTTTAATACGGTTAACAGTAAACCTGTCATAACACCTATCTCTTATAGTGAGAGATAATCTTTGGCACAATATCTAAAGAATAAAGTAAAGAGAGGGGTTATAAGGAATGTTCCATATACTAGTACAGTTGATAGCCTGATGTATGCTTAGCTATGTACTAAGTGGGACATTGCATTTACCATTTGACTATTTGGTCAATATCTAGTTAACTGTAACATCTCGTTTCCACACTAAAGGTTAGAACCCTAAATTTCAGAAATTGAGAAAACATCAATGAGAGATTAGGAGAATGCATCTCATACTCATGCATGACGTTGGCATACATACACGTGAATTTGATTATTGCACACATTAAAATGATTGTACGTGTATTCATTGACATTCCAGATATAATTGATTTTTAAAGGTAATTATATTAAGAATAGTGGTTTTAATGTGATGAAAACTAATTTGGTGAGTGTATTTAGTGACTCAGAATTTTTGGTAAATTTTTAGAAAATATCTAAAAATTTGGGAATTTTCTAGAATTTAAGGATATTTTGGATTAAGAAAAATGTCAAGTGACAAAACAATTGATGAATAGTAGTAGAAATAAATGTCAAATGGCAATGGAAATTTTTATGAATGACATTAAGATTTAATGTCAAGTGTCAAAGAAAATTTGGGAGAAAATTTAGAGAAAAATGGACTAGTAGATTAAAAGACCAAGAAGGGACCATGAGAAAGTGACATGTGTCATTTGCCACACCACTTGTTTTAAATTACAATATTCACTAAGTGAAAGACCCATCTTTGGTCTTTCACTTGTTATTGTCTCTTATTTTCGTTAGCCTCATTTCTTCATCTTCTCCATTCTTCTTCTTCACTCACGACTCTCTTCCCCAACCTTAAAGTTGAACATTGCTTTCTTCCTTCACTAGTCATGCTATTTTCTTCATTTCTTCCTAAACTCCCAACCCTACCCTTAAATGATGATGCACGTGTAAGAGAAGAAAGCTAGGGTTAAGAGAGATCTTGAAGAATTTGAAGATCCTGAAGCTAGACAAGTAAGTATAAGCATCACTCTTCTTGATTTGTTGGATGAAGCATGATTTGATGATAGTTAGAGGTTAAATGTTCATAAATTGAGGATGGGTAATAGATTATGAAATGGGAAGATATTTGATGATAGTTAGAAGTGAAATGAAAGTAAAAATGAAGTGAATATAGGTAGGAAGTTGATGATGAATGTGTATATATGTAGATGTTCTGTTATTAGTGTTCATGATCAATCATGGACTATAATTTGTTTATGAGTGATATTGGGTTGAAATGAAGTTGAGAATGAAGAGGAAATGAAGTAGAAAAGATGATTTAGGTACAAGATGGGTTATATGAGAAATATTGGAAGTTAAAAGCTGGAAAATGTAGCTAAAACATGTTCACTGCGTATGCTTCTATGAAAGTTCGTCGCAGCCAACTTTTGGTTTCGCCGCGGCCAACTTTTCTTTACACTGAACATGTTTCAGTATTTTGGGCATAACTTGTTCTATAGTTATCTAAATAGAATGATTTTTTATTTTTAGTAAACTAGAGACATAAGGCTATAAATTGTCCGATGAAATCAAGTTTTAATTCAGTCTCTAAGAATTTCAATTTCTGGATGGAATTTAAGTATAGAATACTGTTTCAATATAAGAATAGTCTGAAAATATTTGGAGTATAACTTTCAGATTACTAAACCAAATTAAATGATTTTAGTGTCATTAGAAACTTAAGACAATGGGAAACATTTTTCTAGAAGAAAGGGTTATCAAATTTCTTCATTTACCTGATCAGAAGGATCATGAAAAATTGACCTTAAGGTCTGAATTTTTGGAAGAGTTTAAGTATTTTAGAATTTATCTTAGTAAATATGCTTTGTTTGGGTTCTCAAATTGGATTCCTATTGAATGGGATATTTTCCATTGTTAAAGAAAATCAAGAAGGGCAAGAGGAGCAAGAGGAGAGGCACATTTAAGCAAGGAATTCAAGGTGGGTTACATGTTTATAATTGAGTTAATGAGCCAATAATGTTTTTCAAACAAATAGAATTTGATGATTTCAACCACTTTATAAATGTGCATTTATTGCTCTTGAATGATTGAGAAATTGCTATATGTTTGTTATATGAATTGTTTTGATGATTTGTGGAAAGAATATGAAAATGATTTTTGAAAGGATATTATGTTTATGAAATCATGTTTCAGAAATGTGCCATTTTAGGCAACATGTTTACAAGGTGTGAAATGTATGATTATATGGGTTGTAGTAGTCCGTTCTATTATGTCAAGTGCACTTTGACTTTATTAAAGGCTTCTCCTGCCTGCCTGCTAGTAGCACGAAGCTCCTTCATGGACTCCCTCATGTTTACGACTACGCAAAACCATTATGTGGAATTGCGATAGTACGTTCTATTTACGACTAAACCATTTCTCAAAAGGCAGTTGGATGTTTTCCTTCAATGTTCGCCAAGGCGAACCTGCCATGTTGCCTGCGTAATCTCTTTATTTTCTTGAACGTCTTCTACCTTCCTCTTGCATGACTTTCACCCGACCATCCCAAATTGTCACCTTGGGACTAGTAATAGGACCCGGGCCTAACATCTCATGGTATCAGAGACAGGGTTGGACTCCAAATCAGGACCCAACATTTATGGTATCAAAGCATGAAGATGAACCGATGATGCTTAAGGGGATTTTATTAGAATACACTCACGTTTTATGATTCCAGAATTGGACTCTAGATACAGGGTCTAACATTAACCCAGTTGTAGACCATTGAAATGCAGTCAAGTGAGTGTTGAGATACGAAAGGGAACTAAGGATTATATGTTAACATATAGCATAGTCAACAGACTAAACCTCGTAGAAAATTTAGATTCAAATTTTAACTATGTGTTCGGATGATCAAAAGTCCACTTAAGTTTACAGTTTTGAGTTTGCAGATGGTACAATGTCATGGAAATGTGTCAAGTAGACACGGGTAACTTCCTCAACTATGCATACAAAATGCATGTTATGGGGCTACTTCACAGACAGTTTAGCTCAGAAACTTAATTTCTAAGTTGTCTGTGATTGATTTAATGGCTAAACTCATTTGGTTGTACTATGATAATCTCGCTGCTATGTTATTTAATAACAACAAAGAATGTCACAGAGTCTTAGCATTTAAAGTTCAATTATTTGGTCATAAAGGTGTTGATACAAAAAGGTGACATTAAGGTTTGGAGCATTTAAGGACTAAGGAAATGATAGTCGATTCTTTAACTAAAGGCTTTGCCCACTTATGTTTGTGACACAAGTATATAATATAGGTTTGACGTACTTAGACATTATTAGTTAGGGAATCGTTATATTTGCTCCATGTACATTTGTATATTTTGATGTGTTATAACAATATGATGGTTCATCAATAGAGATGGTCACTGTTTATCCTCAGTAATACGTGTTATCATACATTGTCATAATATGTAACATCCCGTCCCCATATTAAGGGTTAGGACCTGAAATTTCAGTACATGTGAGCTCAAAGAGGAAGTAAGACAATGCATTTCCTTG
>JANITX010000210.1:5896063-5908595 GCA_027564395.1 Erythroxylum ulei | reverse complement strand
AAAATTTTGCCCCCATTAAAAATAAAATTTTATTCCAATTAAAATTTTGCCTCCATTTAAACAAATTTCTGAACCCGCCCTGCTTGCGGGTAGAATGTAATCCATTGAAGTTGTTGATCAGTCTTAGAATCTGCAAAATCGAGAGGATCATGCCTTTTCCTTTTTGGATTTAACGTTTGACTACTAGGATGTCGTGCACATTAGAGATAGTAATTCCAAGTTAAGCTTAAATCTTAATCTTCACATCCATAAATTCCAAGTAATATGAACAAAACAGAAGTATAAATGTCTCAGACTTGCTGAAAGATAACAAAGACGATGAGATTAAAGCTAAGCTCGAATAAGAACTAATTGCTACAGAACTTTCGGGATGAAGTGACCAAAACATTGCAGAACACATCTTTACCAGGAAGGATTTCTCTTATTATTATTAATGTATTCAACGGATCACAGCATCCTGGAAACTCGATACCTTTGCTATTGTCAGGTTCAGAAATGAAGAAACAGTGAAAACTACAAACCAAAATCCCTGACATGAATCTATTAGTCTCTTTTCAGGAATGGTGGATACTTTCAACTTCAATTACTTTATAATTAGGTAAATAAATCTCAAGTTGAGTGCTACAAGACAAGTGCTGGTCCATTTTAGTCTTCCCTTCTCATTAATTAATTAGAAAAGAACCTTACGTTAGGTGCAGTGGGTTTAGGTTAATAATGTAAAACAACTTCATTCATGCTCGTAGTGGGTCTCTACTTTCAATTTTCCAAGTACAGGAGATGACATAACAGCGCACCCTAAGATGTTGCTCTATAATTCCCTACTCAGACTAGCTCGGACTCACTCCCCGCTGACTATAAATGCTTAGTAATGGCTGGTTAATTTGCAACAATCAAAAGGGGAAAAACAATAATAAAGAGGTGGGAGCGAAAATACAGACTTTATTTTTTTACTTTAACTTGTTTGATTATTAAGAAAAGATATTATTAACACGATACTGAATTTTATCAAAATTTTTAATTTTGTTTTGTTAATTTACCAAATAAAGCAAGTTTTGTGTAATTCTTTAATTTTATTTTTATCATA
Organism: Erythroxylum ulei; assembly: GCA_027564395.1. NCBI lineage: Eukaryota > Viridiplantae > Streptophyta > Magnoliopsida > Malpighiales > Erythroxylaceae > Erythroxylum > Erythroxylum ulei. The sequence goes on along the minus strand of JANITX010000210.1, from coordinate 5,907,511 downwards.
AAAATTATTATCATTATATAAAATTACTAATTTTTATTTTTATTAATTATGTTTATTTTATTAATTATTTATAAATTACAAAAGTTTTGGATTAATTATTTACACAATAAATCATATAATAACTAAATATAAGTAAAAAAAATTCAATATTATTCCTAATATTTGATGCCAAACACTATCATAACTATTAACTCATTTAATCTTATTTTTAATAATTACATACTAAATATGTATAACTAATTATTTTATTCTCATTTTAATTCTTACTTTTCATTCTCATTCTTATTTTTTATTTTGATTCCTTTATTATTGAATATCAAACTTAGGCCTAAGTCTTCTCATAAAGTCAACGAACCTCGATGCATAAGGTGCCCCGATTTATGATGGTAAGAGGAAGGATATCAATTATGCGCAGCTTTTTCTTTTGCATTTCCACAAAAAAGATTGTTTTTGTAACTTAAACCTATGATTTTCCATCACAAAGAGCAACTACTGATTAGTTTATGCCCTAGTCTAACTTTATATATTCATTTTAGATACAGAATCAAGTTAGTATCGAATATCCTCTAAGAACATAGGTTGCTTTCTGTCCCAATTTAACATCGAACATTCAGTTAAGTACAAAATGGTATGTATTTTAGTCTAGCACCTCGACCACCCATTACTTATCACATCTAATACACAGTACCTCTGACCCTCTCAAAGGTTTCAAAGCACTTTATAATTATGTATTCATCAATCACAACAACACATCATTTACAAACAACACACGATACTATGATATGCCAATGCACATGATACCAATTGCATCAAAACAAGATGTAGACAGCTTTACTTTTTAAGGAGATTAATCTTTTATCTTAGGGATTCCATTTCTCTTTTAACATAATAGACCCACTCTGATACCACTTGTTATTCTTTAATGGTATCCAAGAGGGGGGTGAATTTGGTGAAATCAAAATTTTGGCTTATGTTTGATACTTTTATGAAGAGTGTCAAAAATTATCATAAATACAAATATAAAATCAAATCAAATAAATTAAATTACAAAACAAAGAGTAAGGGAAGAGAACACAAACTAATTTTTAGTGGTTCGACATACAATCCTTGTCTACATCCACTCCCAAGGCTTGTCACGAATTTCCACTATGGATCTCCTTTTAAGGAGAAAAATACCCTTTGTATAATCTTTTATTTGGACAAAGAGGAACGTCCTTTTAAATATTTCTTTAAGGTAAAGAGGAATCTTCTTTTCAATCTTACTTTAAGGCAAAAAGAAAACCCAAATTGTTAACTCAAGGTTTATGATTAACAATTTTGATGATAACTATATAATTTTTCAAAATTCAAATCGAATTTATTTCCTTATATAAGTAACGATATAATTCTTAAAAGGAAATAAAATCATAGAATAATTGTTTTTTTTCTTGCTGGTACATTCTTTATAAACTTACCCTTTTAGAAATGGTTTCATGACATTAAGAAAGATCTTACTAATTCCAATAATCAGCTCTGGAAGCCTTGATAGAATGTTCTTCTTGACGTATAATATCAAAGATTTCAGCAGATTTCAAAGATTAAGCAACGATTAGTTGAAAATTTGTCTACTTAAGGAAGAATCGCTACATTTGCAAAACATACAAGACACAAGACACAGACATGAAACTTGTGAAATATCTTAGAGCATCAATATTCTTGAAAATTATATCAAACTCCTTGTGCATTAGAAAGTGATATCACTCTATCAGACTGTAAAATCCTTTATACAATTTTTTTGTTGAGAGCTTGTAGACGCTAGTAAAATACTACTATTGTGGAAGGTTGAAAAACCTTGAAAAATATACACTTGTGAGCTTGAAAAAGCTTGTCAAATTACTACTTAGTTTTTATAGTGAAATACTCAAGTTAGATTCCTGAGGACTGGACGTAGGGTTCGTTATAAGCTGAACCAGTATAAACCTACTGTGTCATTATCTCTCTCTTCTTTACTTTTAAATTTTCACGTTATTAGTTTTCAATAGGCTCCTTCAGGTTTTCAATAGGCTCCTTCTGTTTTTATATTGTAAGAGGTTTCTTTCAAATATTAGCAGGCTCCTTTCGATTAAACAGGCTCCTGTTGTTTTGAGCGTTTACAGCCTCCTTCACTTTTTAACGTTAACAGAATCCTTTCGAAAGCTTATAGGACCCTTCTATTTATAAATTTATTTTGTTTAGCAGGATCTTATCGATTTGAAAGTACTTTAAAGTTTTTATTACATACAATTCACCCCCTCTTATATGTTTTTATTTTATCATTTGGTATCAGAGCGAGGTTTCACATTTATTGTGTTTTACAGCATGTGATAGATTATGGCAAACAATTTGAGAAGCTTTGAAGGACAATCTGTCGCCAAGCCTCCTTACTTCAATAGAAACAACTATTCATACTAGAAAGAGAGAATGATAATCTATCCTTACTTCAATAGAAACAACTATTCATATTAAAAAGAGAGAATGACAATCTATCTCTAATATGTAGATATTGAATTCTGTCAAACCATCAGAGTTGGTGCTACACTTCCCGCTACAAAAAATGTAGAAGTATAGTCTGATGTTGACAAAAGAAATGCACAACTAAATACTAAAGCAAAACATCATCCAATATGTACACTATCTCCAGAAGAATATGAGAAGATATCCTACTACTCTACAACAAAGGAAATGTGGGATAAACTGGAAGTCACCTTTGAAGGGACGAATGAGGTAAAGAAATATAGAATAAGCCTTTTATTGCATCAATACGAAACTATTGGCATGAAACAGGGAGAAACCATAGATGAATTCTTCAGACAGTTCAACAACATCATCATGACCTTAAAGAACTCGGGAAAGATATATCCCAATGATGAGCTCGTAATGAAGATTCTAAAATCACTACCAAAGAAATGGAGACCTAAGGTGACAGCTTTAGAAACTGAAAAGGATCTAGACATTATTTCACTTGACTAGCTACGAGAAAATCTGACTTAGACGAGATAAAACCGAGCTTAGGCGAGATGAAGGATCCTCCTACAGAAAAGGAATGGAACTAAAAGAAACTAATGAAAGTGACACTGAGTTGCAAATACATGGAGATGACGAGTTCAACTTCATGGTCAGAAAATATACCCACTTTTATAAAAAGAAGCTGATGAAGAAAAGAGAAAGAAACAAGAAAGTTGGGAACAACAGGTTCCTATCAAAAGGCAGCAGTAGCAATAGCAATAGCAATACACAAAACATTCAAATCATATGTTATCACTACAAGAAGCTTGGACACACGAGACCTGAATGTCATCTTCTTCAAAAGGACAAGTCAAAGAATAGAAAACCTATAAAGCAAGCAATGACTACAGCTAGGTTAGATGAGGATTCTGAAAACTTTAAAGAAGAGTCAGCAGAAGTCAGCAATGTTTGCTTAATGGCTAAATCAGGAGTCGATGAGGTATATTATTCTAACTCTGATATTGAAGTTGATGAATTGAAAAATGCATATCTGTAAATGAGAGTTTGGCGATCAAAAATATGTCTCTTGAAGTTAATTATATAAGCAAAAGATCGCTAAAATGGAAGCTTTGGAAGAAAGAGTAACAAAGTTGGAAAATATTTTGCTTAAGAATGGCTCTGATAAAGTGAGATAGCTAGAAGAAAAGGTTGTCGACCTAGAACCTAAGAAAGAGAAACGTATAGGGAAGATCTTATATATAGAAAATGATCTTACAAAGTTCGTTGATGGAAGGAACAACCTTGATGCACTACTTGGTAGTGGTAAATGTGTTTTTGATAAGGCTGGAATAGGTTACAATGAAAACAATAATATTAGGCCATACAAGAATTTCTTTGTTAAATCCAGCAGTAGCTATAATCAAAACAACAGGAACCTGAAATAAGGTAGAAATTATAACAATTCTCACTCATCTGTTTTATGTTTCTACTATGGTAGACATGATCACATTAGTCATTCTTGTAACTTTCGTAAAATGGAGAAATTATCTCAAATGTATGTTTGGATACCGAAAGGTCAAGCTACTAACCTGAAAGGAACCAGAAAAATTTGGGTACCTAAAATGAGATAATTTTTTTTTACAGATATGCTTCAAAATGGAGATAAGAGAAAATCAATGGATAGTTGACAGTGACTGTTCTAGACACATGATAGGTGAAATATCACAACTTAATTCTATTGAAAGAGAAGGCAGAGTTAATGTCGTCTTTGCTGACAAAAATCAAGCAAAGGTTACCGGAATTGGTAAAATTGGTGATTCTAACTCCACCTCCATTGATAATGTCCTTTATGTTGATGGTTTAAAACATAACCTGTTAAGTGTAAGTCACTTATGTGACAAGGGCTATAGAGACATTTTCTATGCATCTCATTATAAAATGATCGATAATCATAATGATAATATTATATTCATTGGTGCTAGAAATCAAAACATGTATTGTGCTCAACTGGAAGACATGTCTTCACAAAGTGTTATGTGTTTTGTTTCTGTAAAAAAGGATTCGTTTATCTGGCATAGAAGATTTGGACACGCTAGCATGAGCATTCTATCCAAATTGTCCAAAAATGAGTTAGTAAGAGAACTACCTACCCTGAAGTTTGAAAGCAATCAGGTTTATTAGGCTTATTTAAAAGGTAAACAAGTTAGAAGTAACTTTCCTCCTAAAAATATTGTGTCTACTAAAAAACCGCTTAAGCTTGTGCATATGGATTTGTTTGGTCCCACTAAGACTCAAAGTTTTGATGGTAAACATTTCGACTTTGTTTTAGTAGATGATTATTCTATATTTACATGATTTTACTTCTTATCAAATCAAGATGATGCTTTTGAAGTTTTTAAAAAGTTTTGCAAAAAATTTCAAATCGAAAAAGGATATTGCATTACTTCAATTCGGAGCGATCATGGACGAGATTTGATAACAGAAAGTTTGAAGATTTATGTGACAATAATGGTATGACTCACAACTTTTCTTGCCCAAAAACTCCTCAGCAGAATGGCATCATTGAGAGAAAGAATAGAACCCTAGTTGATATGGCCAGGACAATGCTTGTGAAAGCAGCCTACCCCATGGTTACTGGGAAGAAGTTGTATCCACTACTGGTTAGATACTCAACAGGTGTCCCTGAAAAAGACCTTCTATGAGCTAAGGAAAGGAAGAAAACTAAATGTCACTTACTTTCGAGCATTTGGTGGCAAGTGCTTCATTCTAAATAATAGGAAAGACAACATTGGAAAGTTTGATCGAGATCAGATGATGTTATCTTTCTGGGTTACAGTAACGCTATCAAAGGATTCAGGGTTTGTAATAAAAGAACAAAGAAGATACAAGAATTAATACATGTAGTATTTGATGATGCACTACCTTGGACAACAACAGTTGATTCAGATGATGAAGAACACCCTTTGGCTCGTAAAAATTCATTGAATACACATACAGCAACCTCAGAGTCATAAGATCAAGAAGGTCCTTCTGAAGCCAGGACAGAGCAGACTCATTCCTCTCAACAAGAGTCTATGTAATGAAGAACATCAAGAGAATTGAGAGGTCAAGATACATATCAACACATTCTGGAAGACCTTCTGAAAGTCTAAGAACCAGATCTTCCTTCAAGAACAACTTTGTTACCCTCATCTTATAAAAGAAGAACTGAATCAATTGATAAAAACAAAGTTTAGAATCTAGTACCTCATTCGCAAAACAAGTCAATCGTTGGAACTCGTTGGGTATTTCGAAAAACAATCGACGAAAATGATAAGACGATAAGAAACAAAGCTAGACTTGTAGCTCAAGGTTATAATCAACAGGAAGGTATTGATTTTGATGAAACTTATACGCCTGTTGCTAGACTGGAATCAATTAGAATTTTACTTGTCTTCGCGTGTAATAGAAACTTCAAATTGTTCCAAATGGATGTCAAAAATGTCTTCTTAAATGGATTTATTAACGAAGAAGTGTTTGTTAAGCAACCTCTAGGCTTTGAAGATAAAAACCATCTTGATTACGTGATGAAGTTAATTAAAGCCCTGAATGGTCTAAAACAGGCTCCTCGAGCATGGTATGAGAGGTTAAGTAATTTTTTGCTTGAGAATAACTTTGAAAGAGGAAAGGTGGATAAAGCCTTATTTATTAAGAAAAAGGAGAATGATTTACTCATAGTGCAAATATATGTTGATGACATAATATTTGGTGCTACTAATCAATCCTTCTATGAAGAATTTTCAGCATTAATGTAGGAGAATTTGAAATGAGCATGATGGGAGAACTATCATTCTTTCTCGGATTAAAAATCAGGAAAACAGAAAAAAGGATCTTCATTAGCCAAGACAAATACACAAAAGAACTGATCAAGAAGTACAATTTTGAGAATGCCAAAACTATGGGTACTCCTATGTATACTGGAACAAAACTTGATAAGGATGAAGAAGACAAGACTACAGACGAAACAAAGTATAAAGGAATGATTAGGTCACTACTATATATGATGCTTAGTGTGTGTCTTTGCGCATGCTTTTAATCAAATCTAAAAGAAAGTCACCTTTAAATAGTTAAGAGGATCTTTCAATACCTTCAAGGAACTATGCATTTCGAATTATGGTATCCAAAAACTGATTCATTTAACATAGTTGGCTATTGTGATGCTGATTATACAGGTGATAAATTCGATCGAAAAAACACAAGTAGTCACTGTCAATTTTTAGAGGATTTCTAGTTTCTTGGGCTTGCAAGAAATAAAATTGCACAACATTTTCAACAACAAAAGTGGAATATATAACAATTGCCAGATGTTGTGCTCAAATGTTATGGATGAAGCATCAACTCCAGGATTTTTCTCTAAACTTTAATCATATTCCTTTATTATGTGATAATACTAGTACAATAAATGTTTCGAAAAATTTTGTGCATCATTTTAGGACAAAGCATATAGAAATCAAGCATCATTTTCTTAGAGATCATATTTTAGAAGGTACCATTGATCTTTTGCACATTAATACTGAAAATCAAGTAGCTGATATTTTCACTAAGCCACTTTCTGAAGATAGATTTAGTGTATTAAAAAAAGAGCTTGGTATATGCAGAATATCTGATATTATATCTGTATGAATTTTCTATGCTACTTCTCTCTGAAGACATTAGTAAGCTCCTTCTACTTTAAAAGGCTCCTCTCAGGTTCGAGATCTTCTCTTAGTTAGTAGGCTCCTTCTTGTTTAGAAGGCCCTTTTGTTTTAAAAGACTCCTATCAGTCTAACAGAGTAATATACACATGTCCTAAAAAGGAAGTCATTCATAGTGTTGTTTCCGCATTTAAAGAAACACTCAAGCAGTTCTGACAAGCGGTTGTACAAGACTGACAAAAGATATGCAAACAATCCACTTCCTCTTTTAGCGTGTACGACTGTCCTTCTTCATTCGAAATCAATGCTCAAAAATTGTTTAGTACTCCTTAAGCAAGCTTTATTCTTCTACTCATCCTCATTGTTCTTCAAATCGTCGCTCTTTACTCTCTGTATTCTAACTCTCTGTCTTCATCTCAAATCTTCTAAACCTCGTCCATCCTTCTTACAATGACATAAACTAAATCAAAGGATAGAAGAAAATCACTGCTTCAACTTCCATCTATGAACAAACTCTCGCTTTTGAGTCTTATTCTCTATCTCCAATAGTAGGCCCTATGAATACTCCTACTGAACCTATCTCTATTTCCTCTAAACCCCAAATTTCAAAAACACCCTTTCAGGAAACTCCAAAGGAGAGAAAAAGGAAAATTTTAACTATGCTTTTCCTAGAATCAAACTTGTACTCCTCCTCTAAAAATAATGAACGTTTAGCTAGATAACAATTTGTCTCTGATTCCATTGGAGAAGAAGAAGAAGAGAGAAAAAGAAGAAGAAGAAGAAATGAAGAAGAAGAAAAAGAGGAAGAAGAAAACGAAAAAGAAGAAGAAGAAGAAGAGGAAGAAAAAAAAGAAGTAGATGAATCCTCGAGTGAGGGGGAGCAAATAAGAAAAGTAAGATTTCATATACTCATTCTTACTCTAACCACTCCTACTCCTTCCATTGCTCCTACATCTACTACTCCTAAAACTGATCCTAAGAATAAGAAAATGCCTAAAGCACACTGGGTTGTAAACGATGATGGATCAGATGAAGAACCATCTTCGTTATTAAAAAGACCACAAACCAAAGAAAGTATCACAAAACAAGCTCTACAAAAAGAAACTACTGAGACAGAAAAGGAAAAAGAAGAAGAAGAAGAATCAAGGAAAAGAAAAAAGAGAAGAAATGAGAAAAGGCAAAGCACCTTTGGTCAAAGAAAAGACTGAGAAATAAATTGTTAGGGATGAACTAGTGCTTGAAGAAATATTTTTTGAAGAAATCCCTAAATCTAAGAGAACAAAATCAAATAAAACTCACTGTACTCTTAAAAGGAAAATCTTCAACTTCGATAAAGTTATTCCAATCGATGGAAGTTGAAGTAAGGTACAAGATGCACTTTAAGAAAAGAAAGGTGGTAGCAGGACGCATCTTGCTTCCCAACCTATTTGAGGATATTGGTATTCTCATCACACCTTCTTTCTTGTTGTTGGTTAGGAAAACTTTTTAAATTTGGACGAAACAGTGTGTGAGTAAGATGTTTCTACACACATATGAGATGAGAAGAAATTGATGGGAAGCCGGTAATCATCTCGTGGGTAAATGAGTGCGAGATCTTGGTTACAGAGGAAATCTTGGGGAACATTCTGGGTGTAATTCCAGTTGGTAGGACTTACATTCCCTTTCATAAGTGGGATATTGTTCACATTGATCTGGGAGAGGCTGTGGACTTTATATGTCTGCATACTGAGAAAGCCTATGAAGAGAGACCCTAGTGTAGACACTAAGACCTACTACCGAGATGCCTTGCATCCATTTTCGCTACTTCAATTTTTCCAAGGAGTAGCCCAGTAGAAAGGTGCAGCCTTCTGGATACGTATGTGGTCTATAACTTTTTGAAGGGTAATAAGATGAAACTTCCAGCAATGATTATGAATTTTATGGTGGATAAGGGAAGTCACAAGAATACCAATGGTGGCCTATTGTATGGGATGCTATTGACCAAAATTTTTGCCTATTTTGGAGTGCCTTTTAACAACTTGAATTGGTATAAGCCTGCAAAGTTCCATTCTTCAATTCCCTACCAATTCGGTTACAAGCTAAAGGACAACATGTGGGCAAACTAGAAGACAGAAAGAGTAGCAGATCTTTTAGGTCCTACCCCACAACAATCAACTCATTTTCCTCTCCAAAGCTCCAATGATGTGATCCTTCAACATCTGAAGGAAATTCTTTCCAATCAAGATCACATGCACAACCAAATAGACAACATGCAAAAATAGATTCATTACTTGCAAATCTTGCTTATAAAAATGTCTAATTAATGTCTCTGTTTTTTGCTTGGTCTGTTCTTACATACTTATGATCTTGTTTGTTGCCTTAGTCACTCTTCCTCTCTATTTTTTTATTATGACAAAAGGGGAGAATAAATTAATGATTTATTTTGCCTTGATGATATATTTTCAATATTGCTTTGATAATATATTTTACATTGATGATATATTCTGCTAAAATGTTGCTGAACTTGTGGAGTTTAAATCTATAATTGCTTTCTTTCTTGCAAGCACATTCTTTATAAACTTAACTTTTTAGAAATGGTTTCAAGATATCCAAAAAGGATCTTACTAATTCGAATAATCAGCTTTAGAAGCCTTGATAAAATGTTCTTCTTAACCTCTAAATATTAAAGATTTCAGCATATTTCAAAGATTAAGCAACAACTAGTTGAAGAAATTGTCTACGTAAGGAAGAGCCATTGCATTTGTAAGATATACAATACACAAGACACAGGAAAAAGACTTACGAAATATCTTAGAGCATCAATATTCTTGAAAGTTATATCAAACTCTTTGGAATTTAAAAAGTGACATCACTTTATCAAAAGAGACTATAAAATCCTTTAAACAATTGTTTTGTTGAGAGCTTGTAGATGCTAGCAAAATACTACTACTGTGGAAGGTTGAAAAATCTTGAAAAATATATACTTGTGAGCTTGAAGAGGCTCATCAAATTACTACTTAGTTTTTATAGTAAAATACTCAAGTTGGATACTTGGGACTGGACGTAGGCTTCGTTATAAGCCAAACAAGTATAAATCTACTATGTCATTATCTCTCTCTTCCTTAATTTTAAATTTTCACATTATTAGTTTTCAAGAGGCTCCTTCAGTTTTTCAATAAGCTCCTTTTGTGATTATATCGCAAGAGGTTTCTTTCAAAAGTCAGCAAACTCCTTTCGATTAAACAGCCCCTTATCGTTTTGAGCATTAACAGCCTTCTTCCCTATTTAATGTTAACATGATGCTTTCGAAAGTTTATAAGACCCTTCTATTTATAAATTTATTATGTTTAACAGGATCTTATTGATTTAAAGTACCTTAATTTTTTACTACACATAATTCACCCCCATCTCAAAACCAACATCCATCTTACAATTCATCTCACTTGGTTCAAAAATCTCTTCTTTTTTATGATGAAAAATATTTGTGATATAAGAAATTATTACAATAATTTAGTTAGAAAAATTACAACCCATACCGAGATAATAATTAACTCCTCCTTAATTCATGCATAAAAGAAAAGAAAAAAAGAAAGCCATATCATAACACAATTCAATAAATAAAAATAATTAACGAAACTATACATTGTCAAAGAGATATAAAACTACATTTACTCCCCCCCAATTATAGTATTTATATAATATCACACAAAATCTTGCTCCCCCTTTTTGGAAACATCAAAAAGAGTTAACTAGTTGAAGGTGGAAAATGAGACTCAATTAATATGTATAGGTTGTCAAGGCAATGCATCGTGATGTCTCGAAAAGAGTCAAGCTCTCTTTGCAACATAGTAATATGATGCTCATTGGCAACGAGATGAGCATCTAGCGGGGAGTGATGTGGTAAGCGAGAGGTTGTGGCTGTTGGGAAATCGGGTCGGGATCTAATCCGAATCGCAGTGGAATAATCACGAAACTTTTCTGTGACTTTTGATTTCCCGAAAAGCAAGATATATTTAATTCTATAAAATGATTAACACGAATCAAAACAAAGCGAAATTTAATTCGTACCTTATTTCGATGCTTGATCTTTGTCTTGTTGTATCCCTCGAACCATTTCCGAAACCGATCTGTCTCAACCACCATAGCCGCATAAGTGTCCGACCTCTAATGGTATCTACAGAACAGGTTGAGAGAACTTTGTAAATTTTACAAAGAGGGTTAAGCATGAAGTGCTAGCTCCATAGAGCTTAAGCCTGTTTATAATAAGCTTTGGACGTTTTAGTAATTTAATTGAAATTAAATTCTAATTTCAATTAAACTTTAATTAGAATTA
>JANITX010000210.1:5841094-5862820 GCA_027564395.1 Erythroxylum ulei | reverse complement strand
GCCACTTGTTTCCAAATTTTCTATTGATGGTGAGGAGTTCTCGGTTGAATACGAAAATTTGGATAATATTTGCTTCGAATGTGGGAGGTATGGGCATTCGGATTCGTTCTGCTCTTGGAAACCTAAAGAAGATGGAACTAATAACAAAGAAAAGGAAGGCGAGTTGCCGATTACTCGAGCCTCAAATGATTTTGGTCCGTGGATGATTGTTGAGAAGAGAAAGAGACTACCGAGGAAGCAATATGACAATGGAAATTCGAAATCAGCAAACACAAATCAGTTTGATGCTTTCCAGTTTGATCAGGAGGATGAAGATAGGGCTGCGGGTGGAGATAAGGGACATGGAATGGCTGCTGTTACGAGTGCACAGGGGGCTGGTCGTGAAAAAACTCGTAGCTCGGGTCAGAATAAGGGCAAGCAAAAATATGGGCAGAACCGAGCAGTAAATAGAGCTGAATCAAACAAAGATTCCAAGCAACAAAAGGCTACTTTCGGGGAATTTTTTGAATATCAACAACGGCAATCCATGAAAGAGCCTATTGTCGCGTTACCGACCAAGCTCAATCTGGAGAATAATGCGGTGGTTGGGAGAGATATCACTAACCAGATTCACCCTGATTCTGGGATTCATGACATTGTGAGTGCTGGGGAGTTTGTTCCCGAAACAAATCCGAATGAAGTCCAACATAATGGTCGTCCACCCGATGCTCTACTACATGATTTCGATGCTATTATGGCTGGTGGGGAAGACGGGCCACATGCTGTCCTTGGTGACACGAGTCTTGTGAATGAGGTTACTTTAGAGGGGTGGAGTTTTGGCCAACCTCGCAATTGACTTTTTTCTATCAATTTGTGTTTATGATTTTATCGTGGAATTGTCAAGGAGCGGGAAGCGCTTCCTTTTTACATGCTTTAAAGTTGTTGTTGTAGAAGCATAAGTCTTTTATCTTAGTTTTGTTGGAGCCTCGGATTAGTAGTTATCAGGCAGACTCAGTCATCTCGCGGATTGGGTTTCAATTTTCACACAGGTTTGAGGCGACGGGTTTCTCTGGTGGTATTTGGGTTCTTTAGAATGGTGAATGGAAGGTAGAAGTCCTAGAGTCGAACTCCTAATTTATCCATTACCGAGTATGGGAGGGAGACGGTATCTTGACTTACTTTACGGCGGTGTACGGACATCCAACACCTAGTAGAAGAGCCTTTCTCTAGGATCATCTCTCTCGTATTCAATCAACTATGGCTGATCCATGGGTGCTTATGGGCGACTTGAATGTAATTGCTCAGAGCTCTGAACGGCGTGGAGGTGCGCGAAATCGTTCTGGGGTGAATCAGACTTTTGTGGACTGGCTTTAGTTTTCTGACTTGTTGGATTTGGGATTTGTCGGACCGAAGTATACATGGAAGAGAGGTAATTTGTACCAGCGCTTAGATCGGGGTCTTTGTAATGCTCAATGGCGGCTTAAATTCCCCGAAGCGGTCATCCGACACCTTGTTCGGTATCAATCAGATCATCGACCATTGCTTTTAGATTTTTATAGCCTTGTGCCGAACCAAGCGGAACGCCCTTTTCGTTTTGTTCAGGCATGGATGACACATGAGGAATATCGTTCTTTTGTTGATCGAAGTTGGGTATGTGGCATTCTATGCATTCGATTACGGTATTCACAGGAAAATTAAAGAGATGGAACCGCGAAGTATTTGGCAACATCTTTAGACAAAAAAAATAGTCTGCTTGCTCGGTTGGAAGGGATACAACGAATCCTTGAGCACCGATCATCCAGTAGACTGAAAGCTTTAGAGGCAGAATTAATGACTGAGCTCGATAAAATTTTGCTTCGCGAGGAGATGCTTTGGTTTCAGAAATCTCGAGATGATTTGGTGAAATCGGGCGATAAAAATACATCTTTTTTCCACTTGCCCACGGTGCGGCGACGCAAGAGAAATAGAATCGAAATGCTCAAAGATGATAAGGGCAATTGGGTGACCGACCAAGACCATTTAAAATCCATGGCTGTATCTTTCTTTGGCAGCCTATAGACGGAAGATATTGAGTCGCACTCGGTGTATCCTTTGAGTTGTATGTTCCCTAATGTTGATGCTACGAATCTTGCAAAGCTAGAATCTCAGTTTTCGGTTAAGGAAATAAGAAAGGCTCTGTTCGATATGAAGCCATGGAAAGCTCCGGGCTTTGATAGGATCCAAGCTGGAGTTTATCAGGCTCATTGGGAGACGATGGGATTAGATTTGAGCACCGAGGCAGCCCGTGTCCTTAATGGGGGAAGTATTGATAAAGAGATGAATAAGACAATCATTTGTTTGATCCTGAAGCAAGATGTTTCTATTAATTTCCCCTATTTCGACCAATCTCTCTTTGTACGGTAACTTATAAAGTTATCACGAAAACAATTGCTAATCGGCTTAAGAGTATTATGCCAAAGATTGTGGGGCTTGAACAATCTAGCTTCATCCCCGGTAGGCATATCACGGACAATATTATGATTGCACAAGAATGTTTTCACTTGATGCAAGGTAAGAAAGGGCGTGTGGGATATATGGCCATTAAGGTTGATCTTGAGAAGGCTTATGACCATATCAACTGGGAGTTCCTCTTCGATACTTTACAGGAAGTAGGGCTGCCTGATACGCTATCTCGAACCATTATGGATTACGTAACTTCGAGCTCGATGCAGATACAATGGAATGGTGGCCTTACTGAGTCCTTTGCGCCTTCAAGGGGCTTAAGACAAGGCTGTCCATTGTCGCCTTATCATTTCGTTCTATGTATGGAGCGTTTAGCTCACGGGATTTCTTATGCGGTGCAATCAGGACGTTGGAAACCATTGCCTATGCGGCAAGGAGGCTCAGGTATTTCGCATTTGTTTTTTTCCTATGACTTATTATTATTTAGAAGGGCAGATATAAATCAGGTTGCAGTTATGAAGGAGGTTGTGGCAAATTCCTGCGAGAGTTCAGGGCAGCGAATTAGTTAAGCAAAGACCTCGATTTTCTTCTCTAAAAATGTTCCTAACAGATTGCGTCGATATCTTACTACAACGTTGGGTTTCTGTGAAGTTTCTGATATGGGGAAATATTTAGGTGTGCCAATCATACACTCGCGGGTGACGAAACACACCTATAAGTCAATACTTGATCGAATGAAGTTGAAAATTGTGAATTGGAATGCATCGAGTCTCTCACTTGCAGGGAGAATTACGCTTGGGCAGTCCATACTAAGCGCGATGCCACTATATGCTATGCAAGCGGCTAATATTCCGATTGGCTCTTGTCGAGATGTGGAGAAAGCTATTAGGGGATTTGTTTGGAATAGTAGCGAGGAGAGCCGAAAGATGAGTCTTGTTGCTTGGCCGAATATGTTGAAACCAAAAGTCGATGGAGGATTAGGCTTTCGGGATTTACACCTTGTTAATAATGCTTTTGGCATGAAGGTTTGCTGGGATTTATTCACGAAACATAATAGCCTTTGGGTTTGGGTATTGGCCAGCAAGTATAATTTCGATAGTGAGGCTGGTTTGAATCTGATTCAACCTTACTCAAGCTCACCGTTATGGCGCCTTGTTTACAAGAATTGGGATGACATGATGACTAACGTGGCGTGGATTGTTGAGAATGGACAGCATGTGTGCTTTTGGGAACATAGATGGGTGCCGGGACTCGATTTGCCGTTAATTGAACTGGTGGTATCACAGGTTCCGGATTCGATGAGATTTCACGCGGTAGCCTCTTTTGTGACTACCTCAGGGGAATGGGACTGGCAGGCCTTTGAATACCTCCTCCCATCCAATGCCATCCAGCTCATTGCTGCTATTTTGTCGCCCGATGAAAGCATGGATAATGAGCGACCTTTTTGGTGCCCCTCGTCATAGGGTTGTTTTGCTTTGAAGACTGCCTATTTGAGCTTATGTAGACAAAGCGAAGTTGTGTCAAGAGCTCCCTGGCATCGGATTTGGAAGTGGGTTGGACCACAATTAATTAAAGTGTTCATGTGGCTATGTTTAAGCAATGGGGTGCCAACAAATGCCGAAAGGTGCCGGAGACATTTGTCTACATCGAACATTTGTGAGGTATGCTTTGAATCCATTGAGCATACTATGCATATAATTCGAGATTGTCATTTTGCTAGAGATGTATGGAATAGGCTGCTAATTTATGAGCAACGAGCATGGTTTTATGACTCAGAATTGAGTTTGGATGCCTGGTTATTTCGCAACATTGCTGACATGCAATGCTATCAAACTGATGTGAGTTAGAGTGTGGTATTTGGGGTTGTTATTTGGCTACTTTGGAAGCGTCGAAATAGGGCTGTCTTAGGGGATGATTCACAACCAGCGACCCTCACTGTTGAAGCTGTTTGCTACGTTGGTACACAGCAGGCAGTGCAAATTGCAGCTGCTGTGCGTGTCGAGCAAGGGCTACCAGGGACAAGATGAGAGGAGCGGCTGGTGCATTGGTCGACACCGCCAGTAGGAGTATTCAAGCTGAATACAGATGCCTCTCTAGCAGCTGATGGCATGGTAGCATATGGTGGAGGGGTCGTGCGCGACAGCCATGGTAATTGGGTAGGCGGCTTTGTGGTTAACATTGGTCGATGTCCGATTCTGAATGCGGAAGTGTGGTCTGTCCTCCATGGCCTTGAATATGCTACGAGTTTAAATTTGAGGCATATTCAAGTTGAATGTGATAATTTGTTAACCGTTAACATGATTAATGGAGAGTATGAGGTTAATGCTTTAGTTGCTGCTTTGATTTCCCGAATACGCAAGCGAATGGAGTCTTTCGAGAGGATTTCGGTTACACATATACATCGGGAGGAAAATTTCGTCGCCGATGCTTTATCCCATCATGCTTATGACTTTAGTCCGGGTTTTCATCCATTAGCTAGCCCACCAGATGCGGTGAACTCGTGGCTTTTTCATGATATTATTGGTGTTACTTATGTTCGTTAGTTAGAGACTTCTTTTCGGACTTCGCCCGCTTTACCTACTAAAAAAATCTAAAGTCAACTCAAAATTAAGATGAAGCAACAGTTAGTTGAACAAATTGACTATTTAAAGAAGAGTAACAGTACTTGTGAAGCAACAAACATACTCAAACTTTCGAAACATTTGAGCAGCATCTATATTCTTAAGAGTCATATCATTCTTATTGTGCTTTAGAAAGTGAAAGTACTATATCAAGAGAGAAATTGTTAATTGAAAACTTACTTTTTATTTTACATTTTATTCTTCTATGAGTTTTTGAAGCTTGTTATACAATTTGAGTGTAGAAGGTTGCAGAATCTTGAAAAATATGTACTTGTGAGCTTGAACGGCTTATCAAATTACTACTTAGTTTTTATACTGAAATACTCAAGTTGGATACTTGGGGACTGGACGTAGGCTTGAGTTGTCAACCGAATCAGTATAAATTGATTGCGCCCTTCTCACTCTTCTCTTAAATTTTAAATTTTCGCATTATATTGTATATGTGTGTGTTTATTTCAACAAGATGCTCCTTCACTTTATAATAGGCTCTTTCTGTTTTCAACTTGCAAGAAGTTCTTTTTAATTTTAACAGGCACTTTCTATTTTAAATTATTTTTAACAAAACTTTTTATTTAGCAGGCTCCTGTCGTTTAACAAGCTTTTTATCTTTTAACAGGCTTCTTCCGAAGAGTTCGTCTTTTGTTTTTCCACGTTTCATGCAAATAGTCTCGTATTGATGCACTAAAAGATATATCTATGTTTCTTTACCTCATTCGTTCCTTCAAAGTAACTTGAAACTTGTCCCATAGTTCTTTTATTATAGGACCGTATGATATCTTTTTGTACTCCTCTGAAAATAGTGCACAGATAAGATGATGTTTTGCTTTGACATCCAGCTGACCTGATGATGTTGAAGATCACGGTGGCACAGAGGCTAGTCAGAGCAGTAGGTGAAGGGGCATCCGGCGAACAGATCGAAAGAGAGATGCACGAATAGAAAGGAGAGAGAGAGCGAGAGCATCAAAGCTCTGATATCATATTGGATAGAATGAGAACCCCTTGACTAAGGTTCTTGTCTATTTCAATATATACACACACAAGGGAGTATATATATACACACAAGAGATACACACATATAAATATAAAATATAAAATACTTTTATATATACTATCAATTTACCTTTAAATTGTATTATTTTTAGTAGGTATTTTTTGAAAAAGAAAACTTTTATTGGTAGATGATGATAAGTTGCTATCTAAATTAGTTAATTTGTATCTTAACTAATCCATCTCCTCGAAATGATAAAAATTTATAGTTTATGTTGAATTTAGAAAATTTAAAGAATAAAATTTGTCAGCATTTTTCATAAAACATTTGAATCATAAAATTAATACAATGAAGCTTTTTTATATGTTAGTTTGCTCAAAATAAATCAAAAATAGGTGCTTTGTATCGAAAATAAAAAATTGAAGACCTAATATTATTATGCTAACTAACCAATGAAAGATTGAGAAAATAAGCAAAACTAAACTCAATTCAATAATATCCCACATCCCTAGAACTTCAGCTCCAAAAAGAATAAAAGAAAAAAGGCAAGCAAGTTGGACACTCACTACTCAATAAGAGTAAAGACTTTATATCTTTAATACCAATATCTCACCACCCCCTTTAACATAAAAATGAACACTTAAAGCAGATAAGGTATTGGTCGCCAATAAGTCATAGCATGAAGTAAATTCTATGTGATTCATGAAACAAAATATCATTTCGTTAGACTTGAAATGAAAGAAAAACTCGTAAATTAAAAAAAAAAGGGTAAGATGATGATATGTCATATATAAATTATTATTTAAATATTCAAGTTAAATATGAGGTTATTTTCAACTTTTCACTAAATATAAAAGATTATCTTTTTTAAATTTGATTATTAAAAATTGCACGTCAAACATAAATTCTAAGAACTCTAAGAAAGATAATGCGCCAAGTCGGGGTCAAGCCTGTCGTGGCCTGTGGCCTGACCCCCAGCCTGACGGCCCCAAGGTAGGCAGGGCTAGCCCATCCTGGCTTATTATTTTTAAAAAAATTTCAAAAAATTACGTTATTTTGCTACTCTCAATCGGAGACAGCCCAAACCTGAGCCCATCCCATAGCCCAGTCAAGTGAAGATATCTAGACTATTGACTTTGAGTAGGGCCATGTCGGGACGAGCCAACTCACAAATTAAATTGTGCAAAAAAATCAATCGTTCAATTCACATTCCAAAACCATAGTTTTCATCCCTTTTTTGGTGTTGCTTAAGAGAAGGGACATAACTGCATAATTTGAAAGATGCCACCTTTTAATCCAAGAAATGGATCCCACATTTATAATGATTACTATATTACATTTTACTATGGTTAATATTTATAGTTATATATGGACATTCGAAATTCTGTTGAACAGACATATCAAACGAAGTTATTGCAATTCGGTGTATTTGGTGATGATATGATTAGGACAAGTTTGAGAATGACGTGCAATTCTTATTAAAACGTCAATTTCAAGAAAACTAGATATGATCATGTTCATTTTTACTTGAAGTGGTTGAAATGTTCTTTATAAGACAAAACTTATTGAATGTGATTATGACAATTATTTCAACAATTATAATAGAACTTACTTGGATGGTTGGTAATACTTCATTCACGTCAACTAATTTGGATTCAATCTTCTAAAGTAAGAATAACGTCAAATTTACTTTTTTAATAATTCAACATGATGGACTCTAAAAGTGAAATTAATTTTTTCTTCATTTGATATTTCTTGGTTTATCATTTATGCAATCAATTTTTTTTTAATTTTTTTTAACAAAACGTGAAGAATAAAGGGTAAGAAATAATATAAGTTAAATCTTATGATCAGTCTGATCAACTTTTCGGTTTGGTTTTTAATTTTTCGATTTGATTAGGTTTAATAATTTTTGTTGTTAAAAACCAATAAGTTTATTAATCAATCAATTAACTTTCATAAACTAACTAGTTTTTATAAACAAAAATAAACCGATAATTTTTAATTAATAATCTCTTTTTAATTAAACTTTAAATTTTTATTTTGGATGATATTTTTTAATTATTTTAAATTCTTCAATTTCATTTAATCTTTAATTGATTTTATGACAATTTATTACTGATTGAACCATTTAATTATTAAATTTTTGATTTTATCGATTTAACTTCCAATCGAAAATATTGCTTATGATAGAAAAAGTTTGATGAACTATCAACAAATGCACTGACCAAATTCTCATCAAAATAGCAACCAAAGATACAAATTTTTAAAAAGAGTCAGAGACTTAAAATTCAAGAAAAAAAAGGTACCATGATATTGTCTTTCTATTGCTAATGAAGGTTGAAAATATGTTAGCAAGACAAAGACTTTGTTCATGAGAAAGTAATTAATAATTCCAAAACACCCCAAAAAGAGTAATATATATCTGTCGTCCACTAAACGGACATCTAACCTAATCCCATAAATTCCACATAAGATAAACAAAAATTGAGAGTGCATGTCAACTAATGAGTGATATGTAGGTTTTAATATAGGCTTATGTCCAAGCACATAGATTCTATTCTTGACCATGCCATTAGTATGGATATCTATTAAAATGAAATTAATTACACCTTACCCTTTAAAAAATATAAATTTTTAAGTAGGTATTAATGATAGTTTAATGAATGTAAATATTATTTTCGATGAAAGGAATTAAAGAATGATCTCAATTGTCTTTTGACTAGTCCTTTTCTTAACTATATCATGCCTCTTTGTAGCTTCTTATCTTTTACAAATTAAAAAAAAAAAAGGATTAGATGCATTATGGTTCATTACAATTGATACATACACAAAGAAAATGACAATCTCTCTTCTAAATGCTACCTACCTACCTCAAGTCTTTTTTAAATTCCAACTTCAAAAAGAAAGAGCTATGTTATTTACATACCCATTGTAATAACTTTGCATCAATAGCAAAAGTGATTAAGATGAGAAAACCAAGTTTAAGTTTAACAATTTGATTTCACTTGCACATGAAATCTAATAATTTTTAGGCACTTATAATGGCTTAGAAAAGTTGAGGGTTTTGAGAAATTCATACCATAAGAGGCAATTAATAAGGAGATGAAAACAAAGTGGTTATAGCACATAAATACTAAATATATTTATTATACCATTTTCATTAAATATATCACTTAGTAATGTCACAATAAATATGTGGATAATACAATTCTTAAGTTGAGAATTTTATATTTATATAGAACTTACTAATTTGATGAAATGAATCTCATGTTCTTGAAAAAAAATCGTTTTTTAATCGTATAAAGGCTTTTATCCTCTACAAATTTGAAAGAATATCGTAATTATTATAGACATATTTCATAATTAAAATATAATGATAGGGCGATACTATTGTATAATTATTGAAAAATAAATTAATATTGGTTGAATTCTTTTATGTTCCAAAACTTCATCCTTTTTCTTAAATAAAAGAAATTTTGAATTCTTCACTCTTTGTTGGCTTAAATGAGCAATATCTCAAGTCAGAATCTCTAATTTCATATAAACAATGATCATATCATATACAATAGATATAGCTGGATATTCAACAAAAAGAAACATATAATTAAATATATAATTGCCATTATCTAAGAAGAAATATTGAATATCAAACTCATCAATCCAAAACTGTCCAAACCCATATTGGTATACACCTCTACATGCACAAAGATCATGTCTTTATCAGTCCATTAGTGTTGGGCATCTCTCTTTACATGTCCTAAGTTCAATCAAAGGACCCATAAGGATGAAGGTACAAAGTAAGCAACGTTCAACATAAAAATGATGCAAAAACAATATGTCCCCACAAAATGTTAATGGGGTAAACATGATATTTCACATCAGTATCTGATGCCTATCTGTCATTTGAGTGACCTAACAGCAAGGGGAGTTTTATATTTGGGGAAGGTGAGTTTTATATTTGGGTTAAGGGCTATCATCATTGTTTAAGAACAAGAGTCTTTTATCAAATTATCAAATAATGTATTGTTATGTCCAAAGAATGTGTTGGTTAATAATCATTTTTACTTGAGTTTGGAGGCTTTTGCTGAACTAGACAACTCACCAGTTGTTGCGGCTGTCTCAAGTCTCAGGTGACACTCACAAAGAACAAGAAACGATCTTTAGTAGGAGGAAGAGAGGAAGAGAATTTATTTTTAGTGTGAGAGAGAGAGACACACACACGAACAGCGAATTCTCATTTCTGTAGAGAAATAAAGAAAAGAGTGGTCCTTTAGAGAGAGATTTGGCAAATAGTCTGCCACCATTGTTAGCTTTTGATTCACCTATGTTGTTGTTTTTGTTGTCTCCTGATCTCCACCAGAGTTCAATAACTTCGTCAGCTAGTTATTCTTATCCAGGTATATGTTGTGCTTAGGCACATCCTTTCAATACCCTTTTGTTTCAGTTTTACCATCTTATTTTACTTTACTCCAACTCCCACAACTCCTGAAAGTTTTGTTCTTCTCTTCAGATCTCTCCCATCATCTTGGTTTTTGCTCTTAACAATGATTTGCTTACCGTTTTGTTTCTTGATTTGAGCGATAAAGTTGGGACCTTTTAATGTTTGGTGTTTCTAACCCTGTGGATTGAGGAAAATTGCCTTGCAAATTTTGGATTATGGTTCCCTTTGTTCACTTTGAGTCTACTAGAAAGCTATGTTTTTGGTTAGTAAGTTCTGTTGATTGGTAGATTTGCCATTACTTTGGTACACGTATCTTAGAGTTTTTATCTGTAGTGAGCTCCTAGGACTCGAAATCTCTGCCTTCTTCCAATAGATCTTATTGGTTCTAATGAATTTCTTCCAAAAATGGCAAGTATGGGGAGCCTTTTTTCATTTAGATTTGGCCTATCTAATAGCATCCTTTTGGTGTTAGTTGTCTGCTAGTCATATTTTCTTATGCTACTTGGCAATTGAGATGGAAGGTTGGGCACTTTGGTTTTCCTGGGTACTAGGAACTGAGTTCCGAAGATTGAGTTATAAGAATATGCCAGAACAAAGTGGAATAAGAAGATATTGGATGTAGCTGCCGTTTGGTCCTTTTAGATTCATTTATCAGGATCTAGGATCTTATTTTGCACTTGTTACGTTCAATAATTTGAGTGATGGATTGAGTTACCGAGTGGTAGTTGAAGTTTTGTCTGGTTGGCATCCCTGTCGATGTAAATTGAAAATGTTTTTCTGTTGCTTTTTCTTCCTACTTTTTGATTACTCAATCTTGTTTGAATTGCATTTTGGCATCTAAGAAACTGACTTTAAGAATGATTGCACCTAATTCTTGGTCATTAGTTGCAGCCACCCACGTATTTTCCAAATGATTCACTCTAAACTTTTTATGTTTCTGTCTTTTGTATTTATAATAGTAAAGTGGCATAACCATCAAGTTTCGGGACGTAAAAGAGGCTGGCCAACTTAAATGATCTTCTCTTTGGTCTTAACATTCTTGCCAATACATTATCCTCATTCTGTTCTGGTTTGTAATCTTTGGGGCTTGACTAGCTCTTGGAATTCTGACTTCAGAATGGTTGTTAATGATTTTCATGCTGCTATGCGTTCTTGTCAGTGATTTGAAAACTTGCTTTAACTTTTTTTTAGTGATAATCTGTCTGATGTTTCTTTTGTTCTTGGTAGGTATTTGATTATTGGATCACACAGAATCACTGTCATTCTTCTGTGGTCTCTCAAAGAAGTTAGATGGGTTCCCGGTTCCCATCTCACAAGCTCAGCAATGGCCTGTATGTGTCAGGCCGGCCAGAGCAGCCCAAGGAAAGAACTCCGACAATGAGTTCAGTGGCCATGCCATATACAGGTGGTGATATCAAGAAATCAGGAGAGTTGGGGAAAATGTTTGACATCCCTGTTGATGGTTCAAAATCTAGAAAGTCTGGGCCTATAATTGGTGCTCCTTCACGAACAGGATCTTTTGGTGCTGCTTCTCATTCAGGACCAATCACGCATAATGCAGCAGCTCGAGCTGCCTACACCACATCAGGTGCAGCTTCTTCTGCAGGCTTGACAGCTTCAGTTTCAATGAAAAAATCAACCTCTGGTCCCTTAAACAAACATGGGGAACCCGTAAAGAAGTCATCAGGCCCTCAGTCTGGTGGAGTAACACCCTCTGGCCGCCAAAACTCTGGCCCTCTTCCTCCTGTTCTTCCTACTACTGGCCTAATTACATCTGGTCCTATATCTTCAGGCCCATTAAATTCATCTGGGGCACCTCGAAAAGTATCTGGTCCTCTGGAATCTACAGGGTCAATGAAGATACCAGGTTCTGCTGTTGTTCACAATCAGGCCATGACTGTTCTTAATCAAGATGATGACTTTTCCTTCAGAAGGAACTTCCCGAAGCCAATACTGTGGTCACTGGTTCTACTTTTTGTTATGGGCTTCATTGCTGGTGGTTTTATTCTTGGAGCTGTCCACAATGCAATTCTCCTCATTGTTGTTGTCATTCTATTTGGTGCTGTTGCTGCGTTGTTTACTTGGAATACGTACTTTGGAAGAGGTGCTATCATGGGTTTTATTTCTCGTTACCCAGATGCTGAGCTACGAGATGCCAAAAATGGGCAATTTGTGAAGATTTCTGGGGTATGTAATTTGCTTTTCATTATAAATTATGATGAACTTAATGTGGTATGCTCATTGATGAATGGGAAACTTAGTTCATTTAGTTATAGTAATTGTGTGAAGTATGACTAGTTCTACATTGTTGATATGGAAGTAATAGCATAAATGTTTCTTTGACACATGCCTAGAACTGTCTGCATGTAAGAATGAGGGATTTTATCACTGAATCGAGTTCTTATTGTAAGGAAATTATTTGCAATGTTATAGTCAAGGTCCTCTTTGGATTCTGATCCCCAAAAGCATTAGTATTCTTTCATTGTTAAGAAAAATAGGATGATATGAAAACAGAATTTAAATGATTTGTCCGCTTCCACTTTTAGAATTTCAAACCTTTTGCACTGATAAAAACTTGCTAGAGAGAAGATGTATTACTATTAATATTTATTAATATAACAAAATAGTGGCATCCAAGAATGTATTAGTCAATAATCCCGGTGGTATAGGATTATAAACTAGTGTATTGGCAAATGGATGTGAAACAACTTGCTTATGTATCATTTAAGGATCTGTTATGTGAATATGCATTGAACGACATCAAATGAAGGGAATTATGGGTAGAACATGTTGGGTGGATGAGGATTATGATATAATAGAGTGGGTTACTAGTTGATGAAGTAACACCTGCAGAATGAATTTACATTTAAGTGGCCGTTCTGTCCATATTGTCTAGTGGTTATCAGTTTTCTGCTTCTTTTGTATCTTCAAGAAACTTACACTCATTGTTCGGATTTGTTCTGAAGGTGGTCACCTGTGGCAATGTGCCTCTTGAGTCATCATTCCAAAAAGTTCCTAGATGTGTGTATACTTCCACAAGTTTGTATGAGTATCGAGGATGGGATTCCAAAGCTGTGAACCCAACTCACCGCCGATTTACATGGGGACTCAGACTGTTAGAAGTGAGTAAATTGAAACACTGATTAGATATATTATGATGAATAGTATACAATGTTTTTGTATGTTTCTCACAAGTCTTTGACATTTCCTGGATAATTATTTTTGTGATTTTTCTTGATCTTTTAATTCGTACCATACTAGGAAACATTTATTCCTTTAAAAGATTTAAGGAACTAGGAATTATCTTAAACATTATGCCTTCTCTGATGAATTGATGCAAGCTGCCTCTACTTTTGAGGCAGTGGCCTGAATTCTATTAGTCTTTGATAATCTGCACAACACCTATATTTACAATCCCAGAATTAGAAAGGCATTTAGCATGCTTCGCTGAGTTACTTGTTTAGCTTTTCAATTCTCATTGGAAGTGTTGTAAATACAATTGACAGAGGCGTGCGGTTGACTTCTACATCTCTGATTTCCAATCTGGTCTCAGAGCGTTGGTTAAAACTGGATATGGAGCGCAGGTGACACCTTATGTAGATGACTCCCTGGTGATTGATGTCAACCCTGGCAATGAAGAGTTGACTCCAGAGTTCATCAGGTGGCTTGGGAAGAGAAATCTTTCAACTGATGATCGTATAATGCGATTGAAAGAAGGGTATGGCTCTCTATTATTAATTGCTTATTTATAGAAACACAAATGCTTATGATACCATGAGAGTCTCTGTGTTTTCAATTCTTTTTTGGCTCTTTTCCTTTTTGAATGTCCATTTTGAAAAAAGTTTAAGCTCATTTGAGGTACTTTTCTTCTTGAGCCTCACTTTCTTAAAATGATATATCTTCTCAATTTGTTATGAGGACCATGTATCCGGTATTTCCCGTGTCAACAACACTTCATGGTACAAATTTGAGTTAACCAGCTCCTAAAAAATTTGTAAAAGCCAAGACATTTGGTTAGATCATAAAATGTAAACCAGATAACAAATTAATTACAATGTCTTTTCTCCATTTTACTGACTGAATCAGCTGTTACTCGCGGGATTACTTTATCCGAGTTTTGAAACTGAAACCGTGGGAATTTTTGCATATGTAGGTATATCAAAGAAGGAAGCACTGTTAGTGTAATGGGAGTTGTTCAAAGGAATGACAATGTGCTTATGATCGTTCCTCCCCCCGAGCCAACAACAACAGGATGTCAATGGGCCAAATGTATATTTCCGGCCAGCCTTGACGGTATTGTTTTGCGATGTGAAGACACGTCAAAGAATGATGTGATACCTGTGTAATATGCAGTGTAGACTCACTCTGCCATTTCTCTTTTCTTTTCTTTTTCACGGATGCAGCAGCAGGTATTTTTGAATGGGCCTTGATTTGTGATGGTTTAGGAGGTGATGTTTTCTATTTCACAGTTTCTTTTTTGGTGTATAGTCTGTGTTTTGTGCCATTTTATTCTTTCACCTAGGGAGGGCCATGAAGGATTTTCTGTGATGGGGTCGCTTGGTATCTTGTAGGGAGTTTTACTTTGTTTGAGAGGATTGCAATTATGTTAAAAGAGAAAAGAAATGTTGTGAGCAACTCCATTCCATACTAGGAAAAGTTCTAACTTGCACCTATTTAGCTTGATACAGGTCCTGTTCTTAGAAGCAAGTAGGCATGGCAATCTGATTCTAGCCCGAGCAACCCGGGTCTGGCCCTCCTCTCCAAAATGACGCCACCTTCTGGGAGGGTCATGCCTCTGAATCGACCTAATCCATTGCCATGTCTAAACATACTGCCTAAATATGGTTTCAGCTCCTGCTTTTCACTTTGATTTACTATATATACATCTGTCAGATGAGTTTTTTTTATTTGAAAAAATTGTCAGATAAGAAGTTAAAAATGTTTGATAACTCTTACTTTGTTCCTGCCTCAATAAGAACTCTTGCTTTTTAGCTTCTGTTTCTAAAAACAGTTCCTACAAGTTAAGAACATGGAAATCAGTTGCTTCAAGGTAAATAGGCAGCATCATACAATTGAATCTGAAATCATAACAAAGTCCCAAGGGCATGATCATACACTTGAGGAGCTCTGATATTGTGCTTGCTGGCAATGAATTAAGTTCCTTTTTTAAAAACTTTAAATTCAGAACTGTTAAAATTTTTGTTTAATATCTTAATTTTAGGACAATCAAATTGTACTTAAATATAAATTTGAATTCGAATATGATTAAATCATTTTTAGTAGTAAATTACTTTGTCATTTTTAAAATACTATCATATTAATTTATTTAGCCTCGAGTTATATGATGATTTTTTAAAAAAATATTGTTTTTTCTACTAATTTATTTGGTCTATTAATTCAAATGGATCGTTCAAAACTATTATCTATTTTTCTATTACTCTGCTTTTCTTTTCAAAATTAAAACTTTCTAACTTCCACCAATCATTGAAGCAGGAAAATTAAAATTTTCTCATCTGGGCATTGAAGCAGCTGTCTCAAGCTGCTGTTGGAGAATTAAAGATCCAACCTTTGTGCAAAATAAAACTCGACACGTCGTTTTAGATGATGAGAAGCCAATCCTCCTAAACGACTCTTCGTCCATTCTCGATTCTGTCTGTCGGACTGTCGGTGTTCTCCTTCTTTTCTCTGATCTCCTCTCTCTCCACTAAGTTTACACTACACGCAGAAAGCAAGATAAAAGTACGAACTTTACACAGTACGTCTATGCATTTACGGAACTATAGGTATGCATTGGTGTGATTGAAGAAGGTATGAGATGGGTAGAGCTTCGTTGAGGCAGAGGTCGACGAGATTGGTGGTGGTGGTGGTGTTCGTGGGTTTTCTGGGGATTGGACTAATAGCTGATTATTTGTGGGCATCTTCACCTCATTTCGCCGTCAATTCTTATGTATCCAATTGGGCTGCTAATGACAAGTCGCGTGCCAATCTGATAGTTCCTTCAAGAGCAACTAATGTCAGTAATGCACGGGGAAAGGTAATGAACGGGGGTTGGGGAAGGAAAGGATTTTGTATTAGTTTTTTAGAATGTGGGTATCTGTGATTTGGTCCGAATCTTGATTTGTGCACTCTGTACGTGAGTTTTGTGTATGTGGTGATTACTAGTTTAGTGTGGGATCAGGGCCAGTGAGATATATATATATATATATAACGAACTTTGATCTTAATCTAAACTACATTCTGGTTTTTCTGTTTCTCTTGGGATTGGCTTGTTGGGAAGCATGGTTATAGATCAAATCATTTCTTTTATATCTCATTTCTTGTAATGTAGTTTAGATTAAGTTCAAAGTTCGTTTTTTTTTCATATCTCTGGTTTTTCTGTTTCTCTTAGGATTGGCTTGTGGGGAAGAATGGTTATAGATCAAGATCATTTCTTTTATATCTCATTTCAAACTCACTTTTAGTAAATGAAGTAGGTTAAGGACTAGGAGTTTACTTCATCTTTTGCATCGAGTTCCTTTTTCTATCTAAATGAGACTATTTGGTTTGGTACTATGTAAAGTTTAGGAAATGAGAATAAACCCCAACTCATCTTACGTGTAGGCGGAAGCTGGGGTGGGTGTTCCTGAAAGATTCTTATCAGCAACTTTTGCTGATTTGCCTGCACCAGAATTGAAATGGGAGAAGATGGCTGCTGCACCTGTGCCTCGTCTAGATGGAGCTGCAATACAGATTAAGAACCTTCTTTATGTTTTTGCTGGATATGGAACAATTGATTCCGTAAGAACACTTTTTTTAGTTAATTTTTCATCTGTCTCCTTCATGTTGATTGTTGGGTTCGTCCTCTTTTCTTTTTTGGTTAATTTTTCATCTCGTTCCTCCACGTTGATTGTTGGGTTCGGCCTCTTTTCTCTTAAAGCTTAGCTTCTTTTATTTCAATATTTACTTCATCATGCTAATTCATTCTTCTTTTTTTTCTGCCTGCAGAATGTATGTTGTAAAATCTTGCTTTACACATTCACAAATCCAAATAATTATATATCTTAATGTATAATGATATATAGTGTTTATCAATTGAAATTTTGAAATCTGCTTAATGTCTTTGGAATTTTTAGTATGTTGTTTATAGTTAATAATTTTTAATCAGCTGATTTTCTTAGGAGTTTGTTACTTGCCTTTTTCTCTATGCGAATTACAAATGGCTTATAGATTATAAATCCTTCTGAAGTTCCTTGCATAATCTCAGGTTTGCTTAGAGACCTTGAGGATTACATCAATTTCTTGATTCTGACATACTCGTGCACTAATGTAAAGAAATAACTGTTATCAACTTCCCAATAAAAAGAAATAGCTTTTATCTACTCCAGGTGATAGAGCCGGGGTCTCATTGTCTAATGTTTGTTCTTCTTTATCTTGGACAGGTGCATTCACATGTTGACATTTACAATTTCACAGATAACAATTGGGGAGGACGATTCGACATGCCTAAGGAAATGGCACATTCGCACTTAGGAATGGTAACAGATGGAAGATACATTTATGTTGTCACAGGTCAATATGGACCTCAATGTAGGGGGCCTACAGCTCACACTTTCGTGCTAGATACTGAGACAAAACAGTGGAGTGACATGCCACCTTTACCTGTTCCCAGGTACATTCCTGCATCATAACAGATGACGATGGATTCTATTGTATTTTTGAAAGCCATTTGATTGACTGTTCACCTTTCAAAAATGAAATTCCTTTTTTATTTTCTCTAACAGGACCAATTAGTTCCAGATAGCCTATTTATATATAGGCATATGCAACATATGCTGTTTGCTCTAAATGAATTTAAGCTTCATTAGTTTTTCCTATGTGTTTTCTTCTGCATAATGAAGAAATTTAAAAATTCTGCAGATATGCCCCAGCAACCACACTTTGGAGAGGTAGACTCCATGTGATGGGTGGCAGCAAGGAAAATCGGCACACTCCAGCCCTGGATCATTGGAGTCTTGCTGTAAAGGATGGAAAACCATTAGAAAAGGAGTGGAAGACTGAAATACCAATCCCACGTGGAGGACCTCATAGGTTTGTGGAGCCGCTAAGTTTTAGTTTCAGAACTGGAAATGTGATTCTAAAAAGCTATATGTTATGCAGTTTAAATCCGAGTCACATCCCAAAATTACATGCTTTTTCTTTCCTTTTCTTTTCTCTCTCTCATATGTAAGTTATGTGGTGTTATGCAGGGCTTGTATTGTGGTTGATGATAGGTTGTATGTCATTGGTGGTCAGGAAGGTGATTTTATGGCCAAACCTGGATCGCCAATATTTAAATGTTCTCGTAGAAACGAGGTAAGTTGATCACAACGTATATATTTATGCAGTCTTTTACCAAAACCCAATACAGGCTGTATGATATGAATTCAAGTCAATTCTATTGATTTTGCTGAATGCTATGTGAAGCTATTTGTTAAGGTTGAGGGTATAGTTTTGAGGCTCAAGTGATTGGCTGGCAAAAATTTGAAAAGCTATACAGTTGACAGATGCCATAGCTAAATTACTGGAACAGTCTGAAAACTTTTGTGCAACAATTAGCTGAAATTTTACATGTTATCGGAATCACGCTAATCATATGTCGTCCTGACATGTATGTAGAATAGGGTTCATTTTTTGTATGATCTCTAACTGAGTTGTAAAATGAAAGTTCTGTTGAATTGTTATGGGCTGCACACCTAACTTTTGGGAGTGCTAATCCTGATATCTATCCCATTTTTGTTCCAGGTAGTATATGGTGAAGTTTATATGCTGGATGATGAGATGAAATGGAAAGTTTTGCCATCTATGCCTAAGCCTGATTCTCATATTGAATTTGCTTGGTCGATTGTTAATAATTCTATTGTTATTGCTGGAGGCACAACGGAGAAGCACCCTGTGACTAAAAAAATGGTCCTCGTTGGTGAAATCTTCCAATTCAACCTAAATACAATGGTATGGAATCTCAACTTTTCTCTGTAGACCTGACTTTCGGGCTTGTTATTGGAGTTCAGTGAGAATTGACCATTAACTAATATCTGCAGAAGTGGTCACTAGTAGGAAAACTTCCCTTCCGTGTGAAAACCACGCTGGTCGGATTCTGGAACGGATGGTTGTATTTCACATCAGGACAGCGAGACAAAGGACCAGATGATCCATCACCAAAGAAGGTCATTGGAGAAATGTGGAGAACAAAATTGAAACTGAATCCGTAGCCAACATTGGTTTTATTCTTTCTTAGAATTTTACTTCATCTAACTCTCATTTTGGTTTGTCAAAATCAGATCTTTTGCATGTGTAGTATACCATTCTTTTCTTGTGTACATGAAGTAAAAGACCTGAAACTATACTACTTTTCAGTATTATGGAATATGAAGTTCCATTCTTCTTTATGCGTTTTCCAAACATTTCCATCTATATTTACATCATTCAACTTATGATTCTAGATGATTGGTATCGTGCAATCTGTTTAATGTTGAGAATCAAATACGTGCAACAGGATGAAACATAAAGATGCCTTATTATTCCCTCAGATTCTTGAGCCATCTATAGGTTGAACACAGCTTAAATGTATATGATAAAGAAAGAAAATCCAAAACTGCTTTCTCATAAGGTGATACACATACTTCTTTAATTGAAAACTTCAGATGTACTTCATCATCGACTCACAACGAGAGACCATCTGTTTTCTGAATTGTAGAGTAGAAACTTTGAAACTAGCTATCTAGGCTCATTCATTTCTAATTTTCACCAACCACATATTGCCTTAGTTTCCTGGCACTAATCTGCAGAAGGAATTTACTTCGCATCCTACTGATTTTGGCAACTCTTTACACATATCACGTAACAAGCTATAGGAAGAACTTCCATTTACGAGGTTAAGCAAATTTTGGATTTTTCTGCTACTGAACAAAGCTTAGTAACGTTATGTACCGGTCTACAGTTGACGCAAAAGTTCCACAAAGAAAAGCTCGCCATCGAACCGTAATCCAGATGATTCAACTGGTTGAATTAGGCCATCTACCATCCCACCAAATACAAACAAGAAACGTCCTGAATGATCTATACACGCCCGATGGAATGACCTTGAATTTGATTTATAACCCTCTATCTTGAGTCTTTTCCACATATGTGCCTGCAATCTCTTCGAGCTTAACGTGGTTGGCTGCAGTGGGATTGAATTAATATCCAACACCCAGAAGTCATCCTTCCTGTGTCTAGAAGAGTCTTCACCTCCATAAATAAGCAACTGAGTTCCCAAGAAAAGCGTAGCTGAGTGACCAACTCGTGGCAGAGAAACTCCTTCAGGTATGTTCTGCAATTCGTATGAAAGTCGTATCCATTTTGCTTGACCATCAGAGATTCCCAAGAGCCAGACATCATTGAGCACATCATATCCCAATCCTCTTCCTCCAAAGAGAACCATTCTAGTTCCACTAATGCATGTTAGTGAATGTCCTGAACGAGCTGGTGGGGATGGATGAGTTACCAGCTCCCTCCAGGCTCCAAAGTGATGATTTTCAGAAAGTTCTAAAACCCATGTGTCACTCAATCTGAGGCCATCCAAGCCAATCCCTCCCTGGATGACCATTTCTCTTTTACCAATGCAGCAAGCTGCATGTGCCCCCCTTGGTGGTGGTGCGGTTGACCCAACATCAAGCGGCTTCCAAGAAATTGTGATGCCCAGGTTCCCACTGAAGACAACTTCGCCCAACCACGTATCACTATGACGAACTCCACGATCATTTATTCCACCGTAGATTACAAGATACTCACCAAGAACAACACATGTATGCCCAAATCTCCCACTTGGAATCCCTGAATGAACCTTTTTCCACTTCAGTAACCTTGGAAAATCATTACCTATATACGCCACCCATGTATCATCAAGATGGCGGCCTATGAGGATCACAAAATATAGATTATGGTTACACTCGTAAAAGGTTGAAACATAACTACACAGAAACAATGCTCTAGAAGAATCAAAGATTAGGAATCTAGACGTTTTTCCTTAGTTCATTGTGCATTCTTCAAAGGGATTAGAAGATATTTAGTATGATAATTTTTTCCTTTCTTCTCACACTTGTATTTTGTGCATCACAAGGAAAATTTTGGACATCCCATTTTAAAAAGTTTTGAAAATCACACATATATATGTAGTATTGTTAGTGAATATATAAAACCAATTAAGTTGGCCTCACACAACAGCTTAAGCTATTGTGGTGAAACGGTCACTTAAC
>JANITX010000210.1:5624411-5641836 GCA_027564395.1 Erythroxylum ulei | reverse complement strand
ACCAGTATACACGAACCATCCTAATTAATCCCAATCACTCTCATCCACTTCCAAATTACGATTCTACCCTTCCCGTCAGGGTGGGATGTTACATTAAAGACCAATTCTGTCATCTAGAGGATCAAATTTTGACTAGAATATGTTCTGGCCAAAGTAAGACGAAGCTGATGTCATGAGACGAATTGCTGACGTCATAGTGAGATGAATCAGAAAAATGTGTATAACTTTCGGTACAGAACTCAGATTCAGGTGTTCTTTAGATGAATAGAAGTAGGATTTCAAGATCTACAACTCTCATGCAGGCCTTAAAGACCAATTCTGTCATCTAAAGAATCAAATTTGGGCTAGAATATGTTCTGGCCAAAGTGAGACGAAGCTGACGTCATACTGAGGCGAATTGAAAAAATGGGTATAACTTTCAATACAGAACTCGAATTCAGGTGTTCCTTAGATGAATAGAAAGAGGACTTTAAAATCTACAACTCTCATTAAGAGCATAAAGACCAATTCTGTCATCTAGAGGATCAAATTTGGGCTAGAATATGTTCTGGCCAAAGTGAGACAATGCTGACGTCATACTGAGACGAAGCAAAATGAGACGGTTAAACTAAGATGTAAAAAGCCAAACTAAGACGATGATAACGTCAGCAAGAACATAACTAAGGCGAAGATGACGTCGGCAAAACTAAGACGATAAGGTGAACAGTAACTTCGTCCTACTTTTGCTCCTGAACGTCTGCAATTGTAAAGATCATAACTTTTGACTTCGATGTCCAAAATTTTCATATAATATACCATTGGAAAGAAGGATCTATAAATTTCCAAAAGTCAACTTTACTCAAATATATCTATATCATTCCCAAATTTGCCCCTAAATTTCGAAGACAAATTTTCCATTCATACACTAACACTGCACCCAATTCTTCACTTCATGACAAATTTTGAGACTCTTAGAGATAGAATGGAAATTCTATGTCTTCATACAAAATGTAGCCATATATCTCTAGTTTAATACAAATCAAGAATCATCTCATTTGGATATCTAAAGCAAATTTTGTGGCTAAAATACTGAACCATACTCAGTGAACATTTTCCAGATCTACTCTTTATTTCAAAATCTTTTCTTACACAACTCATACCAAGATCACTCTTCTACTTCATTTACTCCTCATTCTCAACTCCATTTCCAATCAACATTATCCATAATAAAAATCAGATTCATGAATAATCATAAACACGAATAACAGAACATACATATGTCTACATATCCTTCATCAACTTGCTCCACATATTCAACTTCATTTTTTTGCTTTCATTTCATTTCTAACTTTCACCCTAAATTCTTTCTATTCCAAAATCTCTTATCCACCAAAAACATCGTAGCAAAATCTTAAATCTATCCACATTTCTCATTCCCTACTTTACTTTTGTCTATCATTTTTTTTGTTCAAAAACTTTCATTCATTAGTTCTTTACTCATGACTAATCACCAAAATTTCTCATTCAATAGTTCAAATCTTTCACGAAAAGTTCGGGGTCCAACAAGTATTCCCTCATTGTTTTTTGATGTTATGGTTCATTTAGCAATTCAGTTACCATATGAAGCAAAACTTTATGGACTGATTCAATTTCAATGGATGTTCTCGGTTGAAAGGTAATTCATATTAACTTTTACTTTTCTCAAAGTTATTTGTTAGTAACGATTCCTAATATTTTATAATTTATTCAAGTTTTTATGCTCTTTTAAGCAATATGTAATAGAGTTTGACCTGAAGGGTCTATTGCAGAGGCTTATATAACAAATGAGTGCTTGACATTTTGTTCAATGTACTTAAGTGATGTGGAGACAAGATTTAATAGACCGGAACGTAACTTTGATTTTAATGAAGAGGGTGGGTTGTCAATTTTCTCCAAAAAAGTTAAGCCACTTGGTGTAGGTAAATATGTGGACTTTAACAAAATACGAATTACAAATCGCCCATTGGTATATTTTGAACAATTTCAAGAAAGTCAATATATATATAGAGTATATGGAGTATGTATATTCCTTTTAATTCAAACAATCATATTAGAATTTTGTCGTTGAATCTCATTTCCTTACTGTCATTTACTTTTTAAATAGAGAGCACAAAGAGTCTAATAGCAGCAAAGGGTTTATTAATGTTGAAGAAAGACATAAGTTGAAGTTTATATCATAGTTTATAAATCAAATAAGTTACATATTGATTACATATTATGAACATATGACAATTTATATGTTAGAATAACATCTAACTTCTTTTTTTCATACAGATGATTCGATTGCATAACCGTAACATGCAAGAAGCGACAACAGCATTATATAGTTTGGGATGTGGGCCTCATATTTGTGGGAAATATATATATATAGGTTGCATTGTTAATAGGGTGAGATTTCACATACAAGACTGAGATAGTCGACTTCGAAGCCAAAATTTTGGGGTTATTGTTGAGGGATGTCATGATGACAATTTTATTGACTTCTACGGTGTTATATCTAAAATAATAGAGTTGCACTACATTAAGGATAAGAATGTTGTTCTATTTAAGTGTAAATGGTTTAATCTTACTAACATGAAAGTGAACGAGAATATTACTAGCATCAATGTGAGTAAGACATGGTATGATAATAATCCTTTTGTCCTTGCAAGTCAAGTGAAGCAAGTTTTCTACCTCAATGATACTGTATTAGGTAGAAATTGGAAGGTTGGTCAAAAGTTTCAACCCCAAAATGTCTTTGATTTTTGTGAAAGGGACAATGGTCAATTAAATGATGAATTCATTCGAATAGAAGATGCAAATATATCATCATTCCATAGGAGAAATGTTAATCTGAGCATAGCATAACTGGAAGAAGTCCAAATCAATTTTTTCAATCAAATAGATGAAGACTATAATCAGGATGAATTAAATGACAATGATGATACTTTGGACGAATATATTAGTGATGAAGAATCCAATCATAATGTAATTAATGATGATGATTTCAAAATTTTGACTATGATGATTGAATGTAAATTAATTGTTTATGTTGTTTGAATTGCTTTAGTTCATATCTGAGTTATGTTGTTAATGTTTTACTTATGTTTATTCACGATGAATCAATGCGTATTGTTGATGTTTTACTTATGTTTATTTAGGATGAATCAATACGTATTGTTGATATTTTACTTATGTTTATGCAGAATGTTGGTCTTTGATTTATGTTTATGCTGAATGTTTAGCTTTTACTTGTGTTTGACTTATATTCATATGGAATGTTGATGTTTGAGTAAAGATAATGCGTGATGTTGATATTTCATTTATAGATATTCAATATAATGGGACTTGGTAGGAACAAGGGAAAGAGGGTGACAACTACCGAAGATGTTCCTCCCCTACAACAATTAAATCAATTCGACCCTATCGATGAGGGAAATCAGCAACAACCTATATCTACCTCAACTAGTACTGAGGAATCTTCAGGTTTGTTATTGTTAACCACTTATATTTATAGTTATACTCAAATATATATTTAAATGTTTAATATGTTTTTTTTCTTATCATTATTCATTTGCTGTCAGGTTCCAATACCAGTATAAGAAAAAAAAGGTAGAGGTATCACTAAAAGATCTGAGTTGCAACGCATGAATGTTGCAATGAACAAGTTGTCTGTACATATTGATCCTATGTAACGTCGTCCTGTTGATAAGATCTAATCAGCAAAATTGTCTAGTGAGTTGAGAGTCGTTCTCAAATATGAATTGTCATGCCTTCAGCATGCCAGGCAGTTGAAAGAAGATAGCATGCTACATAATGCTTTGGACAAAGTTTCAGTAATTTTTTAATTCATTTTATTATATGCATTACGATTTTACTTATTTAAAGAGTAAGTTAACTTATACGTGTTATTCACAAATTAAGCTCAATATCATCGATATCGAGAACCTTGAAATTTCAAGCTGTATTAGTTTAATGTTGAAACAAAAGGCAAATGTTCATTGTTATCGACTTCATAAATACTAAAAGTCTTTTCCTTCGGATGAGGAGGCAAGGAGACATGTTCCAAAATGAGTGACTCCAAAAAATTAGAGTGAAATGTGTGATTATTGGGCCTCTACGAAAGTTCTTATGTGTTTTATTTCTCTTCATATTTCCTTCCATTAATTTTTTCTGCATTTAATGACTATTTCTTCTCTTTATTTAGGAAAAGTGTGAGAAAGACAAGGCTAATAGAGCAAAAATGTGTGATTATTGGGCCTCTGCGAAAGTTCATGTTTGTTTTATTTCTCTTCATATTTCCTTCCATTAATTTTTTTTTGCATTTAATGACTATTTCTTCTCTTTATTTAGGAAAAGTGTGAGAAAGACAAGGCTAATAGAGCAAAAATGAAAACTCCTCACAACACCGGCTCCAAATCATTTATTATTGTAGGACAAGAATTTGTAAGTGTAATGTTTACAAGTTATTATTCTATTAGTTAATACAATATAATCTATTATGTTCCAATTTTTTTTTATTTATATAACAAAGCCAGACTCAATTGCATGGACAAAAGTGTGATAGGATCACACTCTACACGCTAACACACTACAAGGAAGGTGAAGGCTGGACGTTTGAAGATGAGCAAAATAATTATGTAAGTATAAAAATTTTAATTACATCTCAATTTTGTGTTTTAAATTATACGACAAGATGTAAGAGTGGTTGCAGAGAACATTGTCCGACGGGAATAAGCTCGATGTGGATGACATTTGCAATAATGTCCTTGGTACAAGATCAGGGTATATCAAAGATCTTGGGCATAGCTTTAAGCCAGTTGGTTCATCATCGTCAAAACTAGCATATGGAACGATGCTTCAAGAGGAGAACTGGTCGCTTAAGGCTCAATTACAATGTAATGAAGAACACTTCGATTGTACTCAAGAAAAACTACAACATAATGAGCAAAAACTAGACCGAGCTGAAAGAGAGTTGACCAAGCTAAAAAAGATGGTCAAACAAATACTTGGGTCATAGTATGTCAATAGTAGTAATGATGAGGAGTCTTAATTTGTCGATAAACTTTTTCTTAAGTTTTGTAATTAACATTTAATTACTTGTTTTTGTATAAAATTCATTTTTTTAGTTATGAACTATTTTTATTTTATTTTATTTATTATTTAAACAATATGCACCAACAATAATTACAAATTGCTACTGGGCTTTTTGTGACAATTTTGTTTCTTTCAGCAACGTTATATTTCGTCGCTAATACCCTTCTCTATTGTAGTGAACGATAGTTTTGTAACGTGTGATTTGTAAAGTTTGTTTAAGAGTAATATTGATATATGCGTGTGTGTGTGTCTATGTGTTTAAAAGTAGTATTATGGCGCTTCCAAAATTCTAAGCCACAATTAATCAAATAGGCCCCAAAATATACCATTAATCATCCAATTCCTCATTAGTTCCAAAAGAGATGATTGTTAGTCAAACAAAAAATATTTTATACAACACAACTACCTAAACTATCACATTAAAAAATATATACAATCGAACAGCTTTACTCAATTAATTTGTTGGCCCCACCTAAACTTCATTTGATCTGTCCTGCACACTGAGGCTATCAAAAATCACTCGATTTCCTAAAAAGATAATGGCAAGGGGTGAGCTACATACTTAGTAAGGATAACGAATTGTACCCTTAAAATCAAATAACTCAAAAAATAATTATAAAAATTAGTCAAGTGATTAAAACATTCATATAATACAAAGACACACATCAATACTCATTTTAATCCGAATAATTAACATGTATCTCAAAAATTTTACCAAACAATGATTAACATAAAAATTAATACATAACTACCATTTATGCTTTATTTGATAATTAAAGGAATTGCTTGGGCCCAACTTCTGCCGACTTATTGCATCTCATCTCCTCATAATCACTCACCAAGTGGACACATAATTAAATGTATAAATATCGGCACAGGTATCTCAATTTTCTCGATCTCTTTTGGTACTCCGGTACTACTCCAGTACCTAGCCATCGGCGTAGGATATCCCCAATAATTAGAATATCTCGATACCACTCTAGTACCTAGCCATCGACACAGAATATCTCTAGGACTCAGGATGCCCCGGTATCTATTCTACGGACAGATACCTAACCACCATTTGTTCATATCAACACAAGCTAACAATTGTAGCTTATCCTAAGCAAACCACTAATTCTTAATTTTCACCAGTTATTCACATCATATTATCAACCCGTCTTTATTTAATAACACATTTTTGCCGAATTAACAATCAATACACTTCAATATACATAACAACATATAAACATGAAACTCCTTGTAATTCATGTATGAAGCTATTAATCAATAATTTGATTAATGACTGATTGAAAATATAATTTATTAACAACAAATGATACTCTTTAAAAGTAAAGTCCAAGGTTATCATTACCTCGATTTCAGATTCAACTAATTGATAATCCCAATTACTGCTTAATCAAACTTTCAGACCTAGAATTTACAAAATTCTATTAAACTAATTTAGGAAAATTTTCTAACCCAATTACACTTAATAATCCAACATTATTCTCTTTTCTAATTTATTCTTAATTATAAAAATATTAACCTTACTAACCTAACCACCATAATTACTAAATTACATTTAACTAATTAAAAATCCCATTCTACCCTATCATTTCAATTAATACCAAAAATGCCCTTCTTGCAACTAAATTCCATACTTACCTTTTAGTTTCTACATTTCCTATTCTGCCCCTACATGCAACTTAAATTTTCAAAAAATGTCATCTTCTTCACCCTCACCTCTTCTCCTATCTACTCTTCTTTTATCAATTTTCAGCCATATTTTCTCCCTTTTTATCCTTTCACGCAACTTCAAATAGTCCTAAATACCCAAAACATGCCATCCAACTATAAATTAGTGTAGGATGATCAAAAATCACAAAATTGTAGCTGAAAATTTACCTAAGTGTGAGGGATTTTGAAGTTGTTAACCTCCATAACTTCCTCCAAATTGTCTGCAAAATAAACATAAGGAGGGAACCTATAAGATAAAGGTCACATGCAGAACAAAATAGTGCATTTAAACACACTTCCCATTTGGAAAAGTTGAGAGAAAAGATGAAGAAGATGGTGATTTTTGTTGGTTATATTCTAATTTCCATATGTTGGTTTTTTATACATGTTTAATGATTTGTGGGTTGGGTTGGGCTATTGAGTTGTTTTAATTTGTTTTGTGGGCTTTACAATTCTCCCTCCTTAAAAGAATTTTGCGCTCGAAATTAAATTACATACCTGAGGATCCAAACAAATTAGGATATTGACATCAAACTTCGTCCTCTACCTCCCAAGTCACCTCTTTGGGGGAACGATGATGACTCCACCATTGGAATCTCCCATCTCCTTAATTTCCTAATTTGTCTATCCAATATCTCCACTGGCTCCTCCTTATAAGTTATGGCATTTGTAACTTCGATCTTAGGCCTCGATATAACTTTGGTATTTTCTCAGCATTGACACATGCAACACGTCATGAATCTGGGATAACTTTGATTGTAATGCTAATCTATAAGCTAAGGGCCCCACATGTTGTATAATTTCATATGGCCCGATATATCTCGAACTCAACTTCCCTCTCTTACCAAGCCTTAGAATTCTCCTCCAAGGAGATACCCGAAGAAATACCCTATCTTGTACTCCATCTCCTAACAATGTTGATCGGCATATTTCTTTTGCCGATCCTGAGCTGCCTTTAAGCATTGCCTTATTACCCTTATTTTCTCTAACGTCTCCTGGACTAACTCCGGTCCCCTAATAATCTGGCTTCCTCTATATCCCAACATATCGGATCTCTACACTACTTGTGATATAATGCCTAAAATGGTGCCATACTAACGCTAGAGTGATAACTATTGTTATACACAAATTCCATCAAAGGTAGATATCTATCCCAATCTCCCTCAAAGTTTAGCACACAAGCTCTCATTATATCTTCTAATGTTTGAATCGTATACTCTAACTGTCCATCTAACTGAGGGTGAAATACAGTACTCAAATTCAACCTAGTCCCTAAAGTTATATGTAAAATCCTCCATAATTGAGAAGTAAATCGTGGAATTTGTCTACTGTATAGGTAAGAAATGAGCTAATTTAGTTAACCTATCCATAGTCACCCAAATTGAACCATGTATACATTTGATCTTTGGTAGCGCTACGACAAAATCCATCGAAAATTTCTCCCACTTCCATGTAGTTAAAGGTCTTAATTTTCCTGCTAGTGCTTGAGTGATTTTGCTGGTAGGTCAAACACTTTGACACAAACTCGACTACATCTTTCTTCATTGTTGGCTACCAGTAATAAGGTCTCAAGTTTTGATACATTTTTTTGTACCAGGATGCATAGTATATGATGCACTATAAGCTTCCTTCAAAATCTCCTCTAGCAATCCATCTACATTTGGTACACAAACTCGCCTCCCAATCACCAATGCTTCATCTACTCTTATTTAAAAGTTAGTCCCCCTACTTTATTGCGCTCTTTCTCTCATCCGCATCAGATAAGAAACCAAGCTTGAGCCTCTTTGATCCTATCACCCAAATCTGGTTGGACCTGTATTGTCATCAATAAACCACTCACATAATCAATCTCCAATTTAACATCCAGTTCCCTCAACTCCACCAATGGCATCATACTGTGTCCACTTAAATTAGCCATTACGCCTGAGCTTTTCCTACTCAAAGCATCCACTATTACATTAGTCTTTCCAGGATGGTAATCAATAATACAATCATAATCCTTCAACAACTCGATCCATCTTCTCTACCTTAAGTTTAACTCCCTCTAAGTTAAAATATACTTAAGGCTCTTGTGGTCTGTAAGGATTCGAAATGTCTCCCCATACAAATAATGTCTCCAAATCTCAAGAGCATGCACAATTGCTACTAACTCGAGATCGTGGATGCGATAATTTAACTCATACGATCTCAACTAACAAGAGGCATAAGCTATCACCTTTCCATGTTGCATCAATACACACCTTAAACCTATCATCGAAGCATCAGTATATATCTCAAAACCTCCACCACTCAATGGTAACACCAAAATTAGGTTGGAAGTCAATCTCTATTTAAGCTCCTCAAAACTCTCCTAACACTTATTGGTCCACTCAAACTGAACTCCTTTCTTCAGTAGTTTGGTTAATAGGTTAGTTATTATAAAAAATCCTTTTACAAATCTTCGATAATACCCAACAAGTCCTAAAAAACTCCTTACCTCTGATATATTCTTAGGCAGTTCCCACTCTACAATCTCCTTTACCTTAGCAAGATCAAGCATCACTCCATCTCCAGACACCACATGTCCAAGAAAAAATACCCACTCCATCCAAAACTCACACTTGCTCAACTTTGCATACAACTGTCTCTCCTTTAGAATCTGTAACACAATCATCAAATGTTGCTCATGCTCCTCTTTACTCCTTGAATACAGCTATATATCATCAATCAACACTATCATAAATTG
This sequence comes from Erythroxylum ulei, assembly GCA_027564395.1. Classification (NCBI taxonomy): domain Eukaryota; kingdom Viridiplantae; phylum Streptophyta; class Magnoliopsida; order Malpighiales; family Erythroxylaceae; genus Erythroxylum; species Erythroxylum ulei. Next base: position 5,632,298 of record JANITX010000210.1, on the reverse strand, counting down.
ATCCAAATACTCTTGAAAAGTCCTGTTTATTAATGCTATAAAGGTGGCTGGTACATTAGTCAACCCAAAAGGCATAATTACGAACTCATAATGGCTATATCGACTATGAAAAGTTATCCTAGGAATGTTTGACTCAGCTATCCTCAACTGTCAATATCCTGATCTTAAGTCAATCTTGAAAAATATGACAACTCCTCTCAACTGATCTAAAAGCTCATCTATCCTCGACAATAAGTACTTGTTATTCACTGTCACCCTATTTAGTTGTCGGTAATCCATGCATAATCTCATACTACCATCCTTTTTCTTCACAAACAACGCTAGAGCTCCCCAGGGTGATGTGCTCGATCTCATAAAACCCTTTTCTAACAACTCCTCTAACTACCTTTTCAAATGATTTAACTCAACATTAGACATCTTGTAAGGTGCAATGGAAATTGATGCAATTCTAGGAATAGTCTCAATGGTGAAATTTATCTCTCGTTGAGGCGATATACCTGGTAACTCATCTAAGAATACCTTTAGAAATTCCCTCACCATAAGAATATCTTTTAATCCAGGACTCACCTCCCTCACTTCTATAATATGAGCTATAGATGCCTCACGCCCATCCAATATCAACCGTCTAGCTGTCGTTGTTGAATCCTGTTTTCAGAACCCAACCCTCTTGCTCTGATACCACCTATGTTGGGACCCGTTTTTGAGACCCAACTCTCTTGAACCATAAAACATAAGCTTTGATACCACCTCTGTTGGACCCCGAATTGGAACCAAAGCCCAACTTTGCTTTGATAACACCTCTATTGGGACCCGTTTCTGAGACCTAACTTTCTTGCGGACTTAAACATCTGTTGGATCCCGCTTGCTTCCGGAATCCAACTCTTGCTAAAACATGAAACGTGAGCGTGCAAATTACCTTGAAGGGTTATTACATTGAACCCTTAGTAGACATCATAAATTTTTTTTTGTCCTCATTCTCACAACATCCCAAAAATTCCCTCACAATTTGTTCAATGGTGTCCACACAAAACAGTCACCATGCTTGAACTCAATTTTCCTGCTTGTGAGAAGAATTTGGAAATCTTCTAACTAGAATTTCAATTTGACTTCTTCAAAGAAATCATAGCTCTAAGTCTCTTCTTTATTTTGAAACAAGAATCATCTTAATTGGAGCTCCATAGAACAAGATATGCTTAAAAATTTAAAGCTTGCACATACTCTAATTATGCTCTCACAACCGATCTCTCACTTGTTCTAATTCAAAATTTCTCAAAAAAACTCCAAAAGATGCCATTTTTCATGGAGAGATAGATACATGTCTTATAAATCTATTGCTTCAAGAATCACTTCATTCGGAGGTCGGATGAGGGAGTTATGACCAAAAGAATCACACATGTTTATACCCTCAATTATGCAGTGACATGTTTTGGCTAGATTATCATAACTTTCACCACAAATGTAGGATTGATTTCTTTTTTAGATCATTGGAAATAAGACTTTGAGATCTAAAACTTTCATGAAGACCACAAAGTCAGATTCTGCCTCTAAGAGGGTCAAAAATCGCGATTTCCTAAAGTTGTCTCGTGAATGTCTGTTTAACGGACATAGATCGGCCAAACTGCACCATTTCACCCGAGAAGGTCCGTTTAACGGACATCAAGTCCATTAAACAGACTTGGGCGATGCTAGGGGTCCTTTTTGACCCGTAAAGGTCCGTTAAGTCCATTAAACGGACATGGGGGTTCCCCAAACCCCTTCCAACCCTCTCCTATGGTTCCTACATCCAATCTAACATCATATTCACTTATAATCTTACCAATTTCACTTCTTCTAATGTAAAAACACTCCTAAAACATTCAATTACAAATTTGGGTGCATCAAACACCCAAAATTTAACTCAAATTACTCATCCCAAACACACACTCTCATCATTCACCATGATTGCCATGTTCATACATTCCATGCAACATCACATCTTGTAACAATCATATATTTTGATTCCGATGTCCACAAATTGCATACTTTATAGCGTTGGAAAGCTATAAAGGCGAACTACAACTTTCATGTAGGCAACTTTGGCTAGTTCTACCTAAATCATTCCAGACTTTCCCTTGAATAAGAACTCAAAATTTACCCTTATGGAAAACTTGAAATTCAACTTAACTTCTCTTCCTTAGCTAAGGTAACACATTCTTATCCATTCAACTACCAATTGGAATTCATCAAATCATCAACTTCAATTCATATGATTTCTTATATTCATTAACCTCTCATCATTCATAATTTCCTTCTTTCTTTTCCATGATATCTCACTGATGTGTATATATTGCTCAACATTCATCATAGTTACCCATATACAAATTTACATTTCAAACCATACACAATTCCATATTTCATTAACATCATAAATAAGAGTTTTACAAACCTCATTAGCAACTCATGCCACAATACATCATCAATGTCAAAATCCACTATACAAAGCATGCAAAACCCAATAATTTTCAAAATACATTCGAAGCCTTGTTTTACATCAATTAATCGAAAACACAACAAAACATCCAAATTCAGATTTATGCCTTGATTCACTTTTACTTGATCTCTTGCTCAACACCTGGAGACGGGAAAAGAGAGGGGGTGAGCTTGAAAGCTCATGGGTAACATGCTTATAACAAATAACAAGCAAAACCATTCAAAAGTTTACTATTACAGGAATTCTTATTGAAATCCATAAAATGCTTGTTTCTCAAATTCTCATCATGTAGTCAAATTTATAAACCACAAAACATGAATGCATCAACTTGTTCACAAATCATGAACACATAAGCACATAAGAAATGGTTTGGGTGAATCCAAAACAGAACATACTACACATTTTCCCTAAGGGTCCTGTGTAGCCGTGAACAGAACGTACTAGCGTAATCCCACATAATGGTTTTGCGTAGCCGTGAACTTATGGGAGTCCGCAAGGGAGCTCCATGCCACTAGCATGTAGGCGGGAGAAGCCTTTAGACAAGTGCACTTGACATACTTAGGGGACCACCACAAACCCGCATAATCATGTAATTCGTGACTTGAAAGCCAATTGCCCAAATGGCACATTTCATAAACATGACTTCTCTTAAACATTTTGCCACAAAGGCGTATTTCGAAAACACAAATTTTTGTAAATCTTTTCAAAAATATCACTTTCAAGATCTTTTCATAATCATCACACCATGCATATAAGAATCATATAGCAATTTCTCAAATCATTCAAATGCAATAATGCAACACTTATGATGCAATTTAAATCATTTAATCTCCTTGATTTAAAGAAAAAAAAAGTAGCTTATTTACTCTATTATAAACATGTACCCACCTTATTTCCTTGCTTGAAACTTGACTCAAATTGCCTCCCCTTGTCTTTTCTTGATTCCTCTTGCCTCTCTTAATCTCCTTGATCAATGGCAAAAATCCCCAAATCAATGGACATTCAAATTGAGAAACCCATAACATATAATCACAAAATTGACCTTAGAAAGATTAAACCCATACATTTCTTAAGCTATCTAAACCAAAACCCTTTCAAAATCCCAACAAATCAAAAACACTCTTACCTTGATTCCTTCACCAAATGAGGAGTTTCTTGGGTCATATGGAAGCTCTCATCTTCTTCCACCTTTTTTCCTTCTTGAATCAACTCAAAATCACTCTTGGAAACCAAGAAAAATCAAACCCTAGCATTTTCTTTCTTCTTTCTCCTCTTCTCTACTGACTCTCTCCCTCTCTTCTCTCTTTTCTTGTTCTTTCCTCCTAATTTTTGTGCTTCTCTTCTTATTAAATGAAAGCCCACTTGTATTATTTACAACATTGCCATTAATGAGTGATAAATGTCCAAAATACCCTTACATATAAGCCTTGCAACTTAAAAGCTTAAGTGGCTTGCCAATTTTGCCCCTCATGCAACTTACTACCTTAATTCAATTTAATCCATGTCATATGATCTTACTCAAATTAATATGCTAATTAAATCCCACTAACATGCTAATTAATTCTACAAAAATACTCTATTAAGACCTTAAAATTCATTTACATCATGCTTAACTCCTTTTGAAAATCAACACCTTTTCTAATCATGCAATTTAAGGAATTTGCTTCCATTTCCTTATAGAGAAATGTTCCTCATTAATGACATCAAAATCATTCAATTTGGTTCAAAAATCTAAATGTTATACACCAAATATTTTGGACTGTTCTTATACTAAAACAATATCCTATGCTCAACTTCCATCCCGAAAATTGAAATTCTTATAGACTAAATCAAAACTCGATTTCATCAGACAATTTGTAGCCTTATATCCATAGTTCACTCCAAATCAAAAATCATCTCATTTGGATAACTAGAGCAAAAGTTATGCCTAAAAATAAAAAAATTATGCCTAAAATATATTTCAATTACATTTTCCAGCTTTTAACTACATTTCCCATATAATCCATCTTTTATCTAAACCATCTTTTCCATTTCATTTCAAATTCATGAATTCTCCTTTTCTTTATACATGAATAATCATCAACAATTTCTCATTTAATAGTCCTAGCTTCTAAGAAAAGTTCGGGGCCCAACACAAACAACATGAAGCATAAATAATCAAAAGGGATCACTCATAAAGATTGATGATAACAATACATTGAAACTGTTAGGAGTGAACCTTCCAAGACAATATCTACCTCATATTTAACAAACTCAAATCACCCATTCAATACAACTTTAAGAGGAAAGACCAATCATAAATAACTTTTCAAAACATATGTACTTGCTCCTGAATACTTTTATTTAAACCTTTTTTCTCTCTTTTTTCTTTTTTTTCATATAAACATTGAAAGAAGCTACAACAACATGAGAATTTCATAAAATGACATTCTGACAAATATGGCCCACCCATATTATGCACACCCCCACACTTATACTTTTGTATATCCACAAATTCAACAACCAAAAAATGCTTCACTAGATTTTATAGCTTGGGTAAGACATTTTGTTATAAGTTTAAAAGCATGTAATGTGGGTAGTACAAAAAGAAAGGCTAATAAAGCTCAAAGGGGCTTAACAAAGAAACAATCATATCAATGGGTAGGCTATTTGACTAATGTAGCTTGCCAAAAAAAAAAGAATGCCTATATCATTTTCATGTTCACGTATGTGATAAAAATGTGGTCTTGAATAAAAAATCAAAGCAAAGTTAGGATGTACATGTCATGAAAGTCACACATAAGCAAAAGACAATGAGACTCATATGGATGTGACATTATAATAAGACTCGTAATCTCACTGGCTTTTGTCTACCACTACTTACTACTCTTTTAAAGATAATGCATATTGGCTAATCACAAAAGCAAAAGTACATGCTATTGTTGCTATATATTTTTCTAGTCAATTCACACTCTAATTATAACTATATAGTCTTAAAAGCAATAGAAAAAGAGAAAATATCTGTTTGTTTGTTCGATTTTGAAAATGCCTAAAAAGTCACATCTAACAATTAAGCTTAAAACTGTGTGTAAAAACTAAGATCCCCGTCCCAATACTTAAAACTTACATTGTCCCCAATGTAACATCAAGTGCAAGAAATGGAGCATTTAACAAAAATCGTAACTGCAAAAATATATATAAATAGAAATCAACTTCCTTTGAGTTGCCTCCCAAGTAGCGCCTTTGTTTATCATCGTTGGCTCGACCCTATGTTGCCTGCATCAAGTGATGCCATTTGCATCTTCCAGTATTAACACTTCTATATCCTCCATTTGGAAGCCTTCATAATTCTACTTCAAGTGATGACCATTCACTTTTAATATCTTGTTAGTTTTCAAACTTTGTATCTCTACTGCACCAAAAGGAAAGATATGAGTAACAACAAATGGATCAACCCAACGAGAATGCAACTTACCTAGGAATAATTTGAGTCTAAAGTGATATAAAAGCACTTTCTGACCCACAATGAAGCTTTTCCTTGAAATCATCTTATCATGAAAAGCCTTCATCTTCTCCTTATATATCATCGCGTTCTGATACGAGTCATTCTGCATCTCCTCCAACTCTTGCAATTGCATCTTCCTATGAACACCCACCCTATGCAAATTCATGTTGCATCTTTTTATAGCCCAATATGCCTTGTGTTGCAACTCCACTGGAATGTGACATGGCTTACCAAACACCAATATATATAGAGACAACCCGATTGGTGTTTTATAAGCCATCTTATAGGCCCATAGTGCGTTGTTTAGCCTTATGCTCCAATCTTTTCCAATGGGTTGCTGTGTTTTCTACAAGATTGATTTGATTTCCTAATTTGACACTTCATCTTGTCTGTTGGTTTGGGGATGATAAGATGTGTAAACCTAGTGTATGATGTGATATTTCTTGAACTGTGTTTCCATCACCCTATTGCAAAAATGGGTTCCCCTATTGTTGATGATTGCTTTTGGCATCTTAAACCTATAAAGGATATTAGCTTTAACAAAATTTGCAATAACTTTTGCATTGTTTGTTCTGGTGGCTTTAGCTTCCACCCATTTAGAAACATAATCGACTGCAAGCAATATATAGTTAAAACCAAAAGATGGAAATACCCCAAACGTAAAAAATTTCACAAAAATAATAGGAATTTGTGACAATTGATCCTTACGAGACAAGTTACATGACTGTTGGAACTTTTCATATGACTTACAGAAGATGTATGCATCCTTAAATAATAAGGGCTAGTAGAGACCACTCTCTAAAACTTTATGGGTAGTCCTCTTTACTCTAAAGTGTCCTCCACAAGCATACGAATGGCAGAAGACTAAGATCAAAGGTGTTTCACTGTCAGGTACACACCCCCTAATGACTTGATCTATATAACGCCTCCATAGATATGGGTCATCCTAAACGTAGTACTTCACTTCATTCCTCAGCTTATCCCTTTGAGTTGTTCATAAACCAATAGGTAATTTTTTAGTAACCAAGAATTCACAATATTTGACATACCATGGTGGTGTCAAATTGGCAGAAAGTAATTGTGCTTCTAGAAATGTCTCTCACAAAGGGATGTCATCTTCTTTTTTAATCAACCGACTGAGGTGATCGGCAACCACATTTTCTGTCCCCTTCTTATCTCTTATCTCTAAATCGAATTCTTATAAAAGGAGAATCCATTGGATCAGTCTTGGTTTTGCTTCTTTCTTTATGAGTAGGTATCGTAAATTTGTATGATCAGAATACATAATTGCTTTAGCACTAAGCAAATATGACTGGAATTTTTCTAAAGTAAAAACCAAAGACAAAAGTTCTTTTCAGTTATAGAGTAATTCAATTAAGTTACGTTAAGAGTTTTCGAGGAATAATAGATAACATGCAAAGCTTTGCCCACTCTTTGTCCTAAAACCACCCTTATTGCATAGTTGCTTGCATCACACATGATCTCAAAGGGGAGGCTCCAATCTAACAGTTGAATCACTGGTGGAGATGTTAAAAGCTCCTTAAGTTTGAAGGCTTCCTTACACTTATCATCGAACTCAAAGGAGACATCCTATTATAACAACTTGCATAGTAGTGTGACTATCTTTGAAAAGTCCTTAATGAATCTACGATAAAAACCTACAAGCCTCAGAAAAAAAAAACTCACTTCCCGTACAATGGAGGGGGTAAGGTATAGAAGAAATGAGATCAACTTTAAATTTATCTACCTCTATACCCCAAGCAGATATAACATGCTGTAAAACTATACCTTGATCCACCATAAAATGATATTTTTCCCAATTTAGCCCAACATTTGTTTCAATAATTAATTTTATTGAACCGTAGGAGCTCTCCCTTTCTTCTCCACCGACGGCTTCACCTTTTCTCTCTTCTCTCATTCTTTCTTTCTTTTG
>JANITX010000210.1:5533083-5543411 GCA_027564395.1 Erythroxylum ulei | reverse complement strand
CTCGTGTGATAAGCCAAGGCTCTAAAAGGATTACTCAAAAAATTCCACATCTAGTAGCTCATTTACTTCAAAATTTAAACAAAAATAGAGTTATATATATATATATATATATATATGTATGTATGTATGTATGTATATATATTGCTGATTTTCAATCAAATTGCAACCTTGTTAGACAAAAATAGAGCGATTAAATAAAAATTAATAACTATTACGAATACTCAAAATATTTATAAATTTTAAAATATAAACTTATAACCACATATTTATAAAAGTCTTATAAACCTTTTATATTAAAAATAATCAAGACCATATAACAATAGAATAAAATGAATTATGAAATAATGATAATATTTTTATCAACACGATAATTTTAAACAAATAAACACAAATCATAAAAAATATTGTCAAAAATAAAATATTAATGACATCACTTTCCATAATTCTTTTATGAGAGACTTCAAAAATTAGAAATATTAATGACATCGTTTTTTAATATATATATCTAAATCATATCATTTCATTATTAAAAAAATTATGAATGTTAGTTTTAAAATAATATAAGGAGGGTTTCCTGATACTAATTATTAAGAGTTCAAGAATATTAATAAATAACAAATATTTATAAAAGAATTTCAAAATTAAAATGTATATGACAATTATTAAAGTTTATTTTTATTTAAATAATTTTATACTTTGAAGATTAAGTTTATATTTCAATATTTTTTATTATATTTTATTCTTCTCTTCTTATATATATATATATATATATATGAAAAACGGTTATGGAAAAGTTGTAAAAGTATGTGAAAAGCAGAAAATGATTAATGTAACTTGTGTGAGTATATCAGAGTAATAGAAAAAGGAAAGACTTGGAATAGTCACAGAAGAAAATAGACAATTTCATAGAACCAATTACCGAATTCAGTTAAATATGATTTTAAAAAAATCAAACAATTTAAAAAGGTTCGTAACATTAATTCTTTTTTAAAAATATAAATATAATATTTATTATTCTTTTTAATGAAAAGTTATATGATTTTACTGGAATAATATCCCACTTGTATATTTATTAGATATAAATACCAACCTAATTCATTTATTGCAAGAAATGATTTCATGGTTCTAATTATTGACAATTCAAAAAATTAAGCTAACTATTTTTAATATATATCTTTTAAAAATAATTACATAATTGGTAATTCTTATATAATTTATGAGAATTATTATGTCATACTTTATTATTATGAGAATTATTATGAGTTTTTAATATATAATGTTACGGTAATCTTCTTACTACATTCAAAACATATCATGATGGAGACTGCGTTATCAGATTCTTAAAGGTTAAATGAATTACCTTCCATAATTCTTGTTACAGGAGACTTAATATTTATATGAAGTAATTTTAATTTTTTTTAAAAAAGAAAAAAGTAGAAATATTAAAGACATCATTTTTATCATTAAAAATTATCAATTTTAATATTAAAAGTAATACAATAAAAACTTCATGATACTAATTATTAAGATTTTAAGAAATTAAACTAATTAATCTTATATAATTCACAAGGTAAATAAATTAACTAATTATATAACTTATTATTCTTCAACCAACTCCCCCGTATAATACCTTAACGTATTGATTACTTTAAAGAAAATACATATACAAGAATGAAAATTAAAAAAATTAAAAAATCATTGCTTTTTAATATGTTACTCAAACAAATTTTAATTTAAAGTTTTTTCATTAATAAAAGAAAAATTTAGGCTCTTCTTAAAAAAATTAACAGTATTTTTTCTTAGAATTTATTTTCTTTAGTGATCTTTTGTCCCTTTATCAATATTTTTACAAACTAACTACTATTAATAGTAATAATAATCATTTTATTCTCTGTACCAATCATCATAATTATAATGATAATTTTATTTACATTTTTTGCTATGTTTATTTTCATTTTTATTATCATTCTCTCGTGCGAACTAACCGCATCTTGAATATCTTGAATAGTTTCGAATTTTCAGCCATGAATAAAAAACGGCCAAAAACCAAAGCTGTTAACAGTAACGCTGCATCTATTTTATGGGACCAAATCCTCCCAACAAGATTTGTGGCCATGCTTGAGTGGCACAGGGTTGGTCTTGGACAGTGGAAGAGAGGATTTCACTCCCTATTTTATTCCTCGACAAAAAGAGCCTCATCAGACCGTCCATCTAGCGTTGCATAAACCATTAATCATTATATTAGTGAAGGTAATGGCACTAAACTAGGCTTTACCAGATCCGAGTCTGAGTGTGATCAGTTCGGACTTAGGAGCCTATGCCTTTAATTTTGCCAAAACTAGCAGCAACGCTACGTGAATATATGATTAGCATCCATTGCTCAATAACTCCATTTAATCTCATACGGTGATCCCACATTCTAACCACAACTCAAATGAATGCAATGATATATCTTGATTCCACTGCAAAGAATCACATGACCCAGCTATATATACCTAGACCTGTTGAGCTGTATACACATATTTGTAAGTAAACCGTAATCCTCTGTTCTTCAATATGTCCCCAATCACATTCGACCTCCGAGCTTCCTTTTGCCGGATTCCTTCCAACCGGGCGTTCTTGTACGATACCTTCGCAACGCTCTGTTGGACAGTGTCTTTGGCCATTGATCAATGTCGAGAGTTTCAGGAAATTGAAGCAGTGAAAGCAAAATGAAGTAAAGATGAGAACTTTCTTTTTTCCCTGATATTGAAAATCCCTTTGGTGCTAAAATATATTAATGTTTTCCCGCCAAAATGGTTTTCTTTATTGGGCCTTCTGCTCAAAGTTCTTGGACCTTTACCAGCGGACCTGCATCTGAAATCAAAAATTGACTGTAAACTCACTCATTTTGCTTGAATCTCGTCTTGTTTCTGTCTCGCCGTCCATTCGCCGTTCGCCGTTGGATCTTCATCGAGTTGCAATCTAACAACGACCCTCTTCTTCTAGTTTTCAACTATTTAGGTTTGTTTCCGTTATCTATGAGCTCAATTGATTAGGTTAAATAACTAGACGGGTTTGGCTTAACTTTTAGTTTTCTGGTCCCTGAATGTGTGTTCTTATTGTAAATTGTAGTAACAACCCATCTTGGAAGAAGAAAGAAATCTTAAGTACAATGGGGTTGCTTAGCATCATTCGTAAAATCAAGAGGAAGGAGAAAGAAATGCGTATACTTATGGCATATGTCCTCTTTTATTTTTGTCTCTTTGTTATGCATAAGTATATACATTGTTTTGAAATTTTTGTGAGCCGTTTAGGGGCCTTGACAATTCTGGGAAGACGACGATTTGTACTGAAGATCAACGGGGAAGACACCAGCGTGGCTTCAATATCAAAACTATCAATTATCAAAAGTAAGCCACTTTCTCTCCCTCTATAATTGGAGATACCATTATTTCCAATACTTCCGAAATACCAAATGCCCTACTCTTGACTGCATTTTGAACTATTGATTTACGTAATTGGAAGTGGCCAAATAGGTTTACAGTAAAACTTTTGTACATATATACATGTGTGCGTGTCTGTGTTTTCCTGTGTAATGTCCTTGAATGAATAACAAGTGCATCTTTGGCTACTATGGTAACTGTAGTGAAGTCATGTATGGTAACGATGCCGCGATAATCACAGAAACAAAATAAACCTATTAATATGCCATAAAAACGATGCATATTAAGGGGTTCATAAAGACATAGACTGACAAGAGAAAGAAGACATGGAAAAAATAAGGGGGGTGTGAAAGATTTTACAATTTGTATGAAAAGCGTTTTTATTATTTCTTGCTTGCTCGTGTACTGTCTAGTGAGTGTTTATATACACTTTTTGTAACAATACTACAGCTGGAAAATCTTATGGTTACAACAGAAAGAATATACAGATATTGTAATGGATGTCCCTTTTAGAATATTTGTTATTGCTCAGCTGATGGGCTTTTATCTCTGTGGGCTGATTGTTTGTGAGATGGACTGTCGGATTTATTTGTTGAAGAGTGATCTGTGGAATGATGCTTTACATGCCCCCTCAAACGCAAGCTTCGTGTGCTGTAAAGATTGAGTTTGCCACATAAGACGAAGTGTCGTTTGATAGTCATAGGTTTAGTGAAGAGATCTGCGAGTTGGTCTTCAGAGCTAACATAGTTGATCTCTAGGGTTCCATCAGCAACTCGATCACGGATGAAATGCACATCAATTTCAATGTGCTTCGTTCGAGCGTGGTACATAGCATTTTGCGACAACACTCGGGCTCCATTGTTGTCGCACCAGATGATTGGGCGATGAGAGGGTGTAAACCCTAATTCGGAGAGAAATGATAAAAGCCAAATGATCTCAGTCGAGAGGGTCGAGAGAGCCCAATATTCTGCCGCGGTATTGGAGCGAGCGACAACCGGTTGCTTTTTGGAGCTCCAATGGATGAGATTCCCTCTTAGAAAGACACATCCTCCGGAGGTGGATTTCCGATCATCAACAGAGCCAACCCAGTCAGAGTTGGAAAAGGCATGGACCTGCGAAGGGGATGAAGAAGAACGAAAAAGGAGTTGTGTTTTAGCAGTACCTCGTAAGTATCGAAGAACCCGCTTTAAAGCAACCCAGTGCGGTTGAAGTGGATTAGTCAAAAATTGACTTAATTTGTTGACGATGAAACAGATATCAGGACAACTGTGGCATAAATAATGAAGACCACCAACAAGGCTGTGATAATCCGAAGGATTTGCAATGGGATCACCGTCAAAGGCCGAGAGCTTCTGGCCAGAAGAGACAGGAGTGGAACACGGCTTACAGGTATGCATATTGGCCCTTTGTAGGAGATCATGAATATATTTTTGTTGAGATAGATACAGACTTGTAGAATTTCTAAGGACTTCGAAACCAAGAAAGCAATGTAAAGAACCAAGAGTCTTGAGGCAAATTGTTTGTGTAAACGATGAATGAGATGTTGTATGGCCTCTTGATTGTTGCCAGTAATCAGTATGTCATCAACATATATTAGAAGATATAATTTGATTTGGTTATTATGAAGATAGAATAAGGAGGTGTCACATTTGGAGGGTGTAAACCCCCAACTTTGAAGAGCCTGTTTGAGGGTGAAAAGCCAGGCTCGAGGAGCCTACTTTAACCCATATAGGGCTTTAGAAAGATGGCAAACATGAGTAGGATAGGTTGAATTGACATATCCTTGTGGTTGATGCATGTAGATTTCATCTTGTAGGACCCCATTAAGAAAAGCATTATTGATTTCAATCTGCTGAATGTCCCACTGAAATGATACAGCTAGAGATAGGATGACTTTAATGGTGGAGGATTTGACGACTGGACTGAAAGTTTCGGTAAAATCCACACCTGGGTTTTGACTAAATCCTTTTGCCACTAAACGAGCCTTTGCTTTGTCAAAGGAGCCATCTGAGTGATATTTCACTCGAAAAACCCATTTGTCCCCAAAACATTCATGTTAGGATGATAAGGAACAAGGGTCCAGGTCTGATTTTTGTGTAGAGCATGCATTTCAGCATCCATAGCAGCCTTCCAATATGATCCTGTAAGGCAAAGGAAACATATTGGGGTTCTTTAATGGGTGAGGGAGATAGAGGAGTGGTATAGTTTAGGTTTGAAAATGCCACTCTTGGAGCAAGTTTGCATTGGATGAGTATTTGTGGGAGGTACAAAATGATCAGTCGGGATAATGGTTGTGTGGATAGGATGAGGTGAGGAGGAAATGGGAGAGGAAATAAGGGGGCTTGGTGGGCTGTGAGGAAAAACAGATGATGAAGGTAAAATTGAAGACAAAGTAGGAGAATTTACCTGTAATGGAGGTAAGTCCGGAGAAGCTCTTGATGAACAATCCTTTGGCAAGGAACTACTGACAATAGGCTGCACAAAAGAGGAAGGAGCTTTTAGAAGGGAGATGGGTAGATGAGAATGAGCTTTGTGTGATGGGAGAGTTAAGGCTGATTGTTTTGGAAAAAGGAGAGGATAAGCATATTCTGATTCATTAAAGACAACATAGAGAGAAATATAGATCTGTCCATGAGCATTAAGGCATTTATACCCATGATGAAAAAGACTGTAGCCAAGAAAAACACACTTAGTAGTGTGATAGTTGAATTTATGAGAAGAGTATGATCGTAAGTAAGGATAGCAACTACAACCAAAGGGCTTCAAATGATCATAGGCTGGCTTTTTGTTATACAGAAGCTCATAAGGTGATTTGTGATTGGTGATGGGACTGGGCAAGTGATTGATGAGATAAGTGGTTGTGAGAAAGGCTTCTAACCAGAAGGAGAGAGGCGTAGAGGCATGGTAGAGTAGAGTGAGACCCATTTCTGTGATGTGACTATGTTTCCTTTCAGAAACACCGTTTTGTTGATATGTATAGGGACTGGATAGTCTGGGTGTGATGCCTTGTGTTGTAAGATAAGGTAGAAATGACTAGTATTCCCCTCCATTATCAGTATGAAATGCCTTTATTTTGTGATTAAATTGTAATTCCACATGTGATTTGAACTTTAGGAAGGTTGAGAAGGCTTCGTACTTGAGTTTTAGTGGGTAGAACTAAGTAAATCTGGTATAGGCATCAATAAAAATAATGTAATATCTATGTCCTTCTGTTGATAGAGTTGGGGAAGGACCCCATGTGTCTGAATACACAATTTCAAAAGGCTTAGTAACATTAATTGAGTGATTTTGAAAAGGAAGTTGATGTAACTCTCCAACTTTACAAGCATCACAGAATTTAAGAGTGTGCATATCAACATGAAGATTCATAGATTTGGCAATCTTTGATAGGATAGATGGAGAAGGATGTCCCATTGTAGCATGTAGCATATTTGCATCTATTGTGGTAACATAGGCAGTAGGAGAAACAAAACTAGAAGAGCAAGGTGCAGCGGATTGAGCATGAGAGGATTTAGATGTTGTCTTGAGGTGATACAGCCCATCCTGCAGAGTTCCCTGTAGAAGAGTGTTCCCTGAAAGCTTGTCCTTAAAAAAACAACCATTATCAGAAAATTCAACAACAATATCATTATCTTTAGTAAGCTTAGAAATTCTTAAAAGATTACATGTTATGGAAGGTACATGTAAAATGTTTGTGAGATGTAATGGTGTAGATGAAGTATTGAATTTAAAAGAGGACGAACCAGTGCGTGTGATAGGTAAAATATTACCATTGCCTACGGTTAGATGATCATTCCCAGTATAGGGAGAGCTGATACTCAGATTTTTCATGTCAGGAGTGACATGATTGGTTGCACCACTTTCAACAAACCAAGTAGACTCAGAAGATGGTTCAGATGATGTAACTGGCTGTTAGGGAACCATATAGTGTTTAGGGGAACCAGAGTGCACATAATTTGCTTGAGGTGAGGTATTATATCCAGTGTAGGTATGCACAGGTTGAGAAGGGGATTGCTAGGGCTGCTGAAGCTGTGGAGGACCTTGCCAGTGTTGATTAAATTGTTTGTTGCACTGCAGAGCTGAATGATTTGGTTTTTGACAAAGGTGACAGAATATTCGAGAACCAGATCTACCTCCTCTTCCTCTCGCTCCATGGCCACGTCCCCAATGTCTACCACCAGAAAAGGCAGATGAACGAGTGTTACTTGCAAGGTTTGCAGATGGTGTTGAAATCTGAGACACAACATTTTGATGGTCCAGACAAGTTTCATGCATAAGAAGAGAGCTTTGGACATCCCGTAAGGAGGAAAATGCCATAGTATTCGATAATAGACACACAATAGGATCATAAACTTATCCTAAGCCAGCAGGAGCACTGAGAATTAATTCAGATTCAGAGACTGGATGACCAGCCAAAAGGAGGGAGTCACCAATAATTTTTATTTTCTGCATATATGCACTGATAGTGTCAGATCCCTTTTTCATAGATGATAGCTGTTGTTTTAATTGCAGGACTTTAACCATGCTGGTTTGAGCAAATAGCTTCTCAAGAGTAACCCAGACTTCAACAAAAGATTGAGATTGAGTAACAAGGCTAACGATGTCATCATCAACAATTGATAATAGCCAGCAGAGAAGGAGTTGGTCAGATCTACATCATAAGCGATACTCAAGGTTGGGCTGAGGAGAACTGTCATTGGAAGGAATAAAGGCAGCAGGGATTACAGAGGAAGAAGAGATGAATTTTTCCAACTCTAGGGCGCGAATTGCAGTAAGAGCCTGGGCTCTCCAAGTGATGTAATTTGATGGGGTAAGCTTGGTAATGGCAAAATTTAGAGATTTAGCAAGAGAGGGAAAGTTGAGAAGTTGATCAGATGATGAATCAGCAGTAGCAGTGGAAGAAGAAGGAGAAGCAACCATAGACGTTGGTCTAGCAAGGCTCTGATGCCATGAAAGATTTTACAATTTGTATGAAAAGCGTTGTTATTATTTCATGCTTGCTCGTGTACTGTTGAGTGAGTGTTTATATACACTTTTTGTAACAATACTACAGCTGGAAAATCTTACCGTTACAACAGAAAGAATTGTAATGGATGTCCCTTTTAGAATATTTGTTATTGCTCAGCTGATGGGCTTTTATCTGCGCGGGCTGATTGTTTGTGAGATGGACTGTGGGATTTATTTGTTGAAGAGTGATCTGTGGAGTTGTCCTTTACAGGGGGGAAAGATAACATGTCACACAAGTAAGGCGAGGTCTGGAAACTATTCTGTTAGAGAGACGCCTCGTGAGCTGGGCTTCTAGAGATGAAGCCTTTTTGTGAAGCTAAGTCAATTTTAGGTCACCAAACTCTGCAACTATGAGAGGGCCCTATGGAGTAAAGGGAAGCCTGTACTTCACACTCCCCGCCTTCCAAAGGTGCCTAGAGGATGCGCCAGGCGCAGTAGAGCGAAAACGCCAGAGTTGCTACAATTAAGATTTACTTTTCTAATTTATTTTCAAATTTTAATTTCAAAATAAAAAATTGTCTCAGTTTAAATATTTGTATACGTGTATTTATAAATAAATCAAAATATGATATGATAGATAATTGAAAATACTAATGTTAATTATATATTTATAAATACTAATAATTTTAAGCGTAAATTTAATTTTATAATTATTTTAATACAATATTGCTATCATCATTTATTATAAGAGTAGATTTTATATTTTTAATTATTGAGAATTTAAAAGTTAAAATTATTAAGATTTTATATAATGTGTTAAAAATAATAACATAATTAACGATTCCTATATAGTTTATGAGATAAATAATCCCATCCCGACTTCGAAACGTGGAATCGTTTTGTGCCATATGTACTTAGATTATTCGGGAGACATAGTCCAATCACAATTAAGAAATGCAAATTTTTTAGATGTATTGCGTGAGGATAACTGTATGATTGAAACGTGTGAGATCCTCCTAGTCCTAGTCCTAGTCCTAGTCCTAGTATTGTATTAGTTAGAAAATAGAGTACCAGCAAAGAGGAAACTTTGAATAGCTTGGGAAGAAAAGACAATTTTTCATAGTATACTTTGGTGTTCTTATATGAAACAATTTTTATTATTGTGTTGGTGAGACAAAACAAAATTAAAGAAAATGTAAGAATTAGAGAAAAAAAAATTATTATTGGTTTTTTTATATTAAGATTAAAAGTTCAGATAGGCTAATCTATTACATTATCTGCCTCTCAAGCATAGATTCTTGGGATTCGATAAGCGGCAATGCAGCGCCGGATTCTGGAGATAGGGTCATCGTTAAAGCTGGGAAGGTCTAGCAGTTTATCAGAATCCTTATCGTGGGAGTGTGTTAGGGTCGCTGGCTCCGAGAGGCTGTCGTCGATGAGGATGGCAATGAGTAGATCAAAGTGGTCTTCGTGGCTTCCTGATCCTGATAGGAGATGGCCTGTGCAAGGATGGTAGTGTGAGTCATCAAATCCAAAATCTTGCACGGTCAATACTAACTGATAATCAGAACATGAAGATTCGAGAAGAATTGCAGAAACAATCAGCAATAGTATGAAAGTTTCTTTTCTTGTTTTTTTCTCCCCAAGAAAATATACCAGCCCATTTTCATAATTATAGGTTATTAGTTAAAAGTTAAAACTGAACCGAACACTTGGCTAGATCAAACTTATTTTGATTGAACTATCAGTCTAGTTTTTAAAACCCTGTTAATATGATTTTGGTTTGGGGGAACCTCCCGCCTCGTGAGCGGTTGTGGTGGCCGATACCCACATTCTGGCCTGGTTACCTCACCCCCATAAGGAATTGTCCCTTTTGGTCTGCCAGGGTAGAGTTGCAACTCGAACCACTGACCAAAGGGTTTTGTTGGTCTCATGGACCACGCAGCTCAGTGGTAA
>JANITX010000210.1:5460812-5489573 GCA_027564395.1 Erythroxylum ulei | reverse complement strand
AAACCTTCTTTTCCTAATGACTAGGTGTCTCTCTTAAGGCTTGACACATGTCTCCAATGCATGTGTTACATGTGTCCCCCAAGTAAGGCTATCAATTGTCACTTAACTCTTGGTCCACATGTCACACATTAATTAATCCATTTGTCACTCCATAATTTATCCATTGGTCAATTAATAATTTGTCTTTTATTTCAATATTTTTCCTATTCTTAAATACCTCAAATTTTCGAAAAATTCTCTAAAATTCACCAAAATTTTGAAATAATAACTATTAACGCCAAATAAATTTTTCAACACAATTAATCCAAAATTCACATTTTAATCACAATAAAAATCACTTATACCCGGAAAAATGTCAATGAATGCATGAACAATTATTTGTATGTATCAAAAATACATATGCACATATAAGTGAATACTCAATTATGTAAAGCACACAATGCACTAAAATTTCTCAATTTTCTAACCCCCTAACATGGGGTGTTACATTAAGCCTTATCAACACTTGTCTTTGAAGTGTCCCATATAAACACAACTAGGTTCAATTATCAAATAATGTCTAAAATTAAATAATAAGACACAATCACCTATATCTTAACAATCTCCTCTTTTTTGACATCATTTGTCACATTTTTGAAACTCTCCCTAAAAGAGATAACTGGATATATAACATCGAATTCACAAATCTTAAGGAACTCCCCCTTAATCAGTCAACAAGATTCAAGCATAATCAATTATCCAAAGATACAAACATCCAAAATTAACAAAAACCAAACAAATCAAAGACAGATGTTTCGACATAGTGTTCTCTCTCTTGGGACAAAAGATGTCCAAAACCAAGGCTAGTAGCCAAATCTCCCCATGAATTGAACAGTCACTAAAAACAATCTTATATCTCCCCTTTTGGACAAAACAATGTTAAAACAAAGAATGACTTCAATGTGATCAATCTCAGTGAATAAAGAGACATAAGAATTAGTAGTAGGTGCGGCGGAAGAATCATAAGCACGATAAGATGACAATTTGACACTAGTCAGAATACTATCCAACATATCATTACTTACATCAAAGCCATCTGCTTACGACTGATTACATTCAGAAACCCAAACATACATTCAACAAATCATATTCAAACTTAATCAATCTCCTCCTCACTTAAACCATATGAACACAAATTACCCAAATTCATACAACCCACGATATAAAGAGAAATCAAGATAAAACTTGAAAAACTCGAATCTTCCTACAGTTCTCCAACCAAGCATCAACTTTTTCTTGACATAACTCCGTATATCAACATTCAAAAGCAAAACTTTCAAATTATCAAGGAGAGCCTCATTCTCACATCAAATTTACTATTCAACAAGTAAAGAAAAATCCAAACACATACCAATCAACTAAACCTTAAAATATGCATAAATAAAAACTCAGAAAGCCTAAACGATAACTCCTTCGAACCCCCTTTTTTGTTTTTTTGTTTTTAATAAACAACATCAATATACTTCAAAAATTTAAAGAACACAACTCTTGTGCTCCTCGAGGAAATTCAAACCTGATCTTATTCCTCCCCACGTTAACTTTGTCATCAAATGTCCAGTTGATTCCTCCCTCATAAGCAACCAATTGGTCATTTGTTTGAACATTTTCTTTAACAGCGGCAACTAACTATGAATCTGGACAATTTTTTGTTTTTCCTTCACTGCATCTTTGTGCTTGTAATTGACCTTTTCTAACTCAAATGTATTTTGGTAATGTGGGTTACTGCTGGAAATTCATTGAAGAGTGTCTAGATTTTTGGTTTTGAGCCATTTGAAATATCATTTGTAACAACTTGTAACATTTAGGCCTTATGTGCCCGATAACCCCACAAAAATAACATGTAGGTATAAATTTCTGATTCTTCATTGAGATTTATCCTTAGACAGATCTGATTTCACCACTTTTCTCATCATTAGACTTAGAGCATTCACCTTTATAGCCAATGCCTTGAAGGTCTCCTTTAGTCTTACTAATTTTCAACAACTTTTCTAGCTTTTCGGTACCTCCATTTAATATTCTTATTCCCTTTTCCTTACTAACCAGTTTCAACTTTATTTCATCAAACTCATCTAATGTAGACAATAACTTCTTCTCTAGATCTTGAATGATGTTCTTCATGGAGAGATTTTCCTTCTTTAACTTTTCATTTTTCTTGCATATTTGCACCCATTTTGCAGACATTAATTAATAGGCTTCATAGATATCCTCCTTTTTGTCATTAGAATCACTGTCATCACTATTATAATTTGAGGTTAGACTTTAAGCAGATTCGTCTGTGTTTTTCCCAAAATTTTCTAATTTATCCATGTTTTCATCATTGGTTTCTTCCTTCTTAGTTACTGTTAAGCAATCAACTAAACTTTTGTTATATACAACAACTAACGCAGCACTACTTATAACTTCTTCTTCACTATCATACTCACTTTCGGATTCGTTCTCACTCCAAGTGCTTTTATAGGACTTCCCTTTTCTCTTCTTCAAGGTGTTAACACATTCCGCTTGCACATATCCAAAGTTTTGACACTCGTGACATTGAATTATCTTCACTTTTCTTTCACCCTTTTGAGTTTTAGCTTGTTGATTGAAGTGGCTATTTGATAAACTCCCACCATTTTGCCTAAGCTTGGGTCTATCCTTCTTCACTTTCTTTAACCACTTGCTAAAATTTCTTGTCAATAACTCCATTTCCTCATTCTCATCATATTTATCTTCAAAGTCATTCACGACTTTACCAATTTCGGCTTGCAATGCCAATCCTTTATTCTTCTTTTGTTTCCCCTTAATAAATTCATTTCAAAGTTAGTAAGAATCTCGATTACCTTTTCCAAAGACGAATCGTTGATATCATGAGCCTCTTAGATGGCTGCAATTTTCGGCATGAATCTTGAAGGCAGTGATCTCAATGTCTTCTTAACCAGTTTTAGATTAGTATATGTATTTCCAAGCTGATGTGCTTGATTTGCTATGTAACTCTCACGGAAGTTTCCAATTGTTTCACTTTCATCCATGTTTCGTTTTTCGAATCTCACAGCCAACATCTGAAGTTTCGAAGTTACCATAGATTTTGATCCTTCATGTATAGTTTGCATAGTATCCCATGCTTCTTTTGTTAATTCACAGGCTGATATCATAGCAAAGCAACCTTCATCAACTACACTGAAAATGACGCGCAAAGCTTGAGAATTTCCAAACGCTCTCTCTTCTTCAACCCTTGTCCACTCATAGGCATCTTTAAGCACTGCTTCTCCCTTTTCATCAGTCGCCACTAGATGTGTCCAGCCATGTAAAACCAAGTTTCATGCTTTTGTTCCTTGTGCCTGAATGAATACTCTCATCCGTAATTTCCATATAGGATAATTTAAACCATCTAACATTGGTGACCTGATGATTGATACCCCTTCTCTTATAGCCATAATTGCAAGACACGGATTTGCCCCAACTTGATGTACCAAGTTCTAATTCGGTGACCCACTTTGATACCAATTGAAAATCCTAAAAGATGTGGTTTCACAAAAACTTGGTTTTGCTGCAATTGCTTGTGTCTATATCTATCGGTTACTAGATATAAAGCAATTGTATCAGCAACTGATAATTTTTCAGCACAAACAAATATAGAAATACGAAGTTAAATAGATCAACAATCGAGATTTAGTAATGCAGTTCAGCACACCCTGCCTGTGTCTACAAGGCTCTTACCTAACTTAATACTTTCACTATGATAATAGTTTTTATATAAGGCTTTACTAAGCCGACATCACTCAACCCTTGATACTATCCCTCGTCCTCACAACCCGTGAAAGTAATTTACACTCAATAGTACGATCGTCTCTTACTAACCTCAACAGAGAATTTTATCAATGACTAATGACTTTTAACGATAAAGATAATAAACTAACAACTCAAGTAATTAAAAATAATAACGAACATAAATAAATACACTTGAGATCAGGAAAAAAAAACTTCCCTGATTAATTTAGCTCTTTCAATGACAAATCAAAAAGTTGTTCGTCAATAGTACTGTCATATTCAACTGTTGAAATTTTCAGACACCACTTCCACTATCAACAGCCATACAATCAGCATCCAATCAGTTCACCAAAAGCCATACAAAGGATGAAGAATAACAGCACAAAGGAATACATAGACTAGAAAATGAATTAATCGCAAAACTCCCAAAGAACACCCTTAATTGTCGTTGAATAATAAAAGAAAATATAGCAGCAAAAAGTCACGCAAAACCCAGAAAGAAAATCACAAATGATGCACATCCATGATTAATGACAACACAACTAAAGAAAATTGCAGCGCCAACAATTCAGCCTAGGTTCATGATCCACCTGAAAAATCCAGCTACAATATTGCACAATCAACTATGACGATAGAAGAGAAATGCAGCATACACACCTTTAGCCGAAGTTGTGTGAAGAGTTTGCAACGAATGGATCTCGATCTCCGCAAAATCAACTCAATAAACATATCGATATTTTCCCTAGAAATTCCAACTGCCAGGTCATCCAAAACTCGTTCCCCAAAAACGACTAACATTCAGTCCTATACATATGTAAATCACAACCATATTACATCTGCCATAATCAATTCAAAATTTTTAGAAAAATTTGAACCTTGGGATAACTATTTTCTTAAAGATAAACTATCTATTTGAATATTATCTTGATTAAGATTTTAAGCCTTATTAATAACTGTCTTGGAAGAGTCCTAGGGAAACACAACTATGCCCAAATATCAAATAATGTCTAAATTTAAATGATAAGATATAATTACCTTGGACCAAAAGGTTGAGTCCCTAATTCTAAAGGCCCCTAGTCGCAGGCCCGACCACTGCTGGAGGATTGAATCACGGTTTGATCCGAGTTAGCCACCTAACAGAGCGACCACTCCATCCCGTTACCGGGAATCGAACCTTAGACCTTGAACTAATTGACCCTGCTAGATGGCCAACCAAACTACCCGTGCGAGCTATAAGATAAAATTACCTATATCTTAACAAGGTTCAATTAAAAACACCCAAATCGAGACTCCATGTCACCCTTTGAAACTTCTTGTACTATAATTTTAATTTATTTTATTATATTAGTGTGTTTTTTCATTTCAGGATTACTGGCCTTCTGAAAATCACAATTAGTATCCACTAATTCCAATGATATGCTAATAAATAAATATTAGTATATCTTTTTCTAATAATTAATAAATAATTTTTCTTTTCCAAGACTTCTTCTCATTATGGGAAAAGCTCTCATTTGAAGAGCCATTGGACTCTTCGACTCTTGACTTTTCTCACACTGGGCCGTTTAGAAACGACTTTTTCCTTATGTTACTACTTGACTCGACGGTGGTTGTTTGTTAAGCTCATTTGATCGGCAACCACACGATTATTAGTTGATCGGAACTCGCCGATCTACATGGGAAAGAACAGATCGTCGTCGTCGTCGGCAGCGGCGAGCAAATGGAGGTACTGTAACCCGGGTTATTATCTCAAGAGACCAAAACGTTTGGCTTTGCTTTTCATTGCCTTTGTCGGTGGTTCTTTCTTCATTTGGGATCGCCAGACTCTTGTTCGTGAATACGAGGTGGGGTTTACTGATTTTTTTTTATTTTAAAGTATTGAATTTTGTCTTCTATTTTGGTTAAAGATTGAGTGTTGATTGGATTTTCTGTTTGATTGATGAGGGACTGTTGGGAATTGGAGGACAAGCTTTGTTTCCATTTGATGAAAGTCTTAACTTTTTGTTGTCTTTTTTGTTAAAGTTCTTTAATTGCATTATTCTGTTTGACCAATGAGGAATTGTTGGAATATGGGGAAAAGGGATATGAATTTTGGTTTTTGGAGGTATTTAATTGTCCTTCCATTTTTAGTAATCTTGGGTGGGAATTGTACTAATGCTGATGAGAAAGTGTTGGCAAAAATAGGACTTTGAACTGGATTTTGAGTGACCTTTGCATCATTGAACTGAATTTTCGTTTCTCTTTGCGAGAATCTAACCTTTGGTTGATGAGAATTAGTGCAAATGTGTTGAAATTTTTTCTTTCATTAGCTCTGCAGTTCTTATTTCTATTGGTGATTGAGGGGCAGGAGGGTGTTGGTCTGAACAGTAATCGAGTAAAAGCTTTTTATGCCTTGCATTCAGTATAATTAGAGATATGATAGTTCATTGCTTTTTCTTCGATCTTTCACCTGGGAATTGCATTAGCTAGAGGATGGTTAGAATTGTTTAATCCAATCAGGATAGGCATTTAATAAAGTGCTAATAACCTGAGCTTTGAACAGTGGAATCAGACTTGTTTCAGTACATGCCCTTTGTCTTACTCCTTGTTTTTCTTCAATTTGCTGGTATGTGACAATTCAAGTGCTAATTTGCAGGTAGAAATTTCCCAGTTGAACGAAGAAGTGAACCAGTTGAAATCTACGGTAAGAAATTTTCTCCAAGTGCTTGAGTTTCATTTTCTTAGCAGTAGAATTTTTTTTTTCTCTTTTTGTGGTGGTAGAGAAAAGATTTTAAGCTGTCAACTCTTAAAAATTTGTGATTGTTTAATTCCAGTAAAATTGGTAAAATCAAAGCCCCCTTGTTTTCCCTGAAAATATTTTTATCGGAAAGAATCTTATGCTATACTGATTGTTCTCAGACAAGTTAAGTTAGAGCACTGTTTGTTCTTTATTGTTTCCTTGAAATTCATTTATATTTTAGTTTGACAGAATCAGTTTATTTTTTGTATAGCATACTTGTATTCTTGACTAAATGCTAATTGGTTCTGTCAGCTGGAAGAGTTGAAGAGTATTCGTGGTGATGTGTTTAAATCTATTAATAGTAAATCTAGCAAACCTTCTAAGAAGGTTATTTCTGAGGACCCCCTTGACATTCAGCGAAGAGAGAAAGTAAAAGATGCAATGATACATGCGTGGAGTTCGTATGAGAAATATGCTTGGGGGCATGATGAGCTTCAGGTATGTTAAATACTTCATGGTTAGTCATAAGTCATTCTTTAGGTGGACATGTTTACTTCTTGTACGTGATTTGTCTGTGCACTGCTCTTTAAGTATTGCATTTGATGGCCAAAGCTATACATGTTTTGTTGTTTGAATGCATTGCAGCATAAAGCTTCATCTTGTCAATATGTACTCCATGTTTGCTTGATTCTTGTTTTAGAATTTCCATTGAAGAAGTCATCATTCCCAGAGTGCTAATACTAGTTTTTGTGTTCTTACAGCCACAGTCAAAGAATGGTGTTGATAGCTTTGGTGGTCTTGGAGCAACGCTGATAGATGCTCTGGATACATTATACATAATGGGTCTGGAGGAGCAGTTCCAGAGGGCTAGAGAGTAAGTTAAGACTTTCCACCTCCCATGTAGTTTGTTTAGATTTAATGATCCCCTTGTTCTTTTTGCACCGATCATTCTTTTCTCTTTGTCTTCTCATTCTTGTAGGAGTTAAGGGAAATTAAGTTTATTCTTGGATTCTAATTTGGAAGAGATTTTTGAGTTTAAAATTTTAATTTTCCTTCTAAAAAACTCTTAACTATGATTAATTTAAATAAGTAGAAATGAATTTGGCTACCATTGGTCTGTAGTAAAGGGGAAAATTAAAGATTCAGAAATAGGAAAAGAAAGATTTTCGAGTATTGGTTATGTTATATCATGAAGAATGTGGCGTATTCATGCATAGAGGAAAATAGTTCATGATTCATCTATGCGTGCTCTCCTTATTGTGGCATGGCGTATGGAATGTTCACTTCTTCAACTTATAACTTTCTTTTATCAAATTAAGTACATTTAACATTACCTCACCAGAAATTAGACCTTGGGAGTGGACATCAAAAGGTACCAAATTGGAATATGTGGAGCTGATTTCTTTTGCTTTATAACTATTGCCACTTCAGGAATTTATTGAGTTAGATTTAAAGTGTAACTTAATTTTTATATTTCAAGTCTTTTTACGCAGTTTTAACCATATTGTAATATTTTCATTTTTTTCTTCTCGTTTTTGCATTATAGCTTCTGCCATTTATTGGAGGAGTATTGCAAGATCATTTATGGAGCTATTCAACCTGCTTATACCTGCCAACTACATTGATTTCCATTCAAATAACTTTATCTGAAGTACGATTTCTGACATGATCCTATTATTTATTATCTCTTTTAGGTGGGTTGCAAATACGTTGGATTTTAACAAGGATTATGACGCTAGTGTGTTTGAAACAACTATAAGGTTGCATTTACCAGGTTTACTGTATAGTTAGCTTTTCTATATTAAAATAAAATAATACTGTTGCAAATATACTAGGGGTGACAGTATCTTAGATTGTTATGGCTTGAGGTTTTATTTTCTTCTGCTAATACGTCTTGTCTTTTTATTCAAATCCAGAGTTGTAGGTGGGCTACTTAGTGCATATGATCTTTCAGGAGACAAAGTTTTCCTTGAAAAGGCCAAAGATATTACTGATAGATTACTTCCTGCTTGGAATACACCTTCTGGAATCCCATATAACACAATTAACCTGGCACATGGAAATGCTCGTAACCCTGGATGGACTGGTGTAAGTGTTATTGTTCTAGACACTATCATGTCATATATTGGAAAGAAATTCCCTATGTCTTGTCCTGAATGGACTATGTGGCTGGAGCTTAGCTTTCCTTTCTGATGGCACCTGAAATTCCTTTCTTTTGCATTTCCTTTAGTTGTTCATTTATTGTTATCTTTATCCTTTGTCAGTTTGTTGCTGATCTGTTATTAATAATATGTGATTTCGTTAATGTATAGTCTAGAGTTTCATTTTTTTGGTGCTATTCTGAAAAACCTAATTTTCATTGATCCTTTTGCTAGGCAATCTGTCCTGCCATTCCTGTTCCAATATATCTGTTCGATACACCTCCTAACTCTATTAATTGTGCACACAATCACTCTTTGTTGACATGGTGGCATGTTGAGACCTGGGATGTCTATAAACAGTTGAATATTCCTGAAATGTAATTGTTTTCACTATCATTCTTGTTCCCAGGGAAACAGTATTCTTGCAGATTCTGGAACCGAGCAGCTTGAATTTATTGCTCTTTCTCAAAGGACCGGAGATCCAAAATATCAACGAGTAGTATGTTTCTTCCATTTTTTCATGTCTAATTGTGTATTTGTTTGTCATCCATGCATTGGTGTTGCTGACTTCATGTGCAGAAATCATGTCATTATTGGCTGTTTTCGATCATTATTTTCTACACTGATAAAATTGGACTAAATAGTTCCTGTGTTATTTTTGTCCTTACAAAATTCAGCTATTTAATGGATTAGTTTATTTTATTATGTGGACTTTTTAAGATGGCTTGAATTAGTAGTTTTGCTTTCCATAGTGAATAAATATTGACTGGAAATTGATCTTTCAGGTAGAAAAGGTAGTCGAGGTGCTCAATAGCAGTTATCCTGATGATGGTTTACTTCCAATCTACATCAATCCTCATTCGGGAACCGGGTCATACTCCACAATAACTTTTGGTGCCATGGGTGACAGGTACCTCTGGA
Source organism: Erythroxylum ulei (assembly GCA_027564395.1). Lineage (NCBI taxonomy): Eukaryota > Viridiplantae > Streptophyta > Magnoliopsida > Malpighiales > Erythroxylaceae > Erythroxylum > Erythroxylum ulei. Next base: position 5,480,009 of record JANITX010000210.1, on the reverse strand, counting down.
AGATTTAGACACCTATTGTCTAGTATGTGTGCTTGGAATTTTCTTTCAATGGTGGTACCTGCTAATATTGTTCTGATAAAACCCCCAAATTTGATCAGCTTAAATATTTTTTTGCAGCTTTTATGAGTACTTGCTTAAGGTCTGGGTTCAGGGAAACAGAACTTCAGCTGTGAGAGGCTATAGGTAAAGACTATATTTATCATACCTATTCTTGTAGTTGTCAATGAATTGCATAACCCGGCGATCAGTTGCAGCTAATTTGGTTGATCTATTGATTTTGTTATCCAGTAAAGAACACTTTTGTTGAACATGGGTTTCTGAGTGTAGAAAACATGATTAAATCTGAAATGTGAACGTAATTGAAGAAATGTAGTGTATTTTAATAACTTAAAACCATATGCTTCTGTTTTTCAGTGAAGTTGCTTTCTTCATATTTTCTCTTGATCTTCACTATTTGATTTGAATTTGTAAAGTACTATTTTTGTAGCTATGTTCATTTTGAGTTTTTCTGATACCAAAGTAAACGGAGTTTGAATCTTGGAAGCAGGGAAATGTGGGAAAAGTCAATGAAGGGCTTGTTTAGCTTGGTGAGGAGAAGCACACCATCATCATTCTCGTACATTTGTGAAAAGAGTGGAGACATGCTGACAGACAAGGTAATATTTATTTTTTATGGTACCTATCACTGCAATTGCTTCCACTATTCCATGCTTAATGTAAGTTTGCTCGTCAAAAAGAAAAAGAAAAATCTAGGGATCAAATGCTTATTCCGTGATCTCCTTATATTTGTAGATGGATGAATTGGCATGCTTTGCTCCAGGAATGCTTGCTTTAGGAGCCTCTGGTTATGGACAAACTGATTCTCAGAAATATCTTTTTTTAGCTGAAGAGGTATTCTTGATATCTTCAAAACTACATATTAAAAATATTCATTTTCTGACTGTAGTAAGTTTCCTTTATTTTGATGCAAAAATTCCTTCAGAGGTGTTTGAAACCTTTGATTTATGAAATTATAAAAGTTTTTTGTCACCCTTGCTGAAAGTTAGTTGTTGGCTTGTGTGCTTGTGTACTTATCTCAGTGAGTTGCAGAAAATATCTACTAGCTTTTTGTCCATTTATTTTGTTAGATTGTTGAACTTGCACACCAAACTCATCACAACTTTTGTATCTAGATGTCCCTTGCATGCACATGCACAACTTCTGTAGTGAACCCATTCATCTTTTTATCAAACATCAGCAAAACAATTGTTATACTGTTATTTCTAGTAGACATATAAGTCTGTTGCCACTGCATCTTTTCCTGGTGGGATGTTCTACATGAACTCAAGCATGCAGTTTCAATGTAAGGTGGAGGTCTTGTAAAACGATTTCACCTAGGATAAGAAAGTAATTTGCATTACTTATCGACCTAAATGGATTAGTTAATATAACTTCTTCCAGAAGATGGCTAAGATCTTTAAGGAGCAGCTTTTGACCTTTTATCTTTTGACATTTTAGCCTTATGTATCTGCTCCCTTTCAACTCACTAAATGCTTAAGGAAGAACCTGTAACAGTTTCTGATACAGATTCTGTTCTATTACTTCCTAATTGCGCTTTTCTTGACAAGGATTCTGTTTAAGTTTTAGGACTAGAATTTATAAAATAAGGAATTGAAATAAAAGATAAATCTAGGATCACTCGTAGGTTTGTATCAAGAACTAGGAAACCACACCTAGGATTTGAAACCAAAAAAACTGTTGGAAACAGAGGGATAGGTTTCTATAAATCACTTCTAGAGTTCAGGAATTACTACTAAATATCTTATACTGGAACAGTTTGTGTCCTGTATTCTGGTAGTAGTGAACTTTGTATTGTCTTGCTATTTGAAATAGATGGTCTAAGAACTAGTTATTAAACTAGTATCCTGCTATAGTAGTGAATATTAGCTGTATATTGCTCATTTGGCAATACGCAGTTACATGATTCAGGTTTATGCTTGAGTATGCATCTGAAACCCTATTTGTTTCCTTTTGCAGCTTGCCTGGACTTGTTACAACTTTTACCAGTCTACACCAACAAAATTGGCTGGAGAGAATTACTTTTTCCATTCTGGGCAGGTTAGTTATCTTTGTCCTTAATATTATTAGCTATGGTTTTGTTATCTTTTTCCTTAATATTATTAGCTATGGTTTTCTCCATTGTCCCGTGGTGGTTTACATATATCATTTTCAGGACATGAATGTGGGTACATCTTGGAATATCTTGAGACCAGAGACAATTGAATCACTATTTTATCTGTGGCGTTTGACGGGCAATAAAACATATCAGGAGTGGGGTTGGAATATTTTTCAAGCATTTGAAAAGAATTCACGAATTGAGACAGGATATGTTGGATTGAAGGATGTAAGCAAGCCTTTTACCTTCCAAACCACTATACTTGAAATCTCTGTATATGTGATGATAATTTCCTTCACAAGAGCTAAGTTTTATTTAAGAATGTAGTACCTTCTTAAACATTTGTTATAATGTAATATCTCACTAAACTATGGCTTCCTTTATCTAGTATACTGATTTATGTTATTGTTCAAAATCAAGGTTCTTTTAGAGGATAAAGATTTACCGTGGGGAGATTTTAATATTTACTTCTTGTTCCTCCTACCTCCTTGGGCATCATTATTCATCAATAGATGAGGTTTGACAGAAACATATGCATGCTGGAGTCCTTACATTGTCTTGTTTTTAGTTGTTCAGACACCTGGAGGATATACCTTTTTAAACTTTTTTGATGAAATAACATAAATGGGCCAAAATACTCTATTTACACAATTTTTTGAGTTGCAGGCTTATTTAGCTAATAGTTTATATGAAAACTATTAACTTGTTTAACTTTTTTGTCCAAAATGTCATTTAGCCTCTCCATTTTTTTTTGGTGTTTAAGGAACTGATCTCTGAAGGAAGAAGATAATGCCTTAATGAGTAATATTTCTGTTGGTTTTCCCAACTGCTACTGAATGTTACATGATATTTTCAGGTCAATACTGGTGTCAAAGACAACATGATGCAAAGCTTCTTCCTTGCAGAGACACTGAAGTATCTCTACCTTCTGTTTTCACCATCTTCAGTTATCTCACTTGATGAATGGGTCTTCAACACTGAAGCGCACCCTTTACGAATAGTGGCGCGCCATACTGGAGAGATTTCTGGACAATCAGAAAAACGAAAAATTAGGATTCGGGGCAGGAAAGAAGGTCAATTTGAGGGTTAAGCTTCATTGCCATTGGACATCTGGATTAAGCCCCAATTGCATGCTTTGAGGCATGAATTCGAATGGACAACATGGTTTTTTAACCTTACAGTTATTGAATTAGATTAGAGGCCTCTAGAATTTGCTTCTGCCACTCCCTGTGCCATATAAGGCAGTTTAGAAGTTTCTTGCTTCCAGGTTGCTGGGAACTGTTGTATCTAATATCATACAATGGAAACCCTATTGGCTGTGTACTATACGAACAATTTATGCCTGATACCTATATGGAAATTTTTGACCTTTTTTCATGTTTGGATTAGGAGAAGAGCATTTAGACTGAAGAATTAGTTGTTTTGGAACCATGTGGTGTTTTTCAGATATGAATCAGAAGGCAAGAACTTGCATCAGTAGTTCAGTTTTTGTTTAAACATGGTTTAATGCTACTTCCAACCATCACATATGTTTGATGGCAATAAAGCTACTATAGCGTTCAGAATCCACCGCTTAACAGGCCAATATTTGCCAAAATATGACAAGGTCTATTGATTTCATGAATACACTTCAACTTTTAATATGCTTCAAGTTGCTTTAACTTGTTTTTGGGTCGAAATCTAGCTCAAATTCGATTGATTTTAAACTGAATAGACTAAATTCAACGTGTTCCAACTTAGACGACCTGAAATCTGACTGGTTCAAAGACCAAACAATATTATTTTGCCAGAACTGGTTCGTTGGTGTTTACTTGGTTTGACTGGAGTAGCTATCTTGTCCCAAGTCAAGCCACCTGTCCTCTTGAATCAAGATTCGGGCTTTCAATTGCTCTCGCGTCCTAAATCGAGGAAAACAGGAAAGTCTTTGTTTGCTTCGTGGATTGGGCTTGACCTCCATCCGACACCAAACACAAGATGGGAAATAGGAAAGAAAGTTGTCTACTTCTGAACTCGTAACCCCATCAACTTTAGGAGGGCCCTAATAGCTGGTATGTCGAGTTTCATGTTTATTAACCAGAATCCCGACTCTGCAAAGAGAGACAGTGACACAGCGGAAAAGATGAGCTCAGCGCTTTAAGTAAAGGGCTATGGCCAAGAAAGAAACAAGCTTCAAAGAATCTCTCCATGTCTTTCTTGAGCTTGCAACTGAAACGAATTTTCCATGAAACTAAAAACTTTTCCAGGAATGTTTTGAGGAGAAGGATCAACCCTCTTGAACCTTGATTTAATGCTAACATCATATCGATTCCTCTCTCGCCTTAACCGCCCCCAAAAACGCACTTCATCCGTTTTTTCCTCATTCTCCATTATACCAAATAAAGACTTGTACTTTCCGTTGACCCTTGACAAAGATATCAAGGAAGACACTAACAGCGCCACCACCGGCAAGAACGGTGCTTGTTTAGCGCCCATTTTATCAAACCAAATTGACTTTCAGTGTGTTCATCATTCTCATTCTGGCAGCTTTCCCTTCTCTAATCCCTTAAAACGGTTTGTTGTGCTGGGTTTGGTTCCCCTGGAGAATGATCAGAAGCAACAGAATTGTCATCTCCAGCATTTTTCCCATCGCGGTAGGTTTTTTGTTTTTGTTTGTGTTTCTGTTTTCAGTTTTGGCTTTTGAAATGGTTTATAAAGAAGGATATTCCTTTATACAGCAGCAGAAGCTTTAATCTTTGTCCATTTTTTGACATCTAGTTTGCAGTTGTGCTCTTTTGAGTTTGTATACTTCGTTTTAGGTTTTTTCACGAGGGCTAAACAAATAAAGAGGATTGAATTCAATGATCAACATAGGTATTTTTTTTTACTTGTATATACTTTTATTTTGCTGGTTTCATCACTTTATTCTACGTTAGTTCCTTTATCCGTTTTGCCAATGGTGGATTGTCTGGAAAATGATAGGAAGAACAGAGTCCTTTTTACTGTGTAACTGTACTAGTAAACATTTTTTATTCACTTCCTATTTATTATGTTAATTTCTGCAGGATTAAGTAGTTTGTGTTGATTGATTGTTGATTTTTTAAACTGCATGGGACTCTTTCTTAACGCTTTGCAAGAGAAGTGGCTTTTACAGTTATGATTGATGTGCCTGGATCCTGATATCCATGCCTGTGAAATACATTAGCAGTCTGCAGTTATAAGTTGTAAAGTGTGATTATGCATCAAGGTTCTTTTGTTCATACATGTGATCTAGAAATTGTAGGAAGAATGATCTTCTTGAATCAGAGATGGTTGAGAAAAAAGATTAACAATAGATTATGCTGTTGGCATTTAGAAAAAGAAAATCATTCCTCATCTAACAAGCAAAATCAAGTGTCCTTTAAGCAATATGGATGAGACTACCTAAAGCTGCTGGTTCCAATTAAAACATGACTTTATTCTATCAATGAAATGGATATTATGATTGTAAAGAAAGAAAGAAAGAAATAGATGCAGAAGCTGGAATTTGAAAGGAAACTGAACAGGTAGTTGCAGTCAACTACTGGACTGCAATAAATTTGAACAGGTAGTTGCAGTCAAGTAAGTAAGGCATAATGCTAAATGATGTGTCAAATTTTCAAACAGGTTCCTGATAGATACTTCATTCATGGTCAATTTTTGGTGGTTGAATTTTCTTTCTGTTTTGAGATTGGATTCAGAGGTTACACTAGATGACGTAATTATGACAGGATTGATTCACTGTGTTTTACATTGTATATGTCAAAAAGAAAGGACTCAAACACTTAGAACTGTATACGTGAGCGTGAACATAACTTCGTGCCTTCACAAACCTTTTATCTAAGTGCTTTCAGATGTGTTCAAGTGATATAATTTTTAAAACTACTATTACTCCATGCCTTAAACCATCTAATGCTTCTGATATAATTGGCAGTCAACGAGCAGTTACAACTGCACTCTGGTGCAATTTCCTTGTATTTTCTCTTAAATTTGGTGTATGGTTGTCAACCTCTAGTCATGTAATGTTAGCTGAAGTTGTGCACTCAATTGCAGATTTTGCAAATCAGGTAGTTTTTTTTACAAAATTTGCTAATCAATCCTCTGTTTGATTCTAACTAACTCTCTTTGCCGAATATTGAACATATGGAAACTATTTTCCCTTGGCATTGCAGGCACTTCTTGCTTATGGTCTGTCTAGCTCTAGACGTGCACCAGATGCCCTTCATCCGTGAGTCTTCAGCGCCAAATTTTGATTTTAAGTTGCATAACTTTCCATGTTGATTACTCAGTCAATTGTGGGATGTACAACTTTTGTAGTTGATAGAATATGTGGAAAGGTAATTTGGATGCTTTCCCATTGAGATGAACAAGTTCATTTTTTACTGGGAGTGTTGGGATGAAATTCTTACACATGTGAATCTTATAACTACCACGCCACTTATTTCTTATGATGGGCAACTGATAACTTAGCTTTTCCATTTCTGCCATTCATATTCCTGTACCGTACTACATATGTAGATGTTTATTTTGTCTTATCCCTTTTTCTTTCGTGGACTGTCTAAGTTTCTTTCCTTTTCTTACCCAGTTATGGCTATTCTAAGGAAAGGTTTGTTTGGTCATTGATATCTGCTGTTGGTATCTTTTGTATTGGTTCTGGGGCTACAATTGTTCATGGAATTCAAAACTTGTGGGTTTCCCACGTAAGTAACCGAGTAATATCTGGTTAATTCTATTTAGAACTCTTGAACATTCACCTCATCATCATTCCATCCAAGACCCGAGTATCGCTTTGCAAATGAATTTGTGACACATAAACTTTGATTATCTCAGACCCCTGTAAACCTCGAGTATGCAGCTCTGATTATTGGTGGCTCATTTCTTATGGAAGGTACATTTCTTTTACACGTCAGGCTACCAGATCATCTGAAATGTCGGATTCAATTTGGGAATTTGTTCTTCATCTTTTCTTATTGAGCAGTTATGTCATCTCTTTAGGGGCTTCTCTTATCGTTGCCATACAAGCTGTAAAGAAGGGTGCAGCTGCAGAAGGAATGAAATTAAGAGATTACATCTGGCGTGGTCATGATCCCACAGCTGTTGCAGTCATGACAGAGGTAAGTTATCATTTCCGTTTGTGCATTACTAAGAGTATGATGCTAACTGCAAGAAAGAGTCCACCAAAAACTTCCTTGATGATAGTTTAGTGTTGGAAATATTGAATCAAATTATGCACATTGAATTAAGGTCACTGAAAGGAAGAGAAAAGTGATCACACGAACAAAACTTGGATAATTTCATGCATTTCTGCTAACATTAGGTTATCCTGCCGTTACTTTTACTCAGAAGGCAAAGCTCATAGACTAGAATGAATAATAAAGTTTTCTTGTCTATGATTGCAAGTTAAAAAAAAAGAACGGGAAGGTCTTACAGAATTTCAGATAAGAAATCACTGCGCTGCTTATTTTGTGTCATCTTTAGCTTCTTGGTTTATCCATTTTTCTTACCCGTGTTTGCTCCCTCTATCTTTTACTTTATTTGAACTGTGATATACTATTTGCTTCATTTGAATGGTCCTGTCCTTGATGGGGAAGAAGAGAATTAGGCAATTCTTGTAGTTCTAATACCAAGATTGTTTCTTCGTTCGGTGGTTAGTGAATGACTAATATATTTATTATATATAGTGGATAGCTCTTCACCTTACATACAGTTGACAGTTATCGATATCCATGACAATTTATATCGTATATGCAGGATGGTGCTGCAGTTACTGGACTTGCCATTGCTGGAGCATCATTAGTTGCTGTGAATGCCACAGGAAATCCAATTTATGATCCTATAGGTTCAATTATTGTTGGCAACTTGCTTGGGATGGTATGCACATCTCATCTGGAACTCTTTTCACAGATGTGCAAGAGTAATGTCATTCTCATGCCAAAAATATGTTTTGATATCTAAATAGGAACTTACAGTAAGAAGGAATGGAAATGCACTTACTATAATCCCCCTTACCTATGTTCTTTGGCTTGAAGGTCGGAATTTTCTTTTCCTTTTTGGTGCCTTTGAAAAGTTTTTGTTGCAGTAGAATACTACAAATTAATAGTTGAGAAAAGTTTGTCTTAGTGTTGGAAAAACTGAATTATGGTTTTGTCTAGTTACTTTGAAGGTTATTAATTTTTCATCTTTTATGCTTGTGGCACAACCATTAGATGCTGGGCTTGTGCCTATATGGGTTGGCCCCTTTTTGGTAAAAAGTGGATTGTTATGAATGATTTGAAGGTTTATGGGGAGATTCATTGATTGTTGATTCAAATAATCTGGAAGTTCTTCTGAGGAAATGTTATTCAAGTGAAACTTTATGCAGGTAGCTATATTTCTGATTCAGAGGAATCGACATGCCCTGATTGGCAGAGCAATGGATGACAATGATATGGAGAAGGTTATGCAATTCTTAATAAGTGATCCGGTATAACTTCAAATAAAAAGAAGGTTGTGTTTTATAGTGTGCTTTCTTTTCGGAAAATTAACAAGCTTCTTGGTTCTTTTATAGGTTGTAGATGCTGTATACGATTGTAAAAGTGAGGTCATTGGACCTGGATTCTTTAGATTTAAGGCAGAAATAGGTGATCATTCTCTGTACAATTCCCTTTTCTTTCTTTTCATTGTCATGATCGCTGATATTTGGACCACTGATATTTAGAATACTACATCTGTGTTTGCTTTTAGTTGAAAAACATGGCAGTAAGTGGTAAAATGTTTGATATTTTTAAACATGTTGAGGACGTTATCCCGTTCGAGCTTCTGTAATGCTTGTTAATACACTGTTCCTGTATGAAACAGATTTTAATGGAGTGGTGGTTGTGCAAAATTATCTTTCTAGGACTGGACGTGACGAGTGGGCAAGACCGGTTGGTATTTGCCTTTAAATTTTCAATTTTTGTTTTCCTTCCCCTAGCTAATGTTTAATGCATTTGCTTTAATATGTGCCCAAGCCGCTCAAATCATTCTCCTTCTTGTTTTCTCGTTTCCTTCAATTATCCTATTGTTTTGTCGTGAAGAGGAAAGGAGAAAAGGCATTTGGGGGAAAACAATTTAGCATATCATATCTAGTTTAATGTACATTAAAATTCAGGAACTGGTAATTGAAACCGTGTGCGTGACTTTTATGTGTTTAACATGCAGTTTCGAGAAGCCGCAAAGGAGAAAGACGATACTGCATTGCTCAAGATCATGTCCAACTACGGTATGCATCTTCATAACACAGCAAGGATGATTGAGATTTCCTTGCTAAAATCTTTGATGACTGGCTTTTCCCTTTGCAGGTGAAGAAGTAGTGAATGCTTTAGGATGTGAAGTTGACCGGCTTGAGATGGAGATACAGGATATTGTACCGGGCATTCGGCATGTTGATATCGAGGCACATAATCCAGCAGGCACATTCCTATGATTCTTTCTGGTAATAGATCTCAGACAAGGTTCATGCTTGCATATTTGTCCAGAGTGGGTGGTTCATTTTATCACATCTATCTTGAGATTTTACCACGTCTGTCAGATTACAAGATACTGGAAGAACATGATATGAATTCTAGCAATTCTGGTAAGAATTTCAGTGGCTGGGTTAAAATGGTCTCTGGTTGCTGCCACCATAAGAATTGATCAAACCAAAGAATCAAAAGCTGGAGATTTTGAGTTGAAGATTCATGTCCGCTTATGTGAGTTTGTATATAATTCAGACTGGTTTATGCTTAAGTTTTGTTCAATTTCCAGATTGAATGCTTTATGCTAAGCCACATGATTCTCTCCCAAGATGGTTTTGATTTTTGAAGCTTAGTTGAGCTGTTACGCTTTTTGATGCACTAAAAAAATTTCTAAACCTTCTCTAGTTTTTTCTTTAAAAATTACAATAACAACAATTTAGTAAAAATTTTGTTGATACGTGAAGTTTTAGAAGATTTAGTAGTACGCAATTTACTTTTAATTAATAGAGGGATTATTTTCGAATGACTTATACGAAAAAATAATGAATAAATAAATAAGTAAATGCTTAATAAATAAGTAGTAAACTAAATAATATGATAAATATAGGCAAGGTAAAAAAAACAAAAAATAACGATAATAATTTCAATAAAAATTGTTCCTTTAAAAGATCCCAATAAAAATAGTTTGGGACATGCAAAAGAAATCACTGTGTGAGGAAAAGCACAATTCTTGATGACCCTCATGAACTAACTAAGAGTTTCTTTCTTCCAAACTCATCAACCAGAACAGGCACGAAGAAGAGAACTAATGTTTCATTTTCTACACATTTTCAGATAAACAGAACGGTAAAGGAGGAATGGGGATGAAAATTATTAAAAAGACGCAACTTTTTTTTTTTTGAGAATTAAAAGGAAAATATATTGCTCAAAAAGTTAAAAACCTACTATGTACAATCCTGAAAAAGAACAAAGACAAGAATAAAAAACACACTGAGAGCCTCTAGCAAAAAACCTCAAACAAAAGCCACCCAAAAACAGCCCCTACTTACAAATGCCACCGCCTATGCATAGCTAAACTTAAACCAATCTGTTTGCCAGTTACAATAAAAACTTCTCGGATTGCATTAAAAATATAATCAGCTAAATCATACTTGGTTCGCTCCAGATACTTATAGATCTTCCGATTACGCTCCCGCCAAATGTGATAAATGAAAAAGACACGACTTTTTTCTCAACTTCGGCTGAAATTTGATTTTAACATCGAACTGTTAACATCGGAACAACCTACGACATTGTTTTGCTGAAATTACAAGCCTTTATGTCCAAATTTCTGTAGCAAGAATTGTTGAAGCATCCTTGTAAACTTCAGTTTGGGAGTATTGAAGATCTTGGGTCAGTCCCATAGGCAACAATTATTGTAATATTTAATAACATTCTTTTATTAACTCCAACTATTATTTTTTTTTGTAAAATTTAGTCTAAAATAGACATTAAAATTCCAAAATAACCCTAAGTGCAACTGACAAAGAGTACAGTTATGTTTTCCTCTGTCATTGGTGAGTGTAAGATAAGTAACGTATAAAGAACTATTTTTTAAGTTGGTTTTGATTGCTTTTTTCACTTTCTTTGTGACATCATAAAAATAACTCATTATTATCTTTTCATCACTACTAGTTAGACGAAATACTCTTGCTCAAATTATAAATTGACACAAGGACCAAAATTCATGATCTTAAGTATAATTCTAAAACCTTAACTCCAACATTAAACTTGACATACTGTAATGTCACCTATTTATCACTTGTAAATATTTGCCTTACTTTTTTTTTATTAGAATAAAATACTAAAGTGATAAGAAATTAGTCACAAACGTTATTATAGAAAGATAACACAAATTCTTATCATTGGTAAAATTGTTTCTCATCAAATTTAGGACTCGTGCACAATTATAGATAAATTTTGTCATTTTCTTTGCTTTTTGCACAGTCTTATCAATGATAGGAAAATATCTACTATTTTTTATATTTTTTAATATTAGGTCAATGCAATGTGCACCACAAAGAGTCCAATAAAAAGAGTTATACTTGCTTTACATTTTTTTCTAGCTATTTTGTAAGCAAAATTATTGTTAGTAATGAACTAAATAATATTTTCTAACCCAATTTCATTCACCACTTCATCAAATGTCTGAAATAGAGTATCAGCATTTTTAACAAGATCAGATGCATCAATAGACTTAATAAATATTGACTCCTTAGCACAATAAACTAAAAAATTGATAATGAGATAATGTCTTCTATTTGTCTAATTGTCACACATTATTTAATATTCATAAGTTTTTTCTAGAAATTAAAAGAAATTATATTAACAAAGCAGAAACTTGTATAGGATCCTCACCAAGGATCCTATAGTCAAAATCTACTCTACACTAAACAAAAATACAGCAGTTACAACAAAAGATTTAAATTAACCATAGCGATCTGAGTTCATGGCTGATGAAGGCCTGTTTGTTGTTAGCTAAGATAGTCTCTCTAATCAAGTTGACAATTATCTCGGCAATTTCAGATTTGTGTTGCTCCACATTATTATAGATTCTCATGTTTCTTTCCCTCCAAATATAATAGATAACTATCTGGAATGAAGTCTTGACTAGTATTCTATCCTTGTAACCAGGTTTAGCATACCAAATGACAGATTCCAACACATCATCCCATACATACGAGAACCTTGAGAGATGAATCAAATTCAAAATTCTGCTTCATACCGATTTGCTATAACTACATTCAAAGAACAAATGACTTCTCGTCTCATTCATATGTTTACATAAGACACATAAGGGATCATAAGACCTAACCCAACGGTCTTTAATTCTTAATCTGTTTTTGATCACCAACCATTAAAAAATGACAGCTTTAGGGCACATAACCTGCTTCCACACTATATCTACCCATGGGATTGATTCCTGTGGCTCAACCAATAAGTTATGTGCTGATCTATTATTGAACATTCCACTTGAATGTAAAGTCCATATCAACTTATCTTTCCTACTTACATTTGGCATCTTCGGTATATGAAAATGACGTAGAATATGAAGTCTATCCTACTCCTGTTTGAGCCATGCAGCCGTAACCTCCTTAGGGATCCTATTCCGTAATACCTATAAGTTGTCAAAGTCATTCTTCTTTTATCCAAATAATTCTTTATTTCATAAATAGAGCTGCTTAGAAGTGTGCCTATATCGTCATCAACTGAAAGAGCCTTATATCATGAACTGTAAAAGGCAATAACATCTCCTAAAGGCTGGTAATAATAAGATTGCGTAGCATTGAATGATACACATGAATTATACCACTATATAGCTATCGTCATATCTATATTGTAAGTCGCTTCTTTAAAATATAAGACACTACGGATTAAAAGTTGAACTCTAGGCCTTGTTTACGGTGAAAAAAATAAACAAATGTCTTCTTCTTTTCTTCACATAAGGTGCAACATTTCATTTTTGTTTGGTAAGAGTACAACCACCTTCAATATCCTCCTTATCATCCTAACCACTAGAAAAGAACTTTTACAAGTAATTTAATAGTTTAGCCTTGTCTTCTATCTTTTTTGTATTGATGCTCTTCGAGTAACACCTTTATTAGTCATTTCACGTTAGCTTTCACTTTTTTTACAAGGCTCTGTTTCAACTTTGATCTCAATTAATGCTTTTTTAATTTGGTGATTTCTCTCACATTTTAAATGCTTGTTGCAATACATACAAACGATATGGTTATTCATTTCAGGAATCAATTTAGCATGAGCTCAAACAGGATCATCAAATCTTCTTAAAACAGCTGAATTATCAAGAGTACTTGAACTTTTCACAATTTATCTAAAAAAATAAATAAAGATGTGTCAAATTTAAATTAACAAGTTCATATTCAAAGATATAATTTTTGTATATAATATCATTACATGACTATGAAATTTTAAAAGAATTATAAATATATCTAGATTTTAGATAGACTCTGTCTTACATTTTTTAATGATAACACATATTGTAAAAATGACTTTTCTTTATATAACACACGTCGCAAAAATAATTTAAATACTTACAATTTCACATTATGTTGAATAATGAGTATTCTATCGTAAATTCACGTATTTTTAATTTGAATTCAAATTCACGTATTATTTTTCTACTATGTATTTAAGTATTCATAAGATAAGATAATGAATGTGTATTTGCTACCTATAAGATAGGATTAATATTTGTAATATTATTTCCTAATGACAATAATGAACAATATAAAAAAACAAACATTTAATTTTCTTAATTTAATTACATATATTGAATGATCTAATTATATATTAAATCTTATATTAAATACTTTTATATACCAACAATAATTAGTAAACTGTATGTTTTACAAAAATTAATTAATAAAATAACAATTTAATGAATTAATTTTGATTTTATTTTTATGATTATTAAAATAACAAATAATATGACATGTTTTTTGAATTATACACATTTCACAATGCTTAAATGTTCTTCTATAATTCATATACAATATTTTTTATCTTATTTCTTCGTAAATTTATAATGCCTAAATGTTATTGAACTATACACAATTCACGTAACCAATTCCAACATTCAAACTCAAATTGCCATATTTTATAAATCATTCACAATACACGTTATACAATTAAAACACAATGCAATTGCAATTTAGAGTAGAAGGAAACAACCTAAAACATACACAAAATTAGCAAATTGTAATCAAGTTAACGAGGTTCGAGGGTCGAGTCAGTTCAACCAGATGCAAATGAATCTGGATTCTGCACTAGGGAGTTGGGGACTGGCTGATTTGAGTCATTGGACGCACAAGAGAGCAACAGCCAGCAAGTAGCGATGGTGGAGACTAGAGAGCAGCAACAGCCAGCAGTCCTGATCCCATTCCTAGCGATAGCAAGCTGTGGAGGAAGCGACGAGTGTGTGTGGGAGACTGGGAGGCGGTGGAGGGCGTGCGTGAGTGATTGAGAGGGCGATGGTTGGCATGCGTGAAGACTGAAGAGGGTTAGTGACTGAGTTTTGTTACTGAAGAAGATAGTGAAGAGTGAACAAAAGTTTGGTTTTAGTCTTTAGTGTTTAAATTTTTTTCAATTTGATCCCTAACTTTTTAAAATTATTATTTGGTCTCTAACAATTCCCAACATTTCAAATACTAGCCAGTATAAGTCGGTACCATTTGGTAACAACCGATACCAACCAATATCTATAATTGATACGATACCGATGTTTTGAGTATCACTGTACCGGCAGATACTGATCGGTAAGAAATAGTCATCGTAATGTTTGCTCACCATATATCTGTTGGAATTCAATCGTGATCGAATCACGAGCGCAGCGAAAAACAAAGTTTTTTATTGATTCCGAGTGAATATCAATAATTGATCATCTTGAATAATAACATGAATACTAATAATAAGAAATCGTACCTTGTTCGTGTTCCTATTAAAAATCCTTTGAAACTTTTTTGATATGCTAATCATGAGTTGTTCAATTGTCCATCCTCTAACGATATCCACAGAGTAACTTCTCAACACTTTTGAGAGGAAGTATGTAAGAGTGCTAGCTACTTTTTCTTTTCTTCTAATTATAATTAACTTAATTTTAATAAAATCAAATATCTTATATTTGATCCATAAATTTTCTCAAACTTTATAATTAAATTCAACTTAATTAAATTGATTTTCCTTCACAAGATGCTCTTTAATGTATGACTCATTAGGTTCTTAATTTTTAGCAATGATTATAAATTATAATTCTAATTCACAATTAAGTATTAGATAAATTAAAACTCCTTGTAATTTATCTTTAAAGCTATGTTTGGTTGGAGTTTTATAATGGAATGAAATGTAATGTAATATTATTTAGAAGGAAGTTTTATAATGAAATGGAATAGCATGAGATGAAAGATGAATGTTTCATATTACATCTCATTCCTTCATAATAATAAAAATAGAAAACCTTCAATTTGAAGGGTTTAGAATGAAATGTAAAATGATACACTATTTACATTGTAAACCCTTCATCTAAACAACATTTCACTATATTACATTACGAACCCTTCCATCCCTTCCAAATAATAATTTTCTAATATTACATTCATTTACTTTTCATGTCATTATAAATCATTTCATTTCATTGCATTTCATTAATTCCATTTCATTAAAAACTTTACGTCCAACTAAATATAGCCTAATTCTCCAATTAAACAATTTATAATCATAGGTCAAGATTGATGTATAGCAATATATCATGACTACCAAAATATTATAAATATCAAAGTAGTTTGACTTAACATGTCCATGCATGGTTATGATGTATAATTTAATCCTTTTATTATCCAGTAATTCAATTGGATAGAGTATGGATACAATGTCTACTCTTTTCACTCAATCATATTCGTTCTTGCTAATTAGTAATTGATTTATAATTGATATTTGAAAACACCTTTTCAAATGTCAATTCACTCTAGCCAAAGAATTTCATAAATCACTTCTAATCAAGAACAATGAAACATTCTCTCTAATTACTTTAGAGTAACGAATCCTTTATTAACTTACTCAACTATCTTCATATAGTTCATACTGTATCTAATTACTACTGACTGAATTATCCTATGATGGTTCATAACTAGCATCAAAATACAGTAATTCTCACACAAGATACTTTGATAATCTCAAGTCTAAAAATCGATTATACAACTATCATTATGAGAAAATCCACAAACACGTCAGGAATATTCCATTTGGGATTCTCATAGTCTAGTCAGTTCGGTGACTTATTCTGTAATAACCATTCACACATTAGTTTATGTATTTTCATACTTTAATTTATGAGATCAATTACTTTCTTCATAAGAAAGAAACATAATGTGTGTTATGGACGATCAATCACAATAATCAAAGAACAGTGCAGAAAATAAACGAACACACAGGTTTACGTGGTTCACCAAAATATGGCTACGTCCACAGGCGGCTAGGGTTTCTTTTATTAACTGTGAATGTTTTACAATACACTAGGAGTATTCACCTTCAATATGACTTGAGCCTGGTGTAAAGTTCAGAATATTTTATCAAGCTCCATATCTTAACAATGTGTGCTAGTTTTACCGTTTTAATAATATCCTATCTTGATGAAACTACAACTAGAAATATTTAGGAATAATACGTAAATGTAAAATGAATCTCACAATTATAATCTCATCATAATTTCAATTTCACATTAATTATTATAAGGATTTTATCTTTAGTATTAAAACGTTAAATATGATTAACACATAAAGACAAAAAATGTTTTGATTAATTATTTTGTCATTAAATTACAATTAAAGTGATTGATTGTAGGATATAAACCAAAAATAACACCCCTGAATCTACTACGTGCACGCATGGGGCGGATGACACTCTTCAACTACTCTTTACACAAACATCCCAGCACCAAACCTCACCTACCACGAGAGATCTTAACCTACTTTTAACTGCAAACAAATGGCCTATATTCTTACGTAAGAAAGCATGTGCAAATGCAGAAAGGCACTTTAATGACTTTGTTTAAAATTAGAACAATCACACAATTTTTTGGCCAATGTACAAATCTTTTTAAATTGAAACACTTCTAAAAGAGCTAACTTCATCATTTGAACCGCTCATTCGATGAACCTCTTCAACTTGCAAAGACTTCTATATTCGTACTCAATTACCAAGAAAAGGGCTGCCAAAACACCACATGCCAAAACTATTTTTTTATACTCAGAAGTCAAATTGTTCAAGCTTAATAAAATATTGGAATAAACCAATAGAAATTGAATAAAATACGGTATCGATCAAATATTCTGAGTGGTGTTTATCATGCTATATTGTTGACAATGACTAGAGATGGATGTGCCATTAAATTTTATAATGTTTTGGACTATAGATTATAACATATTTTTATGTCGCTGGCTTTGGTTGACCACTGGGGAAGGGGGTTTTTTTAACATATTTTTTAGTGATGATTAAAAAATTCAATTCATTTGAAAAGTACAATTATAAAATTTTTAAACCGATTGATTTTTGGAACGGTTTTTAATTTTTTTAATTTGATTTATTTTAATAACTTTCATTGTTAAAAATCAACCAATTTATAATTAATCGATTGGTATAATTTTATAAATTAAAATAAATCAATTACTTTTTTATTTATTAATCTCTTTTTTAATTAAACTTTAAATTATTTTATAGGCAAGAGCAATTTTCTTTAATCATATTTTAAATTTTAAATTTTATTCAATCTTTAACCGGTTTTATAATAATCTAATACCAATTGAACGATTTAAACCTCAAATCTCTTGTTTTATAAATTTAAATTCTGATTTAGTTTTTAAAAATAATTTTTTAATTGTTTTATTAACTTACAAAGATTATAAAAATGGTGATAATATTTTTTATATCAGAGATCACAGTATTTAATTTCGTATAATTAATATACAAATTATTGATTTATAAACCCCATAAAAATGTGTTTTTTAAGTGTTTAATTTAGTGATTAGTATTTAACTTACGGTATGAATCCTGAAGGAGATGCAATTCTAGAAATATTTGAAGAGTTATGTGAAAGGGACGTGTGGCCATTACTAACAAGCAACGATACTCTAAAGAGTGAATCAATTTCCAACATGATTAGTCTACATTCATTAGTCAAAAGCAAAATATGAACCAAAGAACATGAATGTGAACGGAGAATTTTGCATCACATCATTGTAGAGTAGTTGGTCTAGAAAGTGCTCCCTCCAAGGATTGAAGAAAGCTCCTTCAGCTAGCAACCTGTCGGGCTTGAATGTTGGTTGAGGCAAATGATCAAACACTTTGGGTACTGTTCACGTCTGCTGTAATCTAAGGGGGATTCTGCTGCACTGCACTTCTTAAACTCCTCCTCTGTTCTTGACTTTGTAATCTGAATGTATAAATGTATCTTCAAAGAGATTGTAACTCACTTCACTCACACAAATCTGTATTTGTATAGTGAAACACTGGTGTTTTGAAGAAAAGTTGTATCTTTCCCTTTGAAACCGAAAACTACTTCTGAATCTTAACACTATCTGTATGTGTGTACTGCTACGGCTATTCACTCCACAAAGCTAATGTTACTTCTGAAATCAAACTAAATTGATAATGCAGGCAAATCATGAAAAGAAATTGAAGGTTGTATATTGATAGATTTTTCTCACTCTCGTATGCTAAAAACAAAGAATCAAACTTCAGATTTTTTCCAGCAAAACAGAAACTTCTACTGCTATTTTTCTAAAGATTAACTTCTGGAAAGAACAAAATGAACACTAACAAACTACTTCTTCGAATATTCAACTTCTGAACTTGCTACTGGAACAAAAACAATAATGAAACATAAAGAAAAATGAAGCTTGAAAGAAAATGATCTTGTATTGAAGGTTTTTTTTTCACCTTGCATACGAAAATGATGAGAATGAGCTTTATAATAGCTCTACAACTTTCTGCTACAACTAGAAACTAGAGGACAAAAGC
>JANITX010000210.1:5444143-5456823 GCA_027564395.1 Erythroxylum ulei | reverse complement strand
ATAATTAAAAAATGATAAATTAGGGATGAAGAAATGTTGATCTCATAAAATATTAGTTACATGGAATGTTTTGACTAATTTATTTAAATTATATACTTTTTAAATTATTATATACACTTGACAATTTATATATAGATATTCAAAAAATATCAAATATAACTTTTTATCAAATGAAAAATAAGAGCTTTTTTTATAGAGATGACAACTAATTTCAGATCGTGCCTTACCTTGCCCAAAATCAACGAGGCAAGATTAGGTTGATTGAGCTTAAGTTTAGGTCAGCGCAAGCCTCACCCAAAACTTGACACCCTATGAGTATAATGATGTTATTTTATAAAAAAAACGCCATTTTTGTAATTTTAATTATAAAAAAATTTAAATTAGGTCAAGTCAAATTTGAGCTAGGGTTGGGTTGCCTAGGGTCAGGCCCAGACTTAGTGCCACTGATCACCCAACCTTGGCTTCAGCACCAATGGTCGTTCAAGTTCGATCGGTCCATTGCTATTACTGTAGAAACAAATTGTTTCTCAAAGCCCAACCCATAATGTTTACACTCTTCCTTCTCCACTATCTCACCCAAAACCCCCAACAAAACCCTAACCCTATAAATAAAAACAATTCCCATTTCCCATAAAACCCTTTCTTCTTCAAGTCGCCTCCTAAATCTAAAACCCTAAACACAGACACTCAAAGACGCTACCTTTACACTACCGCCATGTCCGAAGTCGAGGTTTCGCGCTCAGAGAAGAAAAAGCACAAGAAGAAAACCCACCAAAATGACTCCGACACCAAAACCACCGCGGGCGACGACTCCGGCGACTTCATGATCAAACCCCAGAGCGTCACTCCGGCGATGGACACTTCCCAGTGGCCAATACTCTTGAAGAACTATGACCGTCTCAATGTCCGTACAGGTCACTACACTCCGTTGCCCTCCGGTCACTCTCCTCTCAAACGGCCTCTCGCCGAGTACATAAGGTACGGTGTGATGAATCTTGATAAGCCCGCTAACCCATCTTCGCATGAGGTTGTTGCGTGGATTAAACGGATCCTTCGGGTCGAGAAAACGGGTCATAGTGGGACGTTGGACCCGAAAGTTACTGGGAATTTGATTGTGTGCATTGATAGAGCGACCCGTCTTGTTAAATCTCAACAGGGTGCTGGTAAAGAGTATGTTTGTGTGGCTAGATTGCATAGTAAAGTGCCTGATGTTGCGAAAGTGGCTAGGGCACTTGAGACTCTTACTGGGGCGGTGTTTCAAAGGCCTCCATTAATATCTGCTGTCAAAAGACAGCTTAGGATTAGGACTATCTATGAGAGTAAGTTGTTGGAGTATGATGCTGATAGGCATTTGGTTGTGTTTTGGATTTCATGCGAGGCGGGAACATATGTGAGGACCATGTGTGTGCATTTGGGATTGATTCTTGGGGTTGGTGGGCATATGCAGGAGTTGAGGAGAGTGAGGTCTGGGATTGTGGGTGAGAAAGATAACATGGTGACTATGCATGATGTGCTAGATGCTCAATGGGTGTATGACAATTATAGAGATGAGACTTATTTGAGGAGGGTGATCATGCCCCTCGAGGTGCTTCTGACTAGTTATAAGAGATTGGTTGTGAAGGATTCTGCCGTCAATGCTATTTGTTATGGGGCAAAGTTGATGATTCCAGGGTTGTTGAGGTTTGAGAATGATATTGAGGTTGGTGAGGAAGTTGTGCTAATGACTACAAAAGGTGAGGCGATTGCTCTGGGCATTGCGGAGATGACTACTGCTGTGATGGCTACTTGTGATCATGGTATTGTGGCAAAGATTAAGAGGGTTGTGATGGATAGGGATACTTATCCGAGAAAATGGGGATTGGGGCCAAAGGCTTCCATGAAGAAGAAGTTGATTGCAGAGGGAAAATTGGATAAGCATGGAAAGCCTAATGAGAATACTCCAAAAGAATGGATGAGGAATGTGATCTTGGCTCCGGGGCAAGATTCTGTAATTGCTAGCCTGGCAGCTGGAGCTACACCATCTGTAGAAGCAAAGAAGACCAAAGAGGTGGAGAAGGAGAAGAAGAAGAAAAGTGGGGATGTTGAAGATGGGGATGGACGCAAGCGCAAAGCTGATGAGATTGCCGTCAGCCCGGCTTCTCAGGTTCCTGCCAAAAAATCAAAAGTTGATGATGGTAAAGAAGATGAGGCTTTTAATCGGAAGAAGGATAAGTCAGATGGTGTGGAGGAAAGCAAGAAGAAGAAAAAGAAAAGTAAAGAGAGTGGTGAAGATAATTTAGAAGGTACAGTGAAGAACCATAAGGATGATATTGATGGAAGCGAGAAAAAGAAGAAGAAAAAAAAGAACAAAGATGATAGTGAAGCAGAAACAGTAGAGGAAAAAGAAAAGTCCGAGAAGAAGCATAAGAAAAAAGTGAAGGAGAATGTAGAGGCTGCAGCTGATGTTGATGAAAAAAATAATGTTGAGGCGGACAAAAGTGAAAAGAAGAAGAAGAAGAAAAAGAAGGACAAAGATGCAGCAGAATAATCATGAAGTTCAGGATATACTTCGTGGGATGGAGTAACTTCCATTACCTGCATGTGTTTATCTGGCATCCCTCTTTGGCTGTTTTGAGTACCTTCCCATGCTGCAAAATTTAGTCCTCAGAATAGTTCTTTTTGCAGATCCTCTTATGTACCAACTTAATGTTAATTTAACTTTTGTTGGCTTTTTTCCTTGAAATATGATTGTTATATCAATTTTGTCTTGTTGAACCACTAATCTTGTGTATCTTTGAATCCTCAGAAACTTGGCTATTGCTAATGTCGTGTTCACAGAGTTTGATTGATTCTTTGGCAAGATGATGAGGGAGGCCAGTTCATAATTTTGCAAATACAATGCTCAGACTGTACAATTTGGAAGCTGCTCAAGATTGAGAAAATAACGATATTCAGGTTAATGGTAGTCTATGCACATTGAAAAGTTGAAATGCATCAACTTTAGAGAAGCCTCATTCCAGTTCATGTGTTGTTGAAACCTCATTCCATTTAACAAAGTTCTTTCTCAAAATTAAAGGCATAGCAGCACTCGCCATAACAGAATTTTATCTAAATTTATAAGACAAGAAACCAAGCTTTTCATTCTTCAAGGTTTCCATTGCTGTACCATATGGGTTTGCTATAAGATCTAAGCAAATAACTTAAAACACAAGCAGAGTACAGGAGATGCAAAGCAGCACTACCTCACTAGATGAGTCAAAAAGGTTTCTGAGAGAGGTGGCCAAAGATGGCTTCTCGTACTATTGCAGGGCATGCCTTGGGCATTTATATTCAAGAAGTCTCTAATAGCTTTGTTCTCAATACAGAGTCCCTTTCTGTGCAGTTCTGAATAAAGTTCTTGGCCTCTTCAACACCTTTCTCTTTACAAAGCCCCTAGACCAATCCAAGAAAAGTAGCAACATTGAGAGAATGACCAGCTTCCAACATTTCGATACAAAATTCCATAGCATCACTTAAATGGTTGCATGTATACAATCTCTGAATCAAGACTCCGTAACTCAAAGCATTAGGAGTGATGCCATTATCCTGCATCTTTCTAAAAATTCTCCTCTCATTGTCAAACTTTGAGCTTTGCAGAAGCCATCTGCAGCAGCCGTGCAAACAACATCAGGGATAGTACCTTTATCAGGAATCAAACCAAAGAGTTTCATTGCTTCCTGCATTAGCCTGTTTTTATAGAGTCCATCAAGCATGGCAACTGCATTGGGTATAAGCCCAGTTTTCTTCATCTCCTTGAAGATTTCCTGAGCATCTTGAGGGGTGGTGTCGGATCAGAGTTAGAAGTAAACTTTTCTTCTTTTGCAGCAGTAAAACTAGTCACAGCAGTAGTGGTAGTAAATTGCTGAGATTCAGAATCTTCGTCATCCTTATTCTCTATACCAAGCCTGAACTGATCAAGAAAAGCAGCTTCAGAGATTGGGATGATAATCTTCACTCAATTGGCTGGAGCTTGATATAAATAAATTAAAATAATATCTTTTTTTTTAATTTGACTCCAATTTAAATTTAAATTTTATTAATTTTAAACTGAATTAGACTTAGTTTATCAACTTTAATTGTTATAAAAATAACAGTTTGATCCTAATTTGTTTAAGTTTAAAGTCAACAAATTAAGTCTAATGTAACCAAACTTCAAGCTTAGCTCAAACTTGAGAATCAATCCGAAGCCTAACACAATAGATCAGAATGACCTAATCATCTTTACTAAAACGCAATCATTTTGGATAAACTTCCCAAAGCAACATTGTTTGGACTTTAGCTTTAGGTAAAATTCCCAAAACCACAAGAATTCAAAATTGAGTTTAAAGAAACTTAACCGTAAAATAATGTTATTTAAGGAATTATATAAAATAAGATTATTTTAAATAAATTACACAAACTCACTCAGCTCTAAATGACATTTAAGGTTATGATCAATCTAAAGTCAACAAGTAAGACTTAAGTTGACCGAATCTTAGACCTGACTTTTTTAAAGAATTAAGTTTCGAGTCAAGCTCAGGCTCAAGTTGTCCAAGCTCTCTCCACTCGAACAATTATAATGAAAAATGTCATTCTATACAAAACAATGTTATTTTTAATTAAAAAATATAAACATTTAGGTTAAATCAGATCAAGTCAAATAAGGCTCGAGAACTGTATCTTAGGCTCGGGATCAAGCCCGATTGCCTTACACGACTTATTGTCATTCTTATTCAAATCAATCTTATCTTATCTAAAGCCTAGTTCATTGTGATACCTACCAATTTTCCTACTAATTCCACAGGTTTTGTCTATTTGTGGCAAGCTATGACTCTACAACTCCATCATTTTCTTTGGCCCTTATCTTTAGCATAGAAGTAAAAGATTGTTAAAAAGATAACGCCAACTCCATTTCCCTTTAGCGTGCAAGAAATAGCAAACATCGTATGAATCGTACATACTTCGTGTGTTGAAAAGATAACGCCAATTCCATTTCCCTTTAGCGTGCAAGAAATAGCAAACATCGTATGAAACATACATACTTCGTGTGCTTTTACTTATCAAAACGTTTGTGCTTTCCAACGGAAACAGTCAAAAGTGACGGATGCGAGTTCGTATCTTTATCCTATCCATTGTAAACACGTTTAAATTTTGAATTCCCCAACAATATAGGAAAACACAGAACCCAACAAAAGCTTGTTGTGTTGTGTCTTTTCATTAACTGAACGTGGCAGATCCAATCCAAAATGAGTCACGCCACGTGTCAACAATCTATCTGATGATACAAACTTACGTCAACCCGTCGCTATCTTTATCTCTTCACTGATCCCAACATATTTCTTTACTCACATTTCTTGATTTGACTAGATCGTCATCCTCGTGTACATATGTACATGGGCTCTTTTATGGGTTTCTTATAGCTTCTCAATTTTGTTGGTTTTTTTCTGCCTTAAAGATTGGTTCTTTGAGTTCTTTGATAGGTTTCTGCATCTGGGCCCTCGTGTTTTTTTTTGGTTTTTCTTTAAGGTGATTCGAAGTTCATTTGATTCTCGAATGAACGGTCTTTCCTCGTTGTTTGGAGGTTTAGGGTTCTGGGGAAGCCTTGGGGTTGTTGACGCAATTGACTGATAAAAAAGGTTGGACTTTGTTGTTTTTATGTACATTTCTTGTGGCATGTTCTTCTTTTATGAGATCGCATTTGTATTGATTAAATTCAGAGAAAGTCTTCTGCAAAAACACTAGTTCCTAATTTTTCGCCCAATTGAAGATGCTGAAGATTATATATTTTGCGATGAACTGAAGCGAACCGAAATGGTATTTGTTGTTTTTCTACTTTCTTATTGATTGATCGGTA
The DNA here is from genome assembly GCA_027564395.1 of Erythroxylum ulei. NCBI lineage: Eukaryota > Viridiplantae > Streptophyta > Magnoliopsida > Malpighiales > Erythroxylaceae > Erythroxylum > Erythroxylum ulei. Next base: position 5,450,972 of record JANITX010000210.1, on the reverse strand, counting down.
TTTGATATAAAGTGGATTTTTGAACTTGTTCTTCTTCCTGGAAAATCCTGCTATTAGAGCTAATTTCAAGTAGACTTATCTTCTGTAAGCCAGAATATGGATATTACCAATGAGGCAAATGTTGATCCTTTTTCGATTGGACCTTCAACAATCATTGGGAGGACAATAGCTTACAGAGTCTTATTCTGCAAGTCAATGTCACATTTGAGGCATCAAATCTATCATCTGTTGTTGAATTACTCTACAAGATTTTGGGAGTTTATGGGATCCATCTTATCATGGTTGCATCCAAGGAACCCACAAGGAATATTAGCAATGGTAACAATAATTGCAGTTTTATTGAAACGATACACCAATGTGAAAACGAGGGCTGAAATGGCATATCGGAGGAAATTTTGGAGGAACATGATGAGAAGTGCTTTGACATACGAGGAATGGGCTCATGCTTCTAAGATGCTTGACAGAGACACCCCGAAGATGAATGAATCGGACCTGTACGATGTAGAATTGGTAAGAAATAAGCTTCAAGAGCTCCGCCACCGACGCGAAGAGGGATCTTTGAGGGATATAATGTTTTGTATGAGAGCTGATCTAGGAAGAAATATGGGTAACATGTGTAACCCAGAGCTTCACAAGGGCAGGCTTCATGTGCCTAGGCTCATTAAGGAATATATTGATGAAGTCTCTACTCAACTGAGAATGGTTTGCGACTCAGACTCTGAGGAGCTTTCTCTTGAAGAGAAGCTTTCTTTCATGCATGAAACAAGGCATGCATTTGGGAGAACAGCTTTGCTGTTGAGTGGAGGTGCTTCTCTTGGAGCGTTCCATGTGGGAGTTGTTAAAACACTTGTGAAGCATAAGCTTCTTCCCAGAATAATAGCTGGCACTAGTGTAGGATCCATTATGTGCTCTATTGTTGCTACCAGGTCATGGCCAGAGCTCCAAAGTTTTTTTGAGGATTCTCTGCTCTCATTGCAGTTTTTTGATCGGATGGGTGGGATCTTTACAGTTGTGAAGAGAGTCATGACACAAGGAGCAGTTCATGAGATCCGGCAATTGCAGTGGATGTTAAGGCATCTTACAAGTAATCTTACATTTCAAGAAGCTTACGACATGACAGGTCGAATTCTAGGGATTACAGTTTGCTCCCCTAGGAAGCATGAGCCCCCTAGATGCCTTAATTACCTAACTTCACCTCATGTTCTTATATGGAGTGCTGTAACTGCTTCTTGTGCCTTTCCTGGCCTTTTTGAAGCACAAGAGTTGATGGCAAAAGACAGAAGTGGGGAAATTGTTCCTTATCATCCCCCATTTAACCTTGACCCTGAGGAGGGACCAAATACATCTGCTCGTCGTTGGAGGGATGGCAGCTTGGAGATTGATTTACCAATGATGCAATTGAAGGAATTGTTCAATGTCAATCATTTTATTGTGAGTCAGGCAAATCCCCACATTGCTCCATTATTGAGGCTGAAGGATTTTGTAAGAGCTTATGGGGGAAACTTTGCTGCTAAGGTATGAATGTTTTGCTTCAAATTTATATTCTTCCTATCTGTATTGTTCTTGTTCTAGGTTTAAGGCTTATCACGCTGTATGGTTCAGTTTGTATATGTAAATGGTTACTTCTTTCTTTTTCCAACTTTGGCAGGGGTTGTGAGGCTTGTGTTTTCACTGATTATCATATCCTTATTGAACACTTCTGATGTTTGTGCCATCGCTTGCATTATTATATTGTTGTCCACAATGTTTTGGCCTCAGTTTGTATTCCTGTTTACTAGTTTGTCATTTGGTTAGCTATCGATTTTATGCCGATATAGTGAATATTTGACTGTCATGTTTCAGACACTTAATATGTGGCATGTGGAGAACCTGTATAACTTCCTCATCCAACTGTTTGGCCAAAGGTGCAACAATTCTTGGAATAAGCTTCTTCTGTATAAACTAGAACATAGATTTGAGTTGGACATGTTTGATTAAACTTTCTTCATTATAGAAGAGTTGAATTAAGAGGGAGTTGTCAAGGATTTTAGGAATTGTTGAGTTGTAATGGGCATATTTATCTTTTTCCAAATATATTTGTTGCTTATTCATATCTTAAGATAAACTGTACTTCTTGCATGACTTGTTCATCTCCCGCTTTAATCATCCCTTGTTTACTCGTAGCTTGCTCACCTCACCGAGATGGAAGTAAAACATAGATGCAACCAAGTGATGGAACTTGGCTTTCCTCTAGGGGGACTTGCTAATCTTTTTGCTCAAGATTGGGAGGGTGATGTTACTGTTGTCATGCCTGCCACGCTTGCCCAGGTACACGCAAAATTAGATTGATTGCTTGGTTAAAGGCAACAACTTAATCATGGTTTATCTGACTTGGATTTCTGAAAGTTTGAAGAAAATGAATTTTGATCATTTGAAGAAATCTATCTATAGTTAAGCAAAGAGATCAATCATTGTTGGGTCTTTGTTTCCTATGCAGTACTCAAAAATCATACAGAACCCAAATAATGTGGAGTTGCAAAAGGCAGTCAACCAAGGGAGGAGGGGCACATGGGAGAAGCTTTCAGCCATTAAAGCTAACTCTGGCATTGAGCTTGCTCTTGATGAATGTGTTGTGATTCTCAACCACAAGCGCAGACTCAAGAGGAGTGCTGAGAGAGCTGCTGCTGCTGCTGCTATTTCTCATGGCCTAGCTAGTGCAGCCCCCAACACTGTCAAATTCAGTGCTTCAAAAAGGATTCCTTCTTGGAACTGTATTGCTCGAGAGAACTCTACTGGCTCACTCGAGGATGATCTCCTTAATGATGCCGCTTGCATATCCCATCAGGGATTTGGTGGATCTGCTGGAGGGACACTTGCTACTAGAAATTTGAGGACCAACCGCAGCGTGCATGATGGAAGTGAAAGCGAATCCGAAAGCATAGATGTAAATTCTTGGACGAGATCTGGTGGGCCTTTGATGAGGACTACTTCTGCAAATATGTTTATTGACTTTGTCCAGAATCTTGATGCTGATGAACCCAACAAAGGTCGTGTGGTCCATCCTTACTCTCCAGGGGGAAAGGATCAAAATAACCAAAGCTCTAGGGTGACAACTCCAGATAGAAATTCAGAAAGTGAATGTGAACAGAGGGATTTTAACAGTAGGACAACCAGTAGCGGTTCCAGCATAACAGTTACTGAAGGCGATCTTTTGCAGCCTGAGAGGATTGACAATGGGTTTGTTTTGAATGTTGTAAAAAGGGAAGATTTGCCATTCTCCAATAGGATTCGTGAAGTAGATAATTACAGCGTTGAAGTTCCTGAATGTGTTCAACTTGAGTGCCCGGAAAAGGATATGGATGCTAGCTCAGCTTCTGAATACTCTGGTGACAATGATGATGACAATGATGCATCTCCAGCAAACTTCCTTGAAACATCTTCCAGTCCTAGTTACATGCATGATCCTGGTGTAAATGATGAGCATGGTCAATGTGTCATGGATAATTAATTCTGAGAAATTCTTGCCCTTAAAAGTTTATGTGGAGTTGGTTCCGTACAGCTAGAACTTCGACCGGTAAGTTACTGTCCAATTCTTCCGCAACAAGTGAAGTTGTTACCTTTTGTGTACTAACCTTGCACATACTTTAAAAAAATATGATAAAGCATAACACTTGTTGCCAATCTTCATTACTGAATCCCTGTTTTTGATTGTGCAAGAGGATAGCAGCTGTGAATTCTCCTTGCTTTATAATTTAGAGTTGTTCATGGTTAATTTTATCCATTCTGGTGGTGCTTCTGTGCTTGGAAGTCAATTCCTTTCCTACACAGATCCAAAGTCTCTGTTTCTGATTTCAGGATTCTATCAAAGTTCTTGCACACATCCAAGTATCATCTTCAATACTAAGTCTTTCCAGTTCATGAATCTTATCAGATTTTGCAAAACATATCCTGAATAATTCTATAAGAAAAGCATCTCACAAAAAAAAAAAAGGAAAACTGTTTTGGTTGAAAACAGCATGGTTATGGCTGACAACATGATTATGATTGATGATTAAGTATCAAACATGTGATGATTAAGGGATAAGCTTCAAACATAAAAATTTTATGAAAATCATCAATTATTTGATGAGATAGTAATTTAAAATCTAAAATCTAGGGAGGGGTATTTAAGAGAAGTAACACATCCAAACCAATCTAAAATCTATGGTGTTTAGTCGATGGTGTTCGTTTAATGGCAACACAGTTCAAAGCATATCCCATCATGGAATAGACAATAAAGCTAAAAGACAAGGAGTGAACACAAAGAAAGTCAATACTTCATCTCCTTCCCCATAAGACTACACTGAACTTTCCACTGACCATGACTTTGCTAACCTATTAGAAAGACTCTACGGGTAATAGAGTTGGCATTTTATCTAAATATGGTAATTTAAAAAAATTAAAAATTTAAAAAACCCCAAAAAATTTGAAACTTGTTTTAGTTCGATAGCTCGAATTTAGTTAAATTTTATGTCTGATTCTAGGATAATATTTACATTTTTGTCATTTTAAAAAATGTTAATTATGAATTTAACCATTAATTACACATTTTCAATTTTTAGGTTGGATAAACAATTATTAATGAAACATGCAAAATAAGATACAAGATAAATTGAAACTTAAGGAACTTAATTGATACTCTTTCCTTTACTAAGTTTGACAATTATTAGCAGATTCTACGATGTGAAAGAATATTGTGTTTTCACTCTTATCTTATGTGAAGATTTCTAAGTTAGAATGCTTCTTTTTCTTCATCAAAAAGCAATAATATGAAATTGAAGGTATAAATAAATTTTTTTATAATTAGAATTGTGATTCTAAGTATATTGCAATTGTAATTAAAGTATAATAATGGATTAAAAGTAATCCAAAATCAGAATATTTTGCATATGCCTTTAGAATTGAAATTCTCTAAAAAATATATCTAAGTTTCTTTTATTTGGAAATTTAAATTTTAAGTAATTATCTATTTTTGCATAGACTTAACAAAATTACCAGTTATTTTTAAAATTTAAGACTACCAAAATCAACAATATTTTTAGGGGATGGCAGTTCTATATGAAATTAATATATCAATTCAATTTGATAGGGTTCAGATTTGATTATTTTTTTCGATTTTTTTTCGTGACTTGATGGTTGAGAGTCGAGCTTAGCTTTGGTTAGATCCTAAGTTCGATTCCATGCTAGCCCCCCTTATAAGAGCCTGGAGTAGTCGGGTTTTACTTGTAGGTGGAAAATTAGTTGGGCCCTCGATGATGAGGTGCGCCCGCTTGGCCCGCCTGTGGGGTGGTGCGCCAGTTGAACTCTTGGAGAGGTGTGCCTGCTTGGCCCGCCTATGGGTTTCCTCGAATTAAAAAAAAATCGAATTTGCTAATAAGAGATATCAAAACTTATTCAAGTAGTCTTAAATGAAGTAATTTTAAGAAATTTCTCTAAAATAATGTCATTTTGTTACGGGACAAACTGTTTGAATTATCAATAGGCTTCTTAAACTTGAACTCAGACTCAAAATCTGAGTTAATCGTTCCTAATTTGTTAACTTCAAATCAACCTGAACTGGAATTCAATTCTCCTGCGATCCCTACCTCTAATCATGGCAATGAATCAAGCTTAAGTTTCCTCGAATTCATATTGGAGTATCAATCAATTTGAGTTAGGGGCATCTAAATTCAATGATTAAGCTAAAACATTCAGATCATTATTTCAACCCACAGTAACCAACCTGGTAACACAAACCGTTCCATCCAACGACGTGAAGATGAGGATATGATCAGTATGTGTTGTCTATGTGTCTTTGACACAGACCTTTTTGGAAAGACATTTGTGGTAATGACAAAGTGAAGCCAACCGCCAGTTGTTTGCGTCTGTCTGTGTGCATTTGCTTTACGCTATAAACATTGTGCAATTGTCTGTGTGTGACAACTTTCTCCGTGTGCTTCCTGTCGGCGCTTGCTAGTTGTCCACTTGCTTTCGCCGAAATTGTGGAACTGTTTGGTATGTCACTTGTAACATAAGCATATCATATATACATATATCAAGAAATTAAAAAATTATTTATAAAATTCTAACCCCGATGCCAAAGTTAGTTGACAAGGGACTCTTTTGGCTTAAGTGAGGTCGCAGGTTCGAACTGTTCTCGTGTATGCAGCCGTTTAAAACTTGAGGCAAAAATTTTACCTCCCGCAAGAGACTTATCCGGTTCGAGCGGAGATTAGTCTAGAAGTGAATGGCTTAAAGATGTCTTCTCATAATTGAGACCCTTCTAAGACACCTCGTGGGAAATCAAAAACAATTTGTTAATTTCTAAAAACTTCTAATTTTTAATTTTTTAAAAATGTTTTCTGTTAGACTTTAGCTAAAACATAGCAACAAAATAAAAATAATATAAATATCAAAAGTAGATTAATCAAATATTAATTACTCAACGAGTCAATTCAATTCTTAAGCTTAGATCTAACTAATTAAATTAAATTATTAATTTATGTCAATTTAAAAGTTGATTTCGGTTATCCTATTACTAAAGTTTGATTAGTTCACGTTTGATGTTCATGTTACGTGTGCGTTGTCATTATTTTTTTTAATTAAAGTTTAAGAAAAGGGTCTGAAAATTGAAATTTAAAAATATTTTTTGAAAATTTTACAGATTTTAAGTTTTTATGCGATTTTTTAAACTATACAAGAAGTCTATATTTCTTTTACTTTCTTATTAATAATGAAAATACACAAATCTTAAATCATTGAATACAATGCAGCCCATGAAGTTATACTTGTCCCTAAATACATAGAATCACTTAACACTATATCAACAAAT
>JANITX010000210.1:5395530-5406790 GCA_027564395.1 Erythroxylum ulei | reverse complement strand
TCAGCATTTGCAAAGGCTGGAAATTTAGTGGAAGGTGAAATTTTGCATTGTTTCTCAATGAAAGTTGGACTTTGTGACAACATTTTGCTAACTTCTTTGGTGGATTTTTACGCCAAGTGTGGGGAAATGAAAAGTTCTTCTAAGTTGTTTGCTGAAATCTCTTACGGAAGCATCATTACGTGGAATGCAATGATGAGAGGGTTCATACAAAATGGGTGTTTCCATGAGGCCATTGAACTGTTCCGGCAATTGCGATCTGCAGATTATGAACATGGGACAGAGATTTTAGGAAGCCTGATTGAAGCATGTATGCATCTTGGTGCTCTGCAATTGGGTAAAGAAATTCATGCCTACCTCGTACGGAACTTGTTGTACATATCTGAAGAAGACAGTCTTCACTTGAATACCACTATACTTAACATGTACATAAAATGGGGATTAATTTCTTCGGCTAGAATTTTTTTTGACAGAATGCTAGTAAAAGATACTGTAACATGGACGTCAATGATTCAAGGCTGTGGAATCCATGGTTTGGGAGCTGAAGCTCTGCATCTCTTCTATCAGATGATAGAGGAGGGCATAACTCCAAATAGTGTAACCTTGGTAAGCTTGTTGTCTAGCTGTAGCCATTCCGGTCTTATTAACGAGGGCTGTGAAATGTTCTCCTCCATGAAGTGCAAGTTCGGTATCAAACTTAATCTGCACCACTACACTTGTCTGGTGGATCTTTTAGGGCGATCCAGCAAGCTAAAAGAGGCATTAGCCTTAATATTGAGAATGCTGGCTTTTGCTGACGGCAGGATCTGGGGTGCTCTTCTTGCGGCCTCCAGAATTCACGGAGATACAAGGATAGGGGAATTTGCAGCACAGAGACTCCTAGAACTAGAGCCGAACAATGTTGGATATCATACATTGTTGAGTAACATACGAGCTTGTAGTGGAAAGTGGGCTGACGTTGAAGAATTTAGGAGAGTTATGCATGAGAAAGACCTGAAGAAGACTCCAGGATGGAGTTATTTTGAGTATAAAGGAAATTGTTCTTGTTTTGTTTCTGGAGATAGATCTCACAAGCAAACTCAGGAGATATATGATATACTGAGGCATTTGAATAGGAAAATTCAGGAATTTGGACATGCATAAACTCCAAATTCTTCAAATTATCTCTTATTAGTATTCTGTTTTGAGATTGTTGCAGGAAGTTTGCATTAAATTTTCCTGGAATGAGCTCACAAATTGTTTATCTGTGCTGATATGCTAAAACTACGAAGATGGTCTGAATAATTGTCAAGATCAGAAGAAAAATTATAGAAACGAAAGCTATTGTAGTTTATGGACTTCCGAAATAGACCTGCATTGCTTCACTCAACCATTTCCCAGTTGTCATGCTCTTCTTGTTATTGTAGTAGTTTATAAGTTGATGTTTGGTATAACAGAAGATGTCAGGATAAGATTTCAAGCTTAAAGTGAGCTCGTGAAAGGTTTCTACGACTTCTTGATCATTATGAAGATGGTTGAAGAGTGTTCCTACCTTCTGCAACTTTGCAACATCTTCTTTGGTCACTATGAGTGAGTTGAGAAAGCTTATATAAGATGTGACTACTTTATATTCCACTTTATATAAGCTTTCTCAACTCACTCGTAGCGACTAAAGAAGATATTGCAGAGTTGCAGAAGGCAGGAATACTCTTCAACCATCTTCCAAACGATCAAGAAGTAAAAACCTTTGAGGAGCTCACTTCAAGCTTGAAACCTTATCTTGACATCTTCTGTCATACCAAACATCCCCTTATAAAATATTTCAATGACAAGAAGAGCATGACAACTAGGAAATGGTTGAGTGAAGCAATGCAGGTATATTTCAGAAGTCCATGGACTACAATAGCTTTCATTTCTGCAACTTTTCTACTGATCTTGACAATTATTCAGACCATCTTCTTAGTTTTAGCATATCAGCATAGAGAAACAATTTGTGAATTCATTCCAGAAGAATTTAATGGAAACTACTGCAAATTGGTAACTTCTCTTTTCAATGCCAATCTCATTTTGAGAAAGAATGGCTGATACAAATGTTGATGTAATGCTCTAGATGGGATGTTATTGTATCTTTCTATTAATTCTTGTTGTAAATGTATTAGCAAATTCAAAAGAATGATGTCTATTGAGCTTGATTCCAGAATTGGTTTATGACCTTCAAGCATAGCATAGACAAAAAAGTTGCAATTAATCTCCAACTTTTAGAGTCCCAAAAGATGGAAACCTCATGGATTCATTGGTGAAATAGGGTGAAGATGTGCAAGGAGGCAGTTTGAGTTCTAGAAATCCATGCCAATAATGAGGTTACAAAAAGAAAATATCTTCTTGTTGCTGCTAAATCCAGCTTCAGCATCATGTCCATGCCAAAACAGAAGAAATCCATTTGACTCCTTTCCTCAAGAATACCTTGCTTATGATAGATGTTTACTATCATAACCATCCACAACTTTTGGTAGAAAAGGCATAAATTCATTTTTTTAATTTATGAAAAATTTTTAAAAATTTCTAATCTTTAAAATTTTCAAATTTTTGTATAATTTTTATTTTAATATAAATTTTTTCTTTAATTTGTTTAAAATAAAACAATAAAATATATGTAATATAAACACCGGATGTTGATTATATAACAATTTATTTCAATTTTTTAAATTAAGTTGAACTATTTTTTTGACTTATATTAATAATTTATTATAATTATCTTAAACTATCATTTAAGTCAAAGTTATTTAATTTAAATTCTTAGATTAAATTATCATGTTAATGATATTTGATTATTCTATTTATAAATTAATATTTATACAGTCTATATTTTATCATTATTTTTAACTAAAATATAAAAAAATCTAAAATATTTAAATTTATAAACATTTTTTTAAAAAAAATTGAAGGATTAGAAAGTGCCTTATCCTTATCACCCACACACATATTCATAATATTTCAATGATTAAAGTTGAGTTCAGACGGGAAACGTACACTCTAAAATTTTTTTTTTGGTAATTATCCACTCTAACATATTACTTTGTGAACAATTATAACTTTTTCTTATGTGATCTACGCGAAGATTTGATAATACAATTTTTTTTTTAAAATGATTTGATAATACAATATTAATTTTAGAAAAACAAGAGATGAAATTAAAAATCAGCTGGTCATGACTGATCTTCATTTTTTTTGTAGCTTTCATAGAAACACGTAACTAGTTTTCGTCGTATCCTACATGAATTTATCAGAAGACATTGGAAGAGACCTCCCTGAGCCTGAAACAAAATTGCCCACTTGGTTTTTCTAAACAAAGTTTCGATCTTTGTAGAGAAAGAGAGAAAAGATGGGAGGGTATTCATTGGGGTCAGCTTTTGATTCTAAATCTGGGCAGATGATAATGGTGACTCTGTTGTTAATGGCGGGGTCTTTCTATCTGGGTACTCTCTTTGGCAACAATGCTCCTCCTTTTTCTATATCCTACACGTATACATCTTCGTCTCCCCCATCTTCTGGTATGTTCATAGCTTTCTTCCTTTCTTCTTCATTGTTGGCACTAACATGTTTGCTCTTCTTTGGATGTGTGTAGTGTGTTGCATGTTCCTTTTGGAAATAGATTAGAGTTGGGTTTTGTGGGGTAGATGGTTGTCTGCTTTTTATGCATTAATTCCAGATTTGATTTCAGATTTTTGTTTTTTTTTCTTTTGGCTTTCTGCTCGAGTTTTGTGTCTGTTAGATATTTCAAGATAGTAGCTTTCATTGCTTGTGAGCCTCATTTAGACGGATCTTGTGGCTTACCTTGGCATACTAACATAAATTTTAGCTTCACCGAACTGCTTAATGAGAATTTAAATGAACTTGCGGGGACTGTTAAGTTATGGAGTACGTTTGAGTAGATGCAAGCCATTTAACACCTTAACCTAACTTTCCATGAAATTATAAGGACTCCTATTCGGATTATGAAAAACACATGGGATTGAATTTCAACTCCTGGAGAGCTCTCACATTATTCAAATCCACACGTACCCACCTCTGAACTGGAACGAACAGCGGGGAAACGGGGTTAGGTCCATTAAACCAGTTCAGTTAGCCATTCAGTCAGCCTGCTTTGCTGAATATTTCGTTTCACATAAAGGGAGTGAAATCTAATTTTTGTTATGAAGCATAAAGGACTGACAGGTACTTGGTTAGACTGTATAGATGCATAGATAGGTATTGATTGATTAAAAACTGCAGACAGTGTAGAACTGTGAGGAGTTTTGACAAATTATGTCAAAAGATTGTGAACTTGGTTGTGTTATGCTTTATTGCTTTGGTGGGAGCACAGCAAGCTGTTACACTTACAGCGGCACTAAGGGGGAATTCTTCGTAACATGCAATTGAACAAAGAATTTTAGAGCTGACACTATGGGACATTTAATGTAATCTTTTCCATGGATCAAGCACAGTTTTTCATAATATTGAAACTGAAGCATCTGGATCTAATTCAGTTAGCTTGTTGTTTTGATTTATAGGACAGACCTTTATGTTTGTCCCAACATACACAAACATATTGCAAACGCATGTCCCTTCTATGGTTGTGTGTGGATGACCATGCATAATTTGTTTGTTGTTCCAATATTCGGATTATTGCACAGGTTTATTATAACCATACTGAAAGGCTTAGCATGTGCTGCTAATTACTCATGAGACCTTGCGTTAAGTGTTTCCATGTTTGACACTTTTGTTCTTATCAATGAAGTCATTAATAATTTAGAGTTGCAGGTGTTTCCACATTCACCAACAATGTTTCTCTGTCTTATCATGGAACACCATTAGTTATCCCAAAAAGTGGCATGAACGTTTGCCCTTTGGAGTTCAATGAGTATATCCCATGTCATGATGTTTCCTATGTGCATAAATTGCTCCCAAGCTTGGATGTTTCCCGACGAGAAGAGCTAGAAAGGCACTGCCCTCCACTTGAAAAGCGTTTATTTTGCCTAGTGCCGCCACCAGAAGATTATAAGATGCCAATAAAATGGCCAATCAGCAGGGATTATGTATGGCGAAGCAATGTAAATCATACGCGTTTGGCTAAAGTGAAAGGAGGACAAAACTGGGTGCATGAGAAAGATCAACTCTGGTGGTTCCCTGGTGGTGGAACTCATTTCAAACATGGAGCACCAGAATACATTCAGAGGTAGCTGCAATTAGCTTAAACTTCTCATGTGCCTTCTCCCCTATTGTTTTGGTGCCAGTATATGTTCTACAGGGCATTATGTCGAGATATTTGTGTTAGAAAAGAATTTCAATGAGTTGAGTTTTATATGTTCAAGTGCAGGTTAGGTAACATGATAACTAATGAGATAGGCGATCTACGCTCGGCTGGAGTTTTTCAAGTTCTTGATGTTGGCTGTGGTGTTGCCAGTTTCTCAGCTTATCTCCTTCCCTTAAATATTATGACAATGTCTTTTGCTCCCAAAGATGGTCATGAAAACCAGATTCAATTTGCCTTGGAGCGTGGAATAGTTGCTATGATCTCTGCCATTGCCACAAAACAACTGCCATATCCCTCTAGCTCTTTTGAGATGATCCATTGTTCAAGATGTCGTGTTGATTGGCATGAGAATGGTATGATGCTATTAGCATACTGGCATGAATTGTTATCGCCGATGCAATATTGATGTTTTTATGTTCTATAAAATTGAGCATCAGTTTCAATATCTGATCAAAAGTCAGATGAATGCAAAGTACAGATCAAATAATTCTTAGTTTCTTTAATTGTATTGAAATAGCAATTTTAACTGGGGTTATTAGGCAGTCAAAAAGATTACTATCTTCATCTATATGTTAAGTTGAGCTGTACATAGATTGCTTTGTTTTCTTTCAGACTTTTTGCTGTATAGCTACTTAGAGGAACCAGATTAAGTGGCATCACTTGTGGAACAGAACTATCACTATCTTCATTCTTTTGTTGAGCCAGGCTGCAGCATTGTTTGCATTGTTTCGTTTTTGGATTGACATAGAATGAATGGAAACAATCAGAGTTTAAGACCAGTATAGGCTTTTAGGCTCAACACTAGAAAGAACAGTCGATTTTGTGATATGCAGTGCTGTACTGGAGTGGATGAAGATCATATCACAACCATCATCCTTCCTAGTGGCTGTTCTTTACTCTCAGTCGGATACTTTTCTACTCCCCTTTTCTTTCCTTAACCTATTCCTTTCTACAAACTATTCTGTTATGCAGTTTCCGTAAGAATTCAGGAAAGCTCTTAATTGTTGGATATGTTTCAGCTTGCATGCTTAATTAGGTTGTGATATTTTAGTAAGCTTGATTGACAGAACACGTCAGTCTGTTCTGTGTACTCTATGAAATTCAAATTTTAGATTTCATTTTTCTATTTTCTTATGCTTTTATGAATTTACGTGCAGTTCATTGATTTTTATCTTTTCTGCTTCCCTGCAGATGGTATTTTGCTCAAAGAAGTTAATCGCCTTCTACGATATAATGGATACTTTGTCTATTCAGCACCACCTGCTTACAAAAAGGATAAAGATTATCCAGCTATATGGAGTAAGGTGGTGAATATCACATCAGCTATGTGCTGGAAGCTCATTGCTAAAAAAGTTCAAACTGCCATTTGGCTAAAGGAAGAAGACGAAGCATGCCTCTTGAAGAATGCGGAAATGAAACTATTGAATATATGTGATACTGTGGATGATAATAAACCATCATGGAATACACCGTTAAGGAACTGTGTACCAAGGAGAAATGCACCACAAAATTATCAGAAACTCCCTCCCAGGCCTGAGCGTCTATCTGTTTATTCAGAGACTCTCAGCAGAGTAGGTCTGTTGATGTATACTCTTTTATGAGTTGAAGTAGCTTGCTTTGAATTTCGTGAGTTAAAAGTAGCTTTCTTTGAATTTGCTTCTTCCTACCTAGTATGCTGCCTATTTCAAATGCATGTTCCATGGAAGCTTTTAGTTTCAATATTAAAGATGTAAATGTTCTGCCGCCTCACATAAAAGAACTTAATGCCAATGTATGTCATGGTAGAAAGTATCAAAATTTGAGAAAGTTGATGTTTGTAAAAAGTCAGACTCATGTTGAATATTAAGTTTGATCTAAAGTGAGCTTGTAGATGATGAAACCAGATTGTTTGATTTGGTTAACTTCACAATCTGTGGAATAGTAGTTGTCAATGTCGAACAATTGAAAAATAGGAGGTGCTTAGATGTCTGTTCAACTTATGCTTTATCAAGAAGGATATAAGAGGGTTACAGTTACTGTTGGTATCAACAGCACTCGAACTAGCTTCTTTCCTGTGATACTGTTAAGTCTTTTTCTCTTTGTAGTTTGGAATTATTTATACTTGAGCTAACTGGAAAATTGACTGCTTGATATCTTCTGTTCTTCCTTATGTTGTTGAGTTCCTAACAACTGGGAAAGAAGAGAAATAAAGGATTGCAAAGTGTGGGGCTAGAACAATCTTAGAGATTGGCCTGATTAGAAGAGCTGCAAGATTGTGTAGAATGCAGAGGGCTGATCAAGAGCAAAGCATGATTAGATGTGCTCTTAATTCTTTTAACTTCAATTGAAGGAATCACTGGCTGCTAACTATGCAGAATCCTATAGTAATACGAGAGATAGCAAATTTTTACGACTAGTGTGCTTAGCATAGTTACACCACTAATGTGCCTCATAAATAATTCATTCTGACATTATAACTTGTGGGATTGCAGGTATTACTAAGGAAGAATTCACTTCAGATGCCTCTTACTGGCAAGATCAAGTTCACCAATACTGGGAGCTGATGAATATCACCACAACAGACGCACGCAACGTCATGGATATGAATGCTTTCTTAGGTGGCTTTGCCGTGGCTTTGAACTCATTCCCTGTTTGGGTGATGAATATAGTCCCAGTGAGCATGGACAACACCTTATCAGCTATTTATGACAGGGGTCTCCTGGGTGCCTTTCATGATTGGTATGTTGTTGACAAACTAAAATTCATCTCTGTTAGCTCCAAATAGATGTAATGCTTACCTGTGCATGTAACCTTGAAGGTGTGAACCGTTCTCGACGTATCCACGGACATACGATTTGCTGCATGCCAACGACCTTTTTAGTCACTATAAAAACCGCGGTGAAGGTTGTCTACTAGAGGATATCATGCTGGAGATGGATCGTATGTTACGACCACAGGTACATTTGTAGAAATCAAAATCTAATAGCCTTAGATTAAGTGAAAGAAATGCAAGGTTCAGGATCACCTTGCTTAGCTGCTTTACCCTTCATTTGTTCACCAGATTATGTCATATTTCGCAACAAGTATGTGGTTCTGAAAAACTAATAAAATTTTAAGTGCAGCCATAGATGTAAGCATTCTTGTCGAACCACGTAAGGCGTGTGTTTCATGTGATTTTACTTTCCAACTTTTCGTCTTTGCTAGATACATTTCCGAACAATAAGATCATCACATTTTTTCTCATTTAACTAGCTTTGATCTCGATACACTATGCTAGCAATTTCAACTATCACATCTTTTTTTCTGTGTTTCCAATCTTGAATATCACGTTGCAATATGATTGAATATCTGACTGAACACATCAATGTGCAGGGATTTGCAATTATTAGAGACGATGAATCAATAACATCGAGAATTCGTGATTTAGCTCCGAAATTTCTGTGGAATGTTGAGTCACATATTCTTCAAAGCAAAGAGAAGAAGGCTGAAACAGTGCTTATATGCAGAAAGAGATTCTGGGCAATTGTCTGAAATGAAGTTTGTACAGAGATGTAATCCTACAGTCCTTTAGCTTACAATACAACTCACTTGTTCTTCAGAAACTATCCATAAAAACCTACTCACTCTTTCTTCATTTTCTTCACTAACAGTTTTGTAGATGATATGTTTATCCATTAATTTTCACTTTCTTCTTTGTATTATACACAAAACAGTACTCAATATATGCTTGGTAAAAAGTGCAAACTAGAGTGTAAAAGTAATATTAAAGATGATAATAAGAACTTTTTTAATCATAATACTTATAAACAGTGGAATGGTACCAGACTGCTTAAAGGAGTATTGTTCACAATGGATGGGCTTGGTTTAAGTACTATGTTTGGACAAAAAGAGTCACGAGTACTGATGTCTGAACGACTACGAAAACTGGGCTGTTGTGTCTCATTACGTGAAAAAACAAAAGAAAGCACAGACGCGCTTGGTCATGAGGATGAGTTCGAATGTGCAAAAACAAGCCATTACTAAGAAACAGAACCAGTAAACTAATGTGCTTGTTTCAAACTATGCTATATGAACTAAACTCTGAGGCTTCTTTTACTAAGAACGTTCTGTCAGTACATGGGAATGTTCAAATATGGAAGAACCAAACAAGTGAATATAAAAACAAAAGAACGAAGAGGAGGAGTCAAGAGATGTGATAAGAGAAGAAAAGAAGAGAAAGTGGACTAAAACGAAACTGATATGACTAGACAACCCCACGCTTGTCGGGTCCTCTTGAGACCCACAACGACACTCGCATTTACTACAACACACGCTTACCATAATGTCTTTTGGCTTGTTCACCGATGCTTTTCTCTATGCCAGTCTTCACCAGACCACTACCTTCTTACCATTTAACCTTTGACACTGTTTCTAGGGTTACTGATATGTAAATTACACGGTAGTTATTTTATAGTTGAAGAATTCTTAAAACTTTAAATTTAAAAATATTTGAAAAAAGTATAATTTTAAATCTTTTATATTAATCTTTTTCTTAAATTTCAATTAAAATAATGATAAAATATACATAATATTAATAATACATGTGGATTAATCAAATGCTGCTTACGCTAGATTTAACTCAATTCTAAGTTTAAGCTAAACTAATTAAGTTTGACTGAAAATAAAATTTATTATAATTTTTTCAAAATTTTTAAAATTTATATCATTTTTTCTATAGATAAATTACGTATTTTGAGTCTTTTAACCAACGAACTAGCTCCAACTTTATATGGTGGCTCACAAAATAATTATTACAATGGATGACGAAGTTTTAAAGTTTCATAATTCACAGTATAAGTTGACAAATCATGAATAGATAAACAGTAATTAACATTAAACAAAATATCTTGTCAACTTCTTTTAGCAGTAATTAGCAATCTAATCGATAAAGTGAACAACAGAAAAGCAAAAACATGGTCGGCAATCGAGAATGAATTTTCCATTTTACCAAAAAGGCTAGGAAAGCTACATGTCATTGGATTCTAATCTAATCTCTAAAGCTTTTTACCCTAATAAGTTCTTGTGGGGTCCTACTCCATTACTCATCATAATCCACTTGTAAAGTTTGGAAGTCTTTTCACTTGATCAAAGTTTTAAAAATAAGTTCTTGTGGGGTCTGACTCCATTTCTCATCATAATCCCCTTGTAAAGTTTGGAAGTCTTTTCACTTGATCAATGTTTTAAAAATAAGTTAAAGTAGTATTATCTAAACATGTAAATGTTAAAAGATTTGTAAGTGATAAGGGTCAATTATATAAATAATTAGTTCTAATTATTTTAACAATAGTTGATGTAAGCATAATTTTTATTAATGGACTCTACACTCTATAAATATTAAAAATTCTAGCATGGTATTAAAGGAGGTTTAGTTTAAATTATTAATTTTCCGATTATTTGTCTGGGTGTTCAATTCCAACGTTCCAATCCAGTTATTGCTGTGTTTATTTTAAGTGACAACTAAATATTCAGTCTCAATTGCACTTGAAGGGAACTGTTAGAGCATCTCATATTGACTAAACATGAAAATATTAAAAGGTTTATAGATTGTATGGGTCAACTATCGAAATGATCAATTCTAGTTATTTTGGCAACAGTTGACCCAAGCTTAATTCTTGTTAATAAACCTTACACTCTAACCATATTAACAATTTTAATAACTAATGAGACAAAAGATTTAATCTTTATAAGGTTCAATTGATATTAGACTATAAAATTAATTAAAGACTGAATAAAATTAAAGAATTTAAAAAACAATTTTCCTTACCCATCGAAGAATTTAAAATTGAATTAAAAAGATTATTACATAAAAATTAATTGAATTATTTTAATTTACAAAACACTTATTAATTAACAAAAATTAACTGATTAATTAATAAACTGATCAATTTTTAACAACAAGAGTTACAAAAGTAATTCGAATTGAAAATTTAAAAATCGAACCAAAAAGTTAGACAATTCAAGATTTTTATGATT
>JANITX010000210.1:5369775-5384245 GCA_027564395.1 Erythroxylum ulei | reverse complement strand
AGATAATCTCTTTTAATTATATTTTAAATTATTTAATTATATTAAATTTTTAATTATTTTTTTAATACAAAATGATATCTTTTAAGAAAACCAACCACTAGACACACAGAATAATGCAAATCCTTCCTGTTTAAGGGGTCTAATATGA
Organism: Erythroxylum ulei; assembly: GCA_027564395.1. Taxonomy (NCBI): domain Eukaryota; kingdom Viridiplantae; phylum Streptophyta; class Magnoliopsida; order Malpighiales; family Erythroxylaceae; genus Erythroxylum; species Erythroxylum ulei. The sequence goes on along the minus strand of JANITX010000210.1, from coordinate 5,384,097 downwards.
TATGAACACCTGATTCTTGGGGAGTGGCATAGTAGAACACTGTCCCATACAAAACACGTACACGTATGGATATGTATGTATATATATAAATCTAGAGAGAGAGAGAATACAATGATATAACTAATATATCATATCATGTCTCCTCCATGGTCCATGTTATATAGAGATCCAATCCAAGAAAGGGCAAGAGAGGAGCGGAGAGGGAGAGTGGTGATGACAAGACAAGTCAAACGTCAAATCGAGGGTCTTGAAATCATAAGACAGTCAGTGGATGTGTTGTCAATCAAAAGGATTTTGTATGTGTGTTATTATTATTATTATTTACATATTTATCTAATTTTTTATTAAAATATTTTGCAAATTCCAAACCTTTCAATTTTCATAGCTAAGGATTTTAATAACTTGGTACGAGTTTTTATTGTCTAAAAATAAGGTTATTTTAGAATAATTAATTAATTCAATATTATTTTAATATTAAATTGAATCGATATTATTTTAAATAATTAATTTTAAATAATATTATGTCTTTTCAAAAAGAGGAAAAAATTATTAAATTATCAAATCTTTAAAATTTTAATTAACTAAAATTTAATTTTTTAACTTTCACATCAAATTATAAAGAACCGAACTTGATTAACTTAATTTAATTTTTAATTTTAAATTGAACCGGACCGAATTCTATTTACTTTTTCTCTCCTTAATATAAATAATAATAGTTTGAATACCTTTTGGTAAGAAAAAGTAATTATATGTGATTACTAATTTGTTAAATAATAAATTTTAATTTTATTAAAAAAAGTGATTTTTAGGTTTTTACACGTGCCAAAAATCTTGTCTAACGTGCAGGCAGGCAGGCATGTGGACCTCACCATTCCTCTTTATTTCTTAGTTTGACACTAGTCCCAACACTTGAACATGAACCCCAAAGACCCGGCCGACACGCTTCCCAAAGGAGTCCAACGCGTACTGCTTACCCCTTCCCTCCTCTTCTTCTCTGCCTCCATCTCCTCCTCTTTTGTGTGGTGTCTACACTTACCACCACCCATTCTTCCCGTCAATTATTTATTTCCACTCATTTTCATTTCTTTTCATATTTTTCTTAATTTTTATGCATTTTCACTTATCCTTTTTTATAAGGACAAATAAAGAAAATGTAAAAAGTGTTATAGTTCTTGGAATAAAAAGACAATGGGTACCGAATGTTGTGTAAGGGGTCAAGATTGGCTAAGATATAAAGTTTGCTTAAACGTAATGAAGAGATTCGAGATTATGAATTCTGCCAAAAGCTCGAGCCAAAGCCTCCAGTTTTCTTTTTCTTCACTGTGTTTCAGATTTGTCGACAATTCATTTTATTATATATCGATCGGAAGGTTTAATCCTTTATTAAATTCTAACTTCATTTGCATGTGTAATATAACTCTAATACAAGGTTTTAAATTCACACCACAATATTAAATTTATATGTAAAATCAACATATCCAGTGCATAATGCTCTTCATTTTGAGAGTTCCAGAAAGGGTCGTAATATATACAACTTTCACTTTGTATTCTTACAAACTTAAACTTATGATCACAAAGAAACAACTTTATTAGTTACTCCAACACGCCACTTCTTTATTGATGTAAAAATGTATTGAACATATAAACTATCATAATAGGTAATAATTGATAAGTCAAAAGAAAAATGTTTCCATTATTGATTATAGTATTCTGTGATATATATTTCTATTTTTTATAATTTAAAATTTAAAATTTTTATCCCATGAATGAATAAAATGCTTGCGTTACTATTTATATATTCTAATTGAGATTGATTTTGGTCACTAATGCCACAAATATTGGAGTTATCCATTAGCATATTCATTGGGACAAATAATTTAAGCTCTTTAGTTAATTACTAGTAGCTTGATGAGCATGAGACATACTCATTCTACTCCTTTTTTTTTGGTGGTGTCAAATTTTAATAAAAAATGTACAAGACATGGGCTAAAAAGAAAATACTCATATATAATTTTGAGCATATAAATTATTTAATTTCGTCCTAAATGTAATATTTTGATAATATTATTTTAATAAATAAAATATTTCGTAAATTTTAATTTTCTTTTGAGCCGCATGTTGAAGTTTTATTTGTTAATATTTAATTCCAATCACAAAATGTTAGTAAGAAAAATCCAAGAAACACGAATAAAATTATAATAGAGCATAGAAATTCCTTCATCCAATCAAATATTAAACAAGTGGTTAGAGGATTAAATAGGGTTTGCATGGCCCCATTAGTGTAGGAGTCAACATAATCAAGTCATAAAGTATATGATTTTAAGGCTAAACTTCTCTCCAATCTTCATTTATGTTCTTATACTTAATTAACAATATCACAATTAGTAAAAAAGATTAATCAAATTTTATATTTTTTGAATGAATTGTCAAACTTAGGGATGACAATGGAGTCAACTTTGATAATTTTTTAAAAAAAATTAAAAACATAGAATAAATTTTTTTAAAAAAATTAGATTCGAGTTTAAGTTGCCAAGGCTTAAACTTATCCGAAACTCAACTAAAATAAAACGATGTTATTTTGTTTGGAATAATTAAATTTCGAGTCAGTATAAGCTTGAACTTAACTTATAAATCAGCTCATTAAAAATAACTCATTTTATTTATAATAATTAGAATTTGAGTACAAACAACTCAATTTAAACGGATGGGTTAAATATTTTCTTCTTTAATCAAAATTTTAAATTATATCGGCAAAAAGAATAATATACCTTATATATATATTTTAATCATTTTTAATTAATTACCCCATCTTTATTTAAATACTCACAGCCGCCCAGAATAGCCACCCATATTGCTCTCGCTATCTCTCTCTCAAAAAAATCTAAGAACACCATGCCCTCTCCATAGAAGAGCAGAGAATCTCTCTCTCTACCATTTTCTCTCTCTTAAAGAACACAGTTTAGTTGTAACTCATCGTCATCAGCAACATCCATGGCAAGACCACAAAGCCGAAGAGATGAAAGATTAAATCTTTTGCTCTTATCTTCATAACCCTTTAACCTTTTTCTCTCTAAGACTCGCTCTGTCTCTTTATATATATATATATTGTTGATGATATATATATAGAGAAGCAGCAACCCTAGGGAACAGAAGCTAGCATATATCGTTCTTGTCACATCCTTTTTGTTTTTTTATCATGAGCCTTGAAGAGACTTTAAGAACTCTTTCTATGGACTACCTGAACCTGCTCATCAATGGTCAAGCCTTCTCTGATGTAACTTTCAGCGTGGAAGGTCGTTTAGTTCATGCTCACAGGTGTATCCTAGCAGCAAGAAGCTTGTTTTTTAGGAAATTCTTCTGTGGACCCGACCCACCTTCTGGGTTAGACCCATCTGGTTCACGGATAGCGCCGGTTGGATCGCCGGGCTCGAGGACTAATGTCATACCGGTGAACTCGGTGGGGTACGAGGTGTTCTTGTTGCTGTTGCAGTTCTTGTATAGTGGACAAGTCTCTATTTTGCCTCCAAAGCATGAACCAAGGCCTAATTGTGGTGAGAGAGGTTGCTGGCACACGCATTGTACCTCAGCCGTTGATCTTGCTCTTGACACTCTCGCTGCCGCTAGATACTTTGGAGTTGAGCAGCTCGCATTGCTCACTCAGGTCCCTTTGTATCTTCTTTGTTATATTGTCATTTCACTTCTTTTCTTTTCTCTATCTCTTTCTCTTTCCCTCTAGTTTGTCTTTTGTTTCTTGATTAGTGCGTGTGTTTGTGTGTTGTGGTCTGAGGAGTAGTTGTTAGTTTTGTGGGTTTGGAGACATGCTGGGTTTGGTTTTGGGGATGTGAGAAGGGATTTCTTCTTTTTAATTTAACTCGTGGCAGTGAGGTTTTGGGTCATCATCATGTGTTTAAGAGAGCGTCTTCTGTACTGTAACCTTTTGGTTCAATTTAGCTTGTAACTTTCTCTTGTTCACTCAAAGTCAGTTGCTGATTTTGATCCCGCACTGCTTGTTAGTACTTCCCAAGCTTGTACTCATTTTCTCACTTTTCCTTCTGTAGCAGTTAAATCCAATTATTGTCCAAATTTTCCAATATCATGTCACTTAGGATTATCTTCTTCTTCAGCATCATCATCATCATCTTCTTGATTTCTGTACTTTCCTGCCAAAACATTCTGCTTTCATGTTAAATCACTTGCTATTAACGTTCATGCTCTAAAAAGATGACATCTTTTATGTTGATTTCATGTAACATTCTGGGTTTTCTCAAGTTGGGATCTCTTCAAATGTTTATGTTGTGTACCGAAGACTTTCCAAATTTAACATCTTTCTAATCCCTAGTCATGTCTTCCACAGTGAGTTAGTAAGTGAGTGGGTGAGTGTGAGTCATCTATCCCAAACTAACAAACACTTTCCTCATTTGGGTTTCATGTTGGTTGAAAAATGGACCACATAGGCGTATGTTCAAGCGCAAAACATCCATCATTTAATGATCTGTGCATATACTGATGTTGTTTGTTCTTGTTTCTCCATTCCACAGAAGCAATTGGCCACCATGGTAGAGAAAGCTTCGATTGAAGACGTCATGAAAGTGTTGGTAGCTTCAAGAAAACAAGATATGCACCAACTCTGGACTACTTGCTCGCATCTAGTGGCCAAATCGGGCTTGCCACCAGAAGTTCTAGCTAAACATCTGCCAATCGATGTTGTGGCTAAAATTGAAGAGCTACGCCTCAAATCTTCCCTTGCTCGGCGATCACTGATGCCCCCCCTTCACCGCCACCCTGATCTCACAACAGCAGCGGACATCGAGGACCAAAAGATTCGAAGGATGAGAAGGGCTTTGGACTCATCCGATGTTGAGCTTGTTAAGCTCATGGTAATGGGTGAAGGCTTAAATCTTGACGAAGCACTGGCCTTGCATTACGCTGTTGAGCATTGTAGCCGAGAGGTGGTTAAGGCCTTGCTTGAGCTTGGCGCAGCTGATGTGAACTACCCGGCAGGGCCTGCCGGAAAAACCCCACTTCATATCGCCGCGGAGATGGTGTCGCCGGACATGGTTGCAGTACTACTTGACCACCATGCTGATCCTAATGTTAGAACCGTCGATGGGATCACCCCACTTGACATTCTTCGAACCCTAACCTCTGATTTCTTGTTCAAAGGTGCAGTCCCAGGATTAGCTCACATCGAACCCAACAAGCTCAGGTTATGTCTGGAGCTTGTGCAGTCTGCAGCTTTGGTCCTTTCTCGTGAAGAAGGTAACAGTGCGAATGCACCAACTTCAGCTCCAATCTATCCACCTATGAATGAAGAACACAATAGTAGCAGCAGTGGGAGCAACCTTGGTTACTTGAATCTTGATTCAAGGTTGGTTTATTTGAATCTTGGTGCCACAGCCACTGGTTCAGGTCATCAGATGAGATCAAGAATGGATGGAGATGATGAAAGTAGCCATGGGAGCCAAAGACACGATCCATCAATGTACCACCACCCTCATGAGTTTTAGCTTTCAACTCTATATCCTCAGTCTCTCTCTGTCTCTCTCTATATATATTATATATCCAATCATGGAGGAGACATCAGCTAGACAAGTAAAAGAAAAAAATCATGAAAGTTCATGAAGATGATTATTGGATTATATTTATCTCCACTCTCTCCTCTCTTTCTCTCTTTGTCAGTTCTTTAACAAGCTCTTGTCTTTTATCTGTTTTTTTCTTTCTTCTACTCTACTTTCTGGTGTGGGCTATTTTTCTTTTGTAGGCTTTCAATGATCATCATATGAAGTGCAAATTCATGGGGGGATTGGATGGGATATCTCTTATCTTTAAAGTCTAATGAGGGTATGAGAGGGACAAGGAGACTCTGAGTATTTTCTAAAGAGGAGGAGGGGACTTCTTGGAGTTGGAGGATAGAGAGTAGACACAGGTCAATCTTTTCAAAACCTGGCCTGTCAACTCTTTTGTATTTATTGATAACATCTAATATCATGAGCCTATTTATTGTGCCCTTTTATTTTCTTGTCTCCCCACCCACCTTGCCATCAATCAATTACATATTTCTTTAATCTTTACATTTATATACACATATAAATAGTTTAAATGAGTTGTGTCATTTTTGCTTTAGATGCATGTAAGTCCCAAATTTCTATTTTTATCAAATTTATTACAAAATTTTTATATTTTTTATTTATCCAATACAATTAATCAAATATACTCTAATCCACATTAAATAATCACTAGTACTAGACATGGAGAATTAATTATAAGCAAAAATTAAGTGAAAAGAAGGTTTGAAGATAATTTTTTAAAAAAATTTAAGATTAATTTAGCAAAATTAAAAGTTTGGAGACTTGTGTATAATTAGTGGAAAGGTTAATGTATACTTTTTGCTTATATACAATTAAGAATATGTACATCTCTTGCAAAAATTTAATGATAAGCTAAGTTTTGTTTGTACATGAGTGTTTTTTTTTTCTATTGAGGCAAGTGAGCTGTCCCTTTTGCTCTTTGCCATTTCTTTTCTAGAGTTTGGACTTTTAGAAGGAACATGGTCGGCTGATGCATCTTTTTAACAGGTGGGTTTGTGAGCATTTTCTCTGATAGTTTGTCTTGCATGAATCCAACATTGAGTGTGACTACGCATGGCAATGGATTAGATAAATAGCCTAATTTATTTGGTATATCATCTCGACTGTCGGTACCTACCAATTCATTACTCTTCCATTTCTATGTCAACAATGACTAGATCATCCTCTTGTTATGGTCTTGTTCATTTCTTGCATGCATGAAAACTAGCAAGGTTGTCTGGCATTGTTCAAGCTAATTGTGTTCTATTACTTTTCCATACTTCTGCTTCAATCTTATTCTCGATAAGACAAGCACGGAAGATCTCAAAGTTGATCGATTTAACCTGCTGTTACTAAAATCTTCTTTTTTACGATCTTCCCTTGATTAGTTGTTTTATGTGTGTGTAAAGATACATGTATGCATATATACATTTTGGAAACTAAACAAGAGATTACAGATGCATAAGATCATTGGTTTTGCTTGTTTAGTCTGCTGAAACCAATCTAAAGTGGTTCGTCTTCTGAACTATTAGGTTTATGATACAATTGCATCAAGCAGAAAATTTTCTTTAAAGTGAATTATGTTAATCTGATTTTTTATAATACTCTTCGTTAAATAAGGTATAAAACTATAAATGGTGGCTTTTTTATTGCATTAATTCGGCATGCAAGAAAAGGAGGAGACTGTACGTGTGTGTGCTGCTTCCTAGCCATGTTTGATGAACTCCAAATCCCTTGGGAAGCAAGTGTTTTTAGTGACATATAAGTTCATAGTACTTTCTAATTAGCACCATATCATTATTACCTAAAACAAGAACGTTTTTGGAAACCAAGTTCCTTGGAAGTGAATACATATGTGTCTTCACCTTGGTTGAAGTTATATTACAAAAGATAGACAAATCAATTAGATATATAGTTATTAACCAAATTAATCCTTTTTATTAACTTGGGAAGTCTAATTGTGAATTTAATGTATATTATACAAGCAACTATATGATATACTCCTTTGAAATTGAAACTTTCTCTTAATGGCAGCATATTTAATAAATATTAATAAAATTTCAGGTTTTATGTTATTTTTTTAGTGAGAAGCAAACACATAATGAATTTTAATATATGCACTCTTTTGACTTCCAGCTAATTGCAAATTTGAACTCTTGATCTACAACCCAAGATTCAAAGTTTTATCTTGATAATCTTCCTTTTAAGTAAGCAAGTTTGCTTATCATAGCAATTGGTTTAAAAATATTTTCTATTAGAAACTAAATTTTGTACTTTATAAATTTTCAATTTTATATCTATTTTAGTTGGAGATATTTTACATTTATTATACCCAATCCTTATGTTTAAAACATGAAACACACACACACACACACACACACACACAATCTCTTATTCAAAGAATAGACCAATGGATGTAGTCATTACTCTTTAGTTGGATGAAAACTCCACATAAAACCAAAGGAATTTGGGTATAAATTGCCTAAATTCACAATAAAATTTCTAGTAATTACTACTAAACTAATTATATTTATGTGCTTGTTACATTTTATTGAGAAATAGAGCGCATAGAGGAAGGAATTGTATATAAATCTTACTTATACTTCAACTTTTCTACTATTTTTATCCAGATTTATAAATTTTACTTAAGAATGTTTCTTTTTTTAAAGAAAAGGGATTTGAAGAGAGTGTAATTGCACATAATTAAATTTATTGTATCTTTCATTATTATAATTGGATAGAATTAAAAGGTCTCCATCTAAGATTATGTTATTTAGATATAAGCAACTAGTTATCAATTATTTCATGATTATCTAGTTTGTCAAGATATATTGCTTATTACTTTCACCTCCACTATCCAATTAATGGGAATAACTTTTCCTTCCATGTGTGGAAGCAAAGTTAGCTTTGGCTATCAAAAGCAAACTTAAGAAGCAAAAGGAAAGAAAAATGGTGTTGATGAGTATTGACCAAACATTGTTTACTTGTAGGAATGAAACTCACATTGAGAAGTAATGTCCATATACATCCACAATTGGCTCTTTCCCTTTCCAAGGAAAGTGGAATTCTCATATTTAGCATTGGCTAATGATGAAAAGGTATTATAAGTATTGCAATACGAACCAAAAACTAGTCTAAGAATGCCACTTTCTTTTTGTATACATTATGTGGGTGATGAATGTTTTTCCACATCGATCGTTGGAGAAGTCATACTTTCTTCTTTTCCTCAACTATTCTTCTTTGCTACTAATTATTAAACGGGCCCAGTTAATATGATTTTTAGTCATTATTTCTAGCATTGATTATCACTAATACTCACTTCTTATAATGAAGTTTTCTTTTTTTTTTTTTATCGAAGATCCTGAAAAAATTGTAACAAGATCTTCTCCTGTGGCCCATAACTTGTATTGAATAGTACTAATTAACATGTTCTTTCTAAAGGAGCGTTTATCTACTTATACAATGACTTGGGTTGGAGTTCAATAGTGTAAAGAAGTAAAGGACATAAAAGAACCTATTTTGTGGTATAACATGATCTTTCAAAGTAATGTATTTTCTTGACCCCAGTACATGGAAAGCCAATAATGGGAAAAAGACAAAATGTGCTTCCATTATTTGTTGATAGCCCCAAAACAGTGCGAGTTATCAAAAATTCCTAACAATCTTCCTCAACTTTCCACTATTGCACTGAGAAAAAATTGTGAAAGGAAAAAGAGTAGAGCAGAAATGGAAGGAAACCCTAATCGTCGACACATGGAGTTCATTAAATGTAATTTTCAGATAAATAATGATAATAGTTCGAATTACAACAGTAATATTACGATTGTAATTAGGGATTACAATTTAAAACTATGGTTGGAAGTAACAGGGAACCATGCCGACTGGATCATTAGGACATTGTTGTCCATGTTTTTTGCGTACTCTTGCATTCAAAGATACTTAAAAGCTTGTCATAGTTATGTAGTTTGGCATTTAATATGCAAGGATCCTTTGTTTTTTTTTTCTTGGGAAGAGTTGTTTTTTGTCATAGTTGTGTAGTTTGGCATTTAAATGAATTCTAACATTTGCAAACTGTTTAAATTTAACTGCAAAAATTTAAATAGAGTAAAGCTTTATCAAGGTGATTTATGAAGAAAATGCATTTGTCATAACAAATAAATTAAGAACATCTACTGATGGTAAGTTCATATCATATTTTATCATATTTAAGTTAAAATTATAGTGTATTACAAGTCTACAATTGAGAATAATTTCATACATTAATAATTTGTAATTTATTTTAATGCAGTAGAAGAAGTTGATGCAAATAGTTTAGATGAAAGCATAGTTTACGAATTTTTAAATAGCGTTAAAGAATTTGAAGCTTTTGACGATGAGGAGACATAACCTCCTTCAAGACTATAATTTTGATTTTTATTGTTATTTTAATATTTATATTAGACTCATATTTATTTATTATTAATTAATTATATAATAATAGACATTAGTGTATTTTTATTTCAATAAAATATTTATTTTTACTTATTCTTATAAGTTTTACTTCTTATTTATTATATACCGGTTTTATAGCGGTTCACTACTGGTTGAACCTCTAAACCTCAAACCTTTCCTTCGACCGGTTCGATATCTGGTCCGATTTTTAAAACGTTGATTTCTTATATTGTTCATTCTCGCTAATATGCTTTTTTCTTTTATTTGTTTTACAGTAGCGTCCTTTTACTTTATGAACATTATTTTAATAAGTTAAAGATGATAAATTCTTTTATTCTTCAAACACAGTCACGTGAAGCACTTTATGAAGTGACATTTTCATGCATATGAAAATTGGTTTATATATTTTATTGGGAGAGTATTTGACAAAACTGTAATATTTTTGGGACCACAAACTGTCATATGCATTATGTCATCTCCGTTTCAGATCAGCAGACATTGATAATATAATTTCGATGACTATTATTATTATTCGCACTATAATAATTATTTCATTTTAGTGACATGCTATTACTAATTTTGGATACTAGTATTATTATAACAACATCAATAATAATAACAACTATTTTTGGCATAACATATTTTAGAGCAATTTCATAATTTATTATGTTTTTGTTTATATAGATTAATTATGCCTATTTTATGTGTATTTAGTGTTGCATATATTTTATCTTCTTATGGATTCAGTAATTAATTTTAAATATCTAATTTAAATATACTTAATTCTTCACTTGGATTGGTTGAAGCGACATATGATAAAGCAAACATATGCAAGAGGAGGGCGAATTGTGTGTGATTTTAAAAAAATTTGCAAGTTACTTTCAATTAATATAATGATAGGGGCTTGTTAAAATTGAAAAGAACCTCTTACAAGTTCAAAACCGAAGGAGTCTATCATAAAGTGAAGGAGACTCTTGTAAAAATAAACACACATACACACTATAATGCAAAAATTTAAAAGTTAAAAGAAGAGAGAAAAGGATGCAGTTAATTGATACTAGTTTGGTTTACAACCCAACTTACGTTCGGTCCTCAAGTATCCAACTTAAATGTTTCACTAAAATCTTAAGTAGTAATTTGACAAGCCTCTTTAAGCTAACGAGTACACATTTTTTAAGGTTCTCTAACTTTCCAAACTAATAGTATTTAGTTAGCCTCTACAAACTATTAACACATGAAGAAGTAATTTGTAGAATATAAGCTTCGATGATTTCTCTCAATAGAGTACTTTCACTTTCTAAGACATAAGGAGTTTGATATAGATATGACTTTTGATGCTGCTGAAATATTTCAAGAATTTGACATATGCCCCCTGTTTTCGCAAAATGCAGTGACTCTTCTTTAAATAGACATTTTCTTCAACTAGTCCTTTGACTTTAAATTTTCAATATTATCTCTACTAGAATCTTGTAATAATCAACTGTTAAGAGAAATCTAGAGCTGATTGAAAAAAATTATGATTAGCAGAATCCTTTCAGATTTTGTAAAATAAATAAAGTCAGTTCATAAAAAAGGTTCTTATAAGAAAGGAAGTAGTTATCCTATTGAGAATTAAACTGTTAATAATATAAGAAAATAAATCCAATTTGAATTTTGAAATATTATATGGTCATTATCAAAATCATTAATAACAGATCTTGAGATAACAATTTCCCCTTTTTTGATGATGACAAACAATAACAGATATATTTTCAAAATTTAGCTAATAATGAAGGTTAAAAAGATACTTATAAACTTTATAAATTCTAACTAATTAGAAGGAGTCTTTCCTTTCTTAGTAAGGAGCCTATCATTAACAAATCAGAGATTAAAACTTTATAGATTCAGGTAGGCTATTTTTGGTTAGGGGTTTATTAATGGAATATAATAGAATGTAATATTATTCTATCTTTTAGGAGGAGGGTTTATAATGAAATGGAATGGAATGAAATGGAAGAGGTGAGTTTCATATTACATCTCATTCCATCCTAAACATTAAAAATGAAAAACCTCCGATTTGGGAGGTTTAGGAAGAAATGTAAAATGATAGATAACTTTACACTATATTACATTATAAACCCTTCATCCAAACAACATTTTACTATATTACATTATGAACTCTTTCATCCCTACCAAACAACAATTTTCTAATATTACATCTATTTACATTCTATTCCATTATAAACTTTACGTCCAACCAAACATAACTTTAGTAACATATATCACAGATTCATCATGCTAAAAAATCATGCAAGTATATCATACATCTTTCACCAAAATATATCATCATCTTAATTACCCCGGATGTGGAGGAAAAAGAATGAATCAGACAAAAATAGCAACAATGTTGTCAAAGAGATATTTAGCATGTCATGCTTAAAATCATGCAAGGCGAAAATATATCATTAACTTTTAACTCTCCTCGGTTATCAAACAAATATCTACTCTCCCCTGCATTAAAGTTGAGAATTCTTCATAAGAGGATGAATTAGTATCACCAAATATTATGTCATCAACATATATTTGTACTATAAGTAAATCATTCTCCTTTCTTTTAATAAATAAGGTTTAATCTACCTTTCCTCTTTCGAAGTTATTCTCAAGCAGAAAATTACTTTAGACTATACTATGCTCATACTAAGCTCGAGGAGCCTGCTTTAGACTATACAAGGCTTTAGATAACTTCATCACATAATCTGGATGATCTTCGTTCTCAAAACCTGGAGGTTGTTTAATAAACATTTATTTGTTAATGTATTCATTTAAAAAGGCGCTTTTGGCATCCATTTGGAATAACTTAAAATGTCTATAATAAGCGAAAGCAAGTAGATTTCTAATCAACTTTAACCTAATAACAATTGAATAAGTCTCATCAAATCAATACCATCATATTGATTATAATCTTGAGCTATAAGTCTAGCTTTGTTTCTTACCATATTACTATTTTTGTCACAGAAATCTTCAAATTTTCTTCCACGATCGCTCCAAATTGACAAAATGTAGTACCCTTTTTCAATATGATTTTTTTTGCAAAACTCCATCTTTTCTTTCAATGTAGTTGAACTGTGATATTTCACCTGTTATGTGTCTCAAACACCCACTTTTGGGTTTCGCCACGACGAACTCGACATTTCAACACTGAACCTGCTTTGGTATTTTGAACATAACTTTTTCTGTATATGTCCAAATGAACTGATTTTTTATTTGGTGTAAACTAGAGATATAGGGCTACAAATTGTCTGAAGAAATTAAGTTTTAATTCAGTCTCTAAGAATTTCAATTTTTGGATAGAATTTGAGCATAGAATATCGTTTCAGTATAAGAACAGTCCGAAAATGTTTGGGGTATAACTTTCAGATTAATAAACCAAATTGAATGATTTTGGAGTCATTAGAAACTTAAGAAAATGGGGAATATTTTTCTAGAAGAAAGTATTATCAAATTTCTTCATTTATCTGATCAGAAATTAGAAATCCTATTGAATAGAATTTTTGGCTATTGTTAAAGGAATTCAAGGAAGACAAGAGGAGCAAGGGTGAGGCACCTTTGAGCAAGTCTTTAAGCAAGGAAATTAAGATGGGTTTCATATTTATAATGTAATATTCCGTTACCCACATGAGGGCTAGAATTGTGAATTTTGAAATTTTGATGGGAAAGTGGGAAAATGCATTTCATGCAGTATTATTTGTGATATGCACATCTTAGCACATTTATATAATGTACATGCATTCATGACATTTTTCAGGTACAATTGAGTTGCTAATTTTGATTAAAATGTGTTTTGGAAATTTCAGAATTTATTTTTGATATATTTGGAATTTTTAGTGAATTTTATGAAAATTTTGATTTATGGGCCAATTTCAGAGTGACACGTGGACTGGTTAAAATTATGACAAGTGGCTTTTTAATTGTGAAAATTGGCAAATTTAGTGTGACATATGGCTTTATGGGGTCAGAACACGTGTAAGGCATGCATAGCCTACACGAGTATGGGTTTGACTTAGGAAAAATACACTGCGTGTGTTATCGGGGAAGAATCATGTAGACACCGAATGAGAACCTTGGAACTTTTGCTGAGTTAATCTGTTCTTTGCTGGATTTCGTAGCAGATTCAAGTAAGTTATGTTAAAATGAGTTCTGTTGTTGATGTAAATGATGTTTTCAGTGGAAATGAATGCATGCATGTGAGGTTAGAGAAGCTTGGTTTCGGTTGAATAGATTAGATGATCGATTGAGAGAAAGAGTTTGTTAATATGTTGTTTCTGGAACTTTAGATTGAAGTTTT
>JANITX010000210.1:5355832-5369675 GCA_027564395.1 Erythroxylum ulei | reverse complement strand
TTTATATTAGACTCATATTTATTTATTATTAATTAATTATATAATAATAGACATTGGTGTATTTTTATTTCAATAAATATTTTATTTTTACTTATTTTTATAAATTTTACTTCTTATTTATTATATACTGGTTTTATAGCGATTCACTACCGGTTGAACCTTTAAACCTTAAACTTTTCCTTCAACCGGTTCGATGTTCGGTCTGATTTTTAAAACATTGACAAATAAACGACGTCATTTTTTAAAACTACAAGGATTATTGATAACTTTTAAAACTACAAGGGTCGAATGAATTCCAAATTTCAATATAACGTCATTTTTACATATATAAATAGGGCTTTTAATGACAAATTAACAGCAGAGAAGACAAACGATATATTAACTAAAAACGTATGAGTGGTAATTGATAGTTTTTAAAAATAAAGAATTAATGTGATAGTTTATTAAACTCTAGAGAAGTCCTGTAAATTTAACCCAAAATCTATTACCATATTTGAAATTAAGGACGAATCTTATTACAATAATAAATATACTTAAGGATCTTAATGAGTTTTGAAAATTATTGATTTGAATTTAAAGCACATAATATCAGTATGATACCTTTAACAAATGTGGATTTAATAACTACAATTTGTTTCCAAAGACATTACATTCCAAAACCATAATAATTATTGGTTGAGATGTTTTTATTTTAGTGATTATGAATCTATATATAGAAGAATAAAGCATTAAAAGGATAATAATAATAATAATAATAATTTAAAAAAAGCATAAATTCAGATTGGGACACGTGAATTAACTAAACTTGGAGGATCCAGGAAGTGGACAAATTTTGATTGCTGGCCTAGTCAGACTCAGCATCACTAAAACTAATGACTCCATTCCATTTCATGGCAATAAATAATGATGTGCCCCTTGTTGGAGACATCATCTAAAAAATGACTATAACTTCTTCCAAACCAACTAAAGATGATGTTGGAGAACATAGTTGGTTCAATGCAACCAATGTAATGTTCCATCCGAGAGTTTTCGACGATTCAGTAATTTAAAATTTAGTGATAAGTTTGATTTTAATAATTTTTAACGTTTTTTTACTCTTAATCTTCATGGTTGAATGGAAATTTTATCCTTTTAAATTGGACACTAATTCTTAGATATGTGTGATCATGATTAGGCTAGTTCTACTGCATCAAGGTGACTGACAGGCTTCACCTGGTAAGTCTATGCTCAGTGGTTGAGCCCAAGTAGGTCTAACCTTGGAAAACTACTGAGTGGGTGAGACACTCAAAACCTTGGCAATGCTAGGAATTTCCCAATAGCAGATCGTCCGGGTGATGTTTACCAGGGAATATATGCTTTGGTGTACCTGCAAGTGCTAATCCAGGTCCTGGTATAAACATGTAGATATGTTTAAGAAACAGCATGCTTTCGGTTTTGTCTTATAATATTCTCAGGGGTAAGGCACATATTCTTTGTAAATGATAAGCGTTATCAATTGATGCGATGCGACTTTTCTCTATTCTAAAATATACTTTTGTCTTTTTTCTTTCAGAGTGTGAATTGTTGAATATACATAATAATCTGAAAACCGACAATTAAAAGTAAACTGAGAGGTTATATTCATATATTGTCTTGCATCCTAAGTAAAGAATCCAAATCAAATATAGCATCCCACGTAAAGAATCCAAATCAAACCTATCTTTAGATGATCACTTTAAGTTTTACATTGAGATTGCATCCACTTTTGCAATTTTCTGAGCTGGATAAACCAAGTCACGGAGCAAAGTTAGATGCTTTATCCTTCCAACTCAGATCGTATCACAATCTCAAGGCTTGATTTGAACATCCATGTTTCAACTTGGACGAACTTTATACCTTTTCATACACTATCTATACTACAAAATGAAGTTGACAGTATCAAATCTGAACAGGTTTAGAACAGAAAAGAATATGAAGTAGTGCAACAAGTGAAACAAAGCAGCTTTAAAAAATCAACTGGTGACAGGAAAAAGTGATAAAGCTTGTCCTTGAAGGGGTATATATATAGAGGATTGGATCTTAATTTGCATTCTTCAATACAATAGTAGAGCAAATAGTGCACAGGTTACAGGATCAAGGTTTTATTTTTCTATCTAAAAATGCCATCTTCAGAGAAACAAGAGAACAAAGCTCCTGCAGGTTTCTTATTCCTAGACCCATCTTTCATTTTCTTTCACTTTCAGGTGTTGTTTGATTGTGTTTTGTGCTGGGATTGCGTTGAAACTGATTGGTTTCTCATATTCTTAAAAGGGTATCCAACTGAAACCAATCCTACATCTGGGAAAAAATGTTGTCCTCAAGCGAAGAAGAAAGGTGACAGAAGCTTCATTGAAGGATGGTAAGTCTTGCAAGTTCAATCTCTTAAGATTTTAGTGCATTTTGAAGGAAAATGGAACAGATTCATTTCTGGTTTTTTTTGTTTAATGTGCAGCCTCTTCACACTCTGCTGCTGTTGGCTCTGTGAATCTTGCTTCTACGAATGATCATAACAGTACAATCCTTTTGCTGTCTTCATGTATTTTTATAGCTTTACTACCTTTAATATGTGTTATTTGATATGATCATGTAATAAAATATTGATGGTTTGACATTTTCCTCCTCTCATTATTCGGGAATTTGGTCATTCAACAGCTCTTCCAAGTTTTCTGAGAAAGTGAGAATTAGCCTGAAGCAAATGAGACCAAAAACATGAAACAACCAGGTAGGCTCAGTTCTGTTAGACTATCCGTTAAGTCAATGTGT
The DNA here is from genome assembly GCA_027564395.1 of Erythroxylum ulei. NCBI lineage: Eukaryota > Viridiplantae > Streptophyta > Magnoliopsida > Malpighiales > Erythroxylaceae > Erythroxylum > Erythroxylum ulei. The sequence continues at coordinate 5,366,894 of JANITX010000210.1, read as the reverse complement.
TAATCAGCATGACTGGAAAACAAAATTTGACAAAAATATGGTCTAAATTAATCCAACCACTTACCTTTTATAATATGATATGTCACGGTTTTAAGTTCTGGCTCTGCAGTCGCAGTTGCGGTCCAAACTATTACCGTGATTAATCACAATTGTGCCGAATCATCTACGATTGCTGCAATCGCACGCAACGCAATATAACTCGCAGTTCACAATTTAAAACCTCACAAGACATCAACCTTAATTTGGATCCTCAGTTAATCCTAGACAATACTCAAATGTGATAAACATTGGCGAAGAACACCGTAGTAGTGTGTAAATGAATGTCAGAGACAAAACACAGAAGTAATGGAATCATAATGGGAGGGAAGTATTGCTACTTCTAATCAAGGTTTTTCAGAATCCAGAACTTGATAGACTTTCATTGATTGCTCTCTTTACAAATGCCACATCTTTCTAAGCTTTTCCGCAATGATCAAACAGACCTAAGAGGGAGTTCTTAGACATATTTCACATGTTCATTACCAATAACATTGAAATTCAACAAGTAAGCCACAAGAAAATTGGTTGCTATCACACCAAAAAAAATCAAGCTAAAGTGGAAAGACAGACACCTGCAGACATTCTTCTTCATTATCAATGCACCTGTGAAGAAAGAAGTTCTTTCTTCTCTGAGTTATGCTCTAGATCAGCTGAATAGAAGGACTCAATGTCAGACTCAGTTTCTAATTCAGTTTCTTCTTTGATTGCATAAAGCTTTGCTTTCATAAGAAGAATGGGGGGCTCTTTTATGGCTTCTTCCTCCTGATTTGTAACATGTTTATCTATCTCTGCATGAGATTCCTCCCTTTTTCTTGGAGTTTTCATGTCCTTCTTGTCCTTTCTCATACAAATAACCAGCATATGCTTCTGGTGCACAGCTAAAGAGATCATAAGTCACAAGAAAAAGATTCAGAAACAAAAACTACCGCCAAGTCCAAGCATTAGAAACTAGAATGGATGCAAAATTATGAGACAGGAGTTCAGAGAACAAAAGTGAAACATTGGAAACCTTGATCAACATTCTTGGATTCGTTGCAACCCATCTGTATCTGATTTTTCTGTCTGCAAATGTCTCTGTCCTGCACAACTCTCTCAAACAGCCAACAATCACAGCTGGAACTTGAATTGGTTGTCTTGCAATACAATATTACATTTTAAGAATGTAATGTGTAAAACATCCAGTTTAGGAAGTTGATTTATCACTGAATGATCCATAAGCTTAGGACAGCAAATGTTTGTACAAGCACATTATATTCTTACTAAAAAAGCTAGGAAAGGAACTATCCAGAGAAAATCGTCATGATCCATTTCATAATTCGTGCCAAGACACATTTTGACACGGAACCATTTATCCTAGAAAGGAAAGGACTATGAGGATTTTTGCTTGGTATTCCTAGCAATATATTCAAGCTAAGCCAATTTGTGGCTTCACAGCAGCAGTCGGACTTGAGCCAAAAGTCATAGACGATTTTCAATATTTTGGCGGATCAAGTAATATTCTGCTTCTAGAATATTGAGCTATAAGATCTTATCATGCATGATAAAAGTTGAAATTCAGCAGTCAGCAAAAGTTAACCGTATGTATGAAAGAAGCAAAACACAGAAATCTTATTGTGCATGATAAAAGTTGAAATTCAGCAGTCAGCAAAAGTGACTTGTACATATGAAAGAAGCAAAACACAGAAAACAATAAACTATGTAACAAAAGCAGAGTTGCAAGATAGCAACATTTTAAATCACTATAGTAAAGACATAAAAGTCGAGAAACTGAAATCTAGAGAGAGCAGATTATGCACAATCATTCCAGCCTTGTTGACTCAGATCAATCATTCCAGCCCTCCTGACTCTCTAGCTTGGCCAATGCTTGAATGTGATCAGCCTCCCAAGTGTAAAATTAGAAGTATTCCCTTGATGCCCATGTGTCCTCATACCTCCCCAATGAGTAAGCTGTAACAGGAACCTCGTCCAAGTGAAATGGATCCAGTTCAGTGCCATAGTCTGTCAAGGGTCTACGCTGAAGAACATCATCATGGCTTCTGCATGAATTCAGAATCTCAATCTCTCCTCTCTTAATGTTATACAGAGATACTAGAGGTGGTTTACATACTTGATTTTCCAGTACAAGCTACAAATCCAAAAAAAAAAAAAGAAATGGTTGAGAACAATTCAAGGCAAAATCTGATCAACTAGAACTTGGCACATATCAATTCGAGAAGTCACTGCATTCTATGGCTGTTTGAGAAATTCGCTTCCAGACTTCATAGGAAGAATGGCAATTACCCAGATAGCTGGAATGTTTTAATCCACTTGTTGGTTTTTATGCCAAAACATGTACAAAAAGGTTCCCCAATTAAGAATCTACAAAATAAATGATAATTCAGATTGATTGAGTATTAGCAGCTCGCAAAGCATGAGTATTGACTGATGTTAATATGCATAGTCTATGAAATAACAATGGTATGTAACTTCATGCAGCACATAAAGTTATGCACTATAATAACTTCAGAACTTGAACAGTTCAAAGCACATCAAACATTCCAGCACAAATCTTCCGATGAACCACTGATGTTGCTGAAAATTTCTCCCTAGTCCAATACTCCTCACCCCCTCCCCCCCCAAAAAAAAAAAAATTCCAGAACTTCTTAGAAGTCAAGAAGTTATCAAGTTGCTTCTATCAGAAGTAGGTTTCTCAGTTTTGTCTCCATTAGACTTGAACTTAGAAGCTACTCACCCTCCAATCAAGAAGAACCAACCAAGCGTAGCAAAGGCAAGTCTTGAGTGAAGCCCGGGGTGGATGAAGTACACTTTCTTGAAGCCTGTCCTTGTATCCACTGGGTACTTCCTCATAAAGCCACCTCAGGATAGTTATGCAGGGAATTTTTTTTCTCCTTTTGCACGGTGCTACGCATGTAAACAATGCAGAATGGTCCTTCAGGTAATTCACTGCATATTTGCAGAGAATGTACTTCTTCAACCACTCCCCAATTAACACTTGAGCACTGTAAATGTAAAGATTTAAATGCAAACATATTTAAAAAAATGTCAAACAAAAGAGCTAGAGGGATATGCATGCCAAAGCAGCACCTGTAAACATGCAGGGGGAATCTGTAGCATCGGCGAACAAATTCATTGAAAAGAAGAAATTTTGTTTTCTGAGATTAAGATAAAAATGTATCAATTTGAAAACATAATCTTATTTGATTACCAATCAGAAATTCAGACATTCAACAATCTGAACTTGCTCCGTGCACCCGTAAAATCCCTACATCAAGCAACAGCATTCCCCTTCCAAACTCTTTTTCTTTGAATGCCAGAACGTATAATCCATTTATTAGCCCATAACATCTTCACAATCACATACAAGTGAAAAACTAATTCTACTAAAATAGAATATGCAAGATCAATAGTTTCAACCCTAGGTGCCTAGTTCGACTCTCGCTTTCATTCAAAAATCTTTTTTTTTTTTAAGAGCAGTAATAGCTCACACGAATCATGTTAACCCCAACTACGAATCAACAGCAAAGAACAAACTCAAGAAACCAATTAACTATGCAAAAGACAACTTTTTAACAAAACCATTACCATAAAGACATTAACAAACTCATAAATTAGTTATCTATGAAAAAGACAACTTTGAACAAAAGCAATCCGATAAAGATAGTGACTTTCAATTACCAGGAAAAAATTGCAAGATGTCAAGGTCGTAGAAGTCAAAAAGATCCCAAGAGCAATGGTGCCACTTCTCTTCAGCTTCATCTTCTTCTATGTCTCTCTGACTTCCTTCAGTCCCTTGAGCTGCAAGTAAAGGCATCGAGTCTGACTTCCTTCAGTCTCTTGAGCTGCTAGAAAAGGCATCGAGTCCACACCCAGATCAGACGCCAACATTAAGAGCGAGAAATCATCATCTTTTGAGGATCTACTGCTACCCATTTCTTGTATTCTCAATCCAGTGCCGAGACTGAGTTGGGATAGGAAAGGTTTGAACTCTGAAGAGGGAATACCGTACAGACGAGCAAGTTGATCGAAGAACGCTTAATTGGGTGTACATGCAATGAAAAAAGACACAAAGTACGAGTCTTCGTCATGAATCACTAAGAGGGTCGAGGCTTTGTCGGATGCAAGAACACTTTGGAATCTTTTTTCAGATTTTGCATAATCTGTTTCTCTAACATTAACATTAGGCTTGGCAAAACTTCGTTCAAATTCTTTGAAATTAATAAATCGAATTTAAATTATTTAAAATTTGAATATTAAAAAGTAAACTTAAAGTGTGATTCAAGTGATTAGAATGTTTTCATTAAAGCAACTTTATTTAGTATAATTATTTAAAATAATAATATTTTTTAATTTATAAATTTTAAAATAATAAAATTTTAAATAAATTTCAACTTGAACTTAAATCACCCAATTTGAATATAACCAAATTAAATGCAAAAAAATTGAATGTGATAAAAATTTTATATATTTAGAGATAGAAAAATGTTTTGATTGTAATATTAAATAATAAATTATATCATTTCTTACTTTTTATTCCAATAATTAATTAATTAACTTTGGACCCAATGATTAATAAAGTTCAAGAGGATCTAATAAATATGTTTTAGAGGTAAGAGAGCAAATTCATTTTTTTTCCCAATTTCATATATTTCTAAAATTCTTTATTTGTAATTTGTCAAAATAATCAAAATATAGACAAATTAAGTAATCATAATCTTACCATCAAATAAAAAAAAATCATATACTAAAGTGTATAAACATGTTTATAAATATGATTAATGGTATAATAATTTACATATGTGTAGAGGTAATTATTTAAAAGACACTATTGAAAAATAAATAAATCAAATTTTATATTAAAATTATTAATATAAAACTTCAAGAAAGCACAAAAAATCAAAAGTTTAATAAACCTTTTATTCTAATTAATTATATCACTAAATAAAATTTAAATTTAAAATAATATTGTATTTTTGAGTCCCACGTGAGGACAAGTGGAAGTTTGTGGTCGAAACGTGGAATAAGGGGCCCACCGCACGATTCATCCGATAAGGAAGGATAAGCCTCACAAGATTTTCATATATTCCCCACTTTCTTCCAAAAATAATTTCTGAATTTTCTTTTCCATAAATAAATAACAAGGATATAAAAAAGGCATTGAAGTTCCTTAAATTGTAAGTTTTCAATGATTTAATTGATTCCCATTTCCAAAAATCTGCTTTCCCTTGTAAGAAACATGCACAAGATTCAAGATTTATAGTATAAAAATGGTTTTTTTTTTAATTTCTGAAAATAAAAATATTAATTACTTAGATATTTGTTTGTAATTTCCTGTATTTAGTGGATGGATTGCACGAAAGCTTTACCTTCAAGCCAAAGGCACCCGGTGGGCTTCTTTCATTCTTTCTGCAACTTTTAAGGTGTAAAGAATGGTTCTTGCACTCTTCTTCTTGGTAAAGTTCACAACTTTCTTATAATACCATGCTTTTTATTCTTGAATAGCTATTGAAATGTGGAAATTGAGTTTACTTAAAGCGTCTTGCTTTAGTTTTTCTTTTACTTCTTGGTGATTGTTCTGAAATTCGTTTTTGTCTAGCAGTTGAGAACTGTTGAGTACTGCATTCACAGCATGTGTTCTTAGAAATTTGTGGTGACCCAGTTGGGATCTAGTAGTGGTGTTGAGGATTGGTTTTGAAAATCCATGGATACTTTGTTGAAATCACATAATAGGCTTGAATTCCTGCCTCAACTTCATTGGTTTCCTGAGAAAGTGAGTAATATAAAACCCACAAAGGTTCAAAACCAAGAACTCAGGTTTTGTTCTAAAAGGAGAAGAAATGGTGGGGTGAAGGTCAGGAGTAGTGCACTTTTGGAACTTGTTCCTGAAACCAAGAAGGAAAATCTTGAGTATGACCTTCCATTGTATGACCCGTCAAAGGGCCTTGTCACCGATCTTGCCGTAGTTGGTGGTGGCCCTGCTGGGCTTGCTGTTGCACAGCAAGTTGCAGAAGCAGGTCTTTCAGTTTGTTTGATTGACCCATCTCCCAAATTGATTTTTCCTAATAATTATGGAGTTTGGGTGGATGAATTTGAGGCTATGAATTTACTTGATTGCCTTGACACCACTTGGCCTGGTGCTGTTGTATACGTTAATGACAACACAAAAAAGGATCTTGATAGACCTTATGGGAGGGTTAACAGGAAGTATCTGAAGTCGAAAATGCTACAGAAATGCATGGCCAATGGTGTAAAATTCCACCAAACTAAAGTGATCAAAGTTATCCATGAGAAGGACAAATCTCTGTTAATTTGCAAAGACGGTGTCACAATCAAGGCAGCTACCGTTCTCGATGCTACTGGTTTTTCTAGATCCCTTGTTCAGTATGATAAACCGTATAATCCTGGTTACCAAGTGGCTTATGGAATTTTGGCTGACGTGGAGGACCACCCATTTGACATAGATAAGATGGTTTTCATGGACTGGAGAGATTCCCATCTGAACATCAATTTGGAATTAAAAGAGAGAAACAGCAAGATTCCTACTTTTCTGTATGCGATGCCCTTTTCGGCAAACAGGATATTTCTCGAGGAAACTTCTCTGGTAGCTCGTCCTGGTTTACCTTTAGAAGATATCCAAGAAAGGATGGTGGCCAGGTTGAAGCATCTAGGAATAAGAGTGAAAAGCATTGAAGAGGATGAGCATTGTGTCATCCCAATGGGTGGACCTCTTCCAGTATTCCCTCAAAGGGTTGTTGGAATAGGCGGTACAGCCGGGATGGTGCATCCTTCAACTGGGTATATGGTTGCAAGAACTCTTGCAGCGGCTCCAATTGTAGCTAATTCTCTTGTTCGATACCTCGGCTCCAATCGAAGCATCATAGGAAATGAATTGTCTGCACAAGTATGGAGAGATTTATGGCCCAAAGAAAGGAGGAGGCAAAGGGAGTTCTTCTGTTTTGGCATGGATATTCTGCTGAAGCTGGATTTAGCAGCAACAAGAAGATTTTTTGATGCATTTTTTGATTTGGAACCACGTTATTGGCACGGATTTCTGTCATCCCGACTGTTTCTCCCAGAGCTTATAGTTTTCGGGCTTTCTTTGTTTGCACATGCTTCTAATACTTCTAGGATAGAGATTATGGCAAAGGGAACTCTTCCTTTAGTAAGCATGATCAACAACTTAATAAAGGATAGAGACTAGATGACAGTACAATTGTGGTTTTCTATATATGTTTAAAACCTACATCTTTAGTGCAATATCATATTGGATTGGCTATTTTTCATCTGGCTGGCGATTTCTGGAACTCAATCTGCCTTCTGATGGAGAAATTGTTCTTATATTCATTGATTTGCAAACATTGAAGTTACACATCTTCATCTTGTTTCAGCAATGAATCCATGAAGTTTCCTTCTTTTGGAACTCTAAAAGTTGGATATTAATTGCATCTTTTATGTATATGCTATGCTTGAAGGTCATAAACCAATTTTGGAATCAAACTCAATAGACATCGTTCTTTTTAATTTGCTAAAATATTTGGGACAAGAGTCAATAAAAAGATACAAGAACATGCCATCTACAGCATTACATCAACGGTTATATTAGCCATTCTTTCTCAAATTGAGACTGTCATTGAAAATAGAAGTTACCCATTCACTGCAGTTTGCATTAAAATTTTCTGGAATGAAATCTCAAATTGGTTCTCTGCGCTTATACGCTAAAATTGAAAAGCTGGTCTAAATAATTGTCTAGTTCAGAAAAAAAGTTGTAGAAATGACAGTTATTTTAGTCCATGGACTTCCTTAAATAGACCTCTAATGCTTCATTTATCCATTTCATAGTTTTCATGCGCTTCTTGTCATTGAAGTTCCTGTTTGGTATCATAGAAGATGTCAGGATAAGTTTACAAGATTGAAGTGAGATCGGGAAAAGTTTTCCACGTAAATCTCTTGTGTTCTTTAATTTCTTCCTTATTTTTTATATATTTTCTTTTTTCTGTGTTTTCTTTTCCAATAATTCGTGAGAAAATACTATCATCAAGAGCTTGTTGAATGAGGAACAAAGACTTTACATCCTTCTTTTGCCCCTTAAAAATTGGAATTAGGGACTGTAATATTGTCATAGAACCATTTGCTGCAATGGGTTTTTTTTTAACTTACTAATGCTTCTCGTTATAGTTGGCTCTCTCTCCTCACCAGGGAAGTGAATTTTTTGTTTCTCTCACTCAGGGGGCTGATCTCAATTCTTTAGACCTCACTTTCTCACTTATTCTCCCGATTGATCCCCAACCTTTCCTTTTTTTAATGGACCTAACCTGGTTATGGGATATGGAAAAGAGACTACTTGTGCTCTTCCCCTTCTCAACTGCTCTGATACCAAAACTTGTTTAGGATTAAAAAACAGAACAAAAAATATGAAGAAAGCAAAGAGATGTTGCGAGAGAGAGTTCTTTTCTACTGCATATTGAATAGCTACAAAAAGGCCTAACAGACAAGTAGGAGTGGCCTAGATAGTTTCAGCTCCTCACTTAAGGCTTTATCTTAAGGGAGGTCTTGGTTTGAGATGGGATTTTAGGAGCTTAGGATTAGTCCAGCCAAATCGGGATAACTAATGTAATAAAAAAAGGCCTAACATATAGGCTTATTGGAAGTTAATAATGAGAAAGGCAACGTGCCCTTTATTTAATGGAAACATCTCCAAAAGATAAAAAGATAATAATTGACCACTTGGTAACCGGTCCTAGAAATCAGGCAGTCACGACATTTGAAGCGTTATTCAACAAGAACAACTGAGTTCATGATTGACAGAATTTTTATGTGCTTCTTTGCTTGCCTGCATGTTATGTAATCAGGTGGAAAGCAACTCTTTAAACTTTCAGTAATTTACGTCGTCCTAGCTCTGCTCGACCTTTATTATTAGTCAAGTATTTACATAAAAAGCAAATCTATTCTAGTAATATAATACACAATATTTTTCCTAAATTATTTTTAAAAATAATATAATTTCATCTTGGATAAAAGTATGGAATAACTATATTTTAATATAAAAAATCAATTGCTACATTCTTAAAGTGAAATAATTCTGTAATCAAACACAGCAGACATCATTTTCTTTTATTTACTAATACATTTAAAACAAGATTCAATAGAAAGATACAAGAAAATCCCAACTAGAGCATTACATCAACGGTTATATTAGCCATTCTTTCTCAAATTAAGACTGGCATGGAAAATAGAAGTTATCCATTTACTTCAGTTTGCATTAAATTTTACTGGAATGAGCTCACAAATTATTTATTTGCGCTCATATTCTAAAACTGTGAAGTAGGTCTGAATAATTGTAAAGAGCTGAGCATAAATTGCAATAATGAAATTTATTGTAGTCCATAAATCTCTGAAATAGGCCTCTTGTACTTGCTTCATCCATCTCCCCATAATTACGCGCTTCTTGTCTTTTAAGTACTCTATAAGTTCCATTCTGGTACTGGAGAAGATGTCAGGAAAACTTGTCAAGCTTGAAGTGAGCTCTTCAAAGGTTTTTAAAATTTCTTCATCGGTCAGACGATAGGTAAAGAGTATTCTTGCCTTTCGCAGCTCTGCAACATCTTCTTTAGTCGCTATTATTGAATTGAGAAAGCTTATATAAGATGTGACTACCCGGTCCTTACCGAAATTTGGATGCATTTCAAATGCTATTAAGTTGAATAAGAGAAACTTCCCTTGTTTACTAACACAAAAGCGAGGAATTTTCAGCTTACGAAAAAATCTTCCCTGGACGAAAGATATGTTACGTAGAGAGGTACTAGAATTGTTCGGCTCCAATATGATTCCTTCTGCCTGAAGATCCATAACAGCGTGAAATTGTGAAGTAGCCGCATTTGCAAGACGTTCCGTAAAACTGGGAACAGTTGGAGAAATTGGCACAGTTGTATGAGCTTCCTGCAAAAAGGATTATGGGAACCCATTAATGCTAATATACTCAAAAATTTATTGAGAGAGCTTTTGTTCAATTAATTCTTAAACCACAGCAAAAGAGGTTTCAAATAGTAGTCCTTCTGCAGTTTTGGCAAACCTTTTTGACGAAGCCCATCCAAAGGAGCCCAAGCAGATGATTTGCCTCGTTAAAACTCTTACTATCTGCTTTTACAACGCTTTCCCATGTTTTAACGTTTATCATTTTGATGATTTCGATGAACTGACAGATTGATTCTCTAAATTCCTTTAATTGTTTTCCATCAGAATGATCATTCTGGTACAGCTCTCCTCCTTCCTTACCAAAACCCACAACCAAGTTCAGGACTCCGAAGGGAAGTTGGTTTTCTAATAGCAGCAAATCTCTTGTCAAAATTAGGTCCATTTGATCATAGGCGATCTCATATAACTCGCCATCAAACCAACAGTGAACTAATTGGATCAGTGCACATCCGTCTACAAAGAACATCCATGCAAGATCCTCGTCATTCCCATGGAACTTCTTTAGCAGCTCCTGCTGATCGTAGCATTTTTTGAAACTGTCGATTTCTTTAAGAATATTGTCGTACAGTTTCTTTTCGTTCAGGCGGTTCTTTCCAATGATATGTTTTGTCAGCCGAAGTTTATACTGTTGGCCTTGCTCGAGCTCTTTCTCGCCATGGTGGACAGGACCAATCGACATGATACGAGGTTTGAAGTACGTTTTGAGCTCACTTTCCATGCCTAACAACATTGGAACCTGTCCTATTAAGGGTTTGTGTCCTTTAGCATCTTCCTTGACTGAGGAATCTGAATCCATCACTGTTCTGAATCTCTCTTCGAAGGCAACACTGGTGGAAATATCATGCACAGTCCCTGCCTCCTCATGTTGGTTATGACCTTCACCACTTCCAGGATTTGCAGGCTGGTTTGCTTCCATTTCATTGATAATATTAATAACATCTGCTTCCTCCAAGCTAGACAAAGTGAAAATTAATTACAGACCTGAAAATCCAGAAAATGTTAATGGCTAAGAAGACAAGAACTAGAACAGCTATATGACAACATAGTTATCTCT
>JANITX010000210.1:5276253-5291976 GCA_027564395.1 Erythroxylum ulei | reverse complement strand
AAATGTTGACCCACCACTGAGAGCCACAGCACAAGGAGCACTAGGAAAAGAAAAGATAACGCAAAGCTAGGGACATCACCCATGCAGATGCACCATGCCAAGAGACCCACAAAAATAGACACACCATGCCAAACCAGAAGGAGGATAGCTGGAAAGAGCAAAAAGGAAGGACGCCCATGCAGGAATACCAGTTCCTCACGCACTATACAGGAGAATAAAATAACATGAGGGGGTGTGCATGGACTGGGGAGTAACGTTTGGGGGGTTTTTAATTAGTGTTGGTGGTGGCATAAAAAAAACACGTTGAAGTTAGTGGTTGGAAAGGGAGGAGAACGTTGGCAGCTGGTGGTGTGCGTGAACTGAAGAGAGAGCTATAGAGATACACAAAAAACAGAAAAAGACGCTGGCCAAAGAGGGGAGCTATAGTGGAAAAACGAAAATCACGCTACAGTAGCAAACCACGCAGGCACCAAGTTACAAGGGGGGTTTTAGTTTTGGGAGGTTTTTAATTAAGTAGAGGACAACCACTTGAAACGTCGACACTCCAAAAACAAAAATAAGTTTTACTTGGAGGAGACACGCAAGAGGCTGACCAACGAGACCACGCAGACAAGAAGAGAGGAACTACATCTGGACAGTAGAGACATACCACACAGACAAGAAGAGAGGAGCTCCAGTAGACGCACAACAGGGAGCAGAAAAGAGGGTGATGCAACAAAAAAAAGGGATCTCAAAACTTATTCGTTATCTGTTTTATTATCTGATTTCTCCTAATGCTATTTGTCAACTCTAATTTCTGTGGTCTTCATTTTATTATGATCGAGTAGCTTCCTTAAGCTTCAAGGTTGGGAAAAGCTTTTAGCTAATTTTCTGTAGATTGAATTTCGGTTGATTTATGAGTATGGATTTATGGGTTTGATTTTTCTGTTTTGATATTAATTTTGCTGGTATTGTGTTTGGCCAACCATTACTTAGCATCAGTTGTTAATTGAAGAACCGATAGGTAAAAATTAATAACGGAACTCCAAAACAGTAAACTTATAAATTTCAGATTTAGACATGAATTGAATTTATGAGAGAAAACTGGGTAAGCAAAGAACATAATGGGTTATGCTTGATTGCTAGGCTACGATTATTGCGTAATACTCCGTTGATATCTTGAAAAAGGATCTAAGAAACTCTAAGCTCGACCTTCTATCAACCAAAATTTGTCTCATAAATTGATCCAGGTAAAGTCTATAGAAAACGCTAAAAGTAGAACCACCTTTGAAGCCTACCACATTCCATTTGGATTAACCCCTAGAAATATTCGCATTTTTCTTTAGCTTTGATTTTGTTATTTTTTATAGTTAACTTTTTTAATTTAATTTCCCCAATCCTACACAACTACTTAGTCCAATTAATTGAGTGATCCAAGCCTAGTACTTATACAATTACTTCCTGTAGGACGATATTATATTATACTACTTGAGACCCGTGAACTTGCGGAATTGCATCAGGACACTTCAGTAAAAATTATACGTTCTATCTATTGATTTATTTTGCTGCATTTTAGATGGGTATTGTAGAGACAACATGTAAGCTTGGCAGTAGACTTTTGTTTGTATAAAGAATCTATCAAGTGAACAATATGCAGTTCATCTATCTATAACTGTACCTGCGTTTTTATGTGCTTCTATGATCAACCTATTTATAAATTTTAAATTTTAAAATCAACCTATTTAAAAATTTTGAAGTTAGATTTACATCATAAGTCAATATCTTATTTAGAACAACCATATAAAATATAAACAAATTATTTAATTATTCTCAAAAATATATGTTTATATAATAATGCATAAAAATAAAAATAAAAATATAATTGATAGTAAAACGTTAAGATGTTGGATGATAATTAGAAATTAAATTTTTTTGAGTTCCCCGTAAAAAGTAAGAAAGGAAAAATAAGAGGTCTTCCTCTTCCACATACATTTTGAAGGATTCTATAGTCTAACACACATTACAAAATTGCAGTTGATTAGAAGAAAATTTAGTGAGATGTGAATCCGCTAACCCTTCTAGTGACTTGACCTTATTATGGTGACCTTATTTATACTCATAAACCTCTAATTATATATTCCCTTTAACATTTTTTCAAAACTCGTACCCAAAATTATTTCAATTGGAACTTTCTAAAATTTAAAACTATTTAGAGGGATAGAGGGTTATGTATAACACTTTCTCTATTTTGTAATTGATTCTTGAATTTTCATTTTCAGGTTTCAGATTTTGTAGTTTCTTTTTAATTTTTTTTTATCTTCTCTTTAATTGTATAGTTAGTAAGTCCAAATTTTCGTCTTACACCATCCTTCTTTTTAAAACGTGCAAAAAATATCACTAGCATTTTATATATAACAATTAATTCATAATTAAATATGATGTTCCTTTGATATAAAAGTCAAATGTTTCCTCCAAAAAAGAAATTAATAAAAATTAATATGATTTCAAAGCAAACTTAGTTTTAAATTAGGTTTTTCCACATAAACAAACATTTATTCTTAAATGTAGGAGATTGTGTTTGTATAGCTGTCACGTAAATTAGACATAGGAACTAAAAGAATATCAATAAAGACGATTGAAGAGACACATTAAAAACAGGAAAGGGACAAAAAAGCTCATCGTCACTTTCAATATTTCATTCTGGATAAATTGGTGAAGAATTTAATTCAAGATAATCAATGGAATTGAGGTTTTATCAAATTATTAATTCTTAGGTTTAGGTTGTGTGGAATCGTATATATCTTGCATATTTTTTGGACATATAAAAATTAATAATTGTATGAACTATAATTTCGGGTATCAGAGAATACTTACAAACAATTCAAAATTAAATTATGGATGTATCCTGGTAGATGGTGCCTCATATGCAAATGAAGTGAGTCATATGATTGAATCTTGTTATTGCATGATTTGAAACCCTACAAAGGCAACTAATATACATGTATGCAACGTGTGGCTAGGATTCGAATAGAATGAATGTGAAGATTAATTTCTTAAATAGTTTTCTAACTTGCCAGGATCGGGAATGGTAGTATAGGTAACGTAAAGGTGGGAAATTTTTAGCCTCTCAGCCTGTGGAAGACGAAGAGAAGTCATTTCGGACATCACATATAATAGTTTCCAAGATGATCGACCAGTCAAAAGTCTGAAAGACTTCGTTTGCAGATTTTTGTGCTTGTTTTTGTTTAGAAATTAAAAAGAAATTATATTAAGAAGGCACAAACTTGTACACGATCCTCACCAAGGATCCCACAGTCAAAAACTACTCTACACTACACAAAAATACAGTAATTACAACAAAAGATTTAAATTAACCATAACGACTTGAGTTCATGGTTGATAAGGTCCTGTTTCTTGTTAGCTAAGATAGTCTCTTTAATCAAGTTGACAATTACCTCAGCAAGTTCAGATTGGAACTGCTCCACATTATTGTAGATTCTCCTGTTTTTTTCCCTCCAAATATAATAGATAATCACCTTGAAAGAAGTCGAGAGTACTAGTCCATCCTCGTAACCAGGTTTAGCATACCAAATGATAGATTCCAACACATCATCCCATACAAACGAGAACCTTGGGTGACGAATCAAATTCAAAATTCTGCTCCATACTGATTTGCTATAACTACATTCAAAGAACAATTGTTTTCTCGTCTCATTCACATGTTTACATAAGACAACACATAAGGGATCATAAGACCCAAACCAACGATCTTTAGTTCTTAATCTGTTTTTGATCACCAACCATAAAAAAATGGCAGCTTTGGGGCACAAAACTTGCTTCCACACTATGTCTACCCATGGGACTGATTCTCATGGCTCAACCAGTAAGTTATGAGCAAATCTATTATTGAGCATTCCACTTGAATGTAAAGTCCATATCAACTTATCCTTCCTACTTACATTTGGCGTCTCCGGTAAGTAATTCTCCAATATATGAAAATGACGTAGAGGATGAAGTCTACTCCACTCTTGTTTGGCCGTACAACAGTAGTCTCCTTAGGGATCCTATCCTGTAACACCTATAAATCCTCACGCAACCACAAAGGGCTGAAATCTGACCAATTATCATACTACATTCAAATGTGATCTCCATCCCCTAATCTACACTTCGAGCAAGGATAAACCAGTTCCCTAAGATTCAACATACCCTTAAAAATCCACGAATAACAATGGTACATTATAGCTGCCAGAAACTTTGAGTTTGAAGGTGGAAAATTTACACCCATTTCACCCACAAGGCTTCCTTATTCCAAATCCTCTTAAGAAGCATAACCCGTTGCATTTGAGGAATAGAAATGTCACTCAAATCCCCTTGCTTCTTAGGAAGGATAATTTCACTCCATTTCACTTTGGCCCCTTTACAATTCTCTGTTTTTCCAGACCAAAGAAATGATTTTAATACCCTCTCCATATCCTTGATCACTTTCTTTAGAAGTGCCAAATGGGTTGCCTAGTATATATGCATACTATTCAATATAGAAGTGATAAGAGTGACTCTGTCAGCTAAAGACAAGAATCTATTCTACCAAGTAAGGATTCGAGCTTTCAATTTTTCTATCGAAGGAGTAAAATCTAAATTCTTAGGCTTACCAATAGTAATATGGACTCCCAAATAGCGAAAAGGGATTCCCTGTCTTGCAAAGCCTACGATATTACTTATCCAATCAAGATTTTGAATATCAGAAGACATGTACACCCCACTCTTCTGCTTATCTATCTTCATCCCCGACCAACTATAAAAAGTGGACACCATGTTCGTCATCACGGTAATAACTTGAGGTTCAACCTTGCAAAACAAGATAACATCGTCAGCATAAAGCAAGTGGGACACCTTCAACTCTTGACATTTATAATGATACCGGAACAAACCATTACTAGCCACAAGTTTAGAAATAAGTCTTGAAAATCCCTCCATAGCTAGAGTGAATAGGTAAGGGGAGAGAGGATTCCCTTGCCTGATCCCTCTCGTATTGAAAAAAGGCCTTGTTGGAATCCTATTCATTAACACACTCATCGACGTAGTTTGGATACATTGCAGAATCCAATGCCAAAACCTTTCTTGTAGACCGATTGCTTTCAAACATAACTTCAAGTATTACCAGCTAACAGTATCATAGGCTTTGAATAAATCCAGTTTCAAAGCACAACTTTTAATAGGCTTCCCAGTATAATACTCCCCCAACAACTCTTGTAAAATCAATATATTTTCGTCAACGCTTCTTGACAGAAAAAAGCACCCTGAGCCTTATTGACCACCTCTGCCAACACCACTTTCAATCTCTCCGCCAGTAAGGTAGCAATAATTTTATAGACCGTTGAGCAATAAGAAATTGAGCAGTAATCTGTAATCATCGACAGTCTCTCCGTCTTAGGAAATAGACAAATAAACGTATGATTAATCTCCTTTAGCAAAGAACCAGAAGAAAAGAACTCTATTGCAGCCTCCATTAAGAGAGGCCCTATAATGTCCCAAGTTTGTTGGAAAAAAACCAGTCGAAAACCCATCAGGACCTGGTGTCTTAGAACTATGTAACCGAAACATCACCTCTTTAACCTGAAGTGTTGTATATGGTGCAGTGAGCATCTCCTACATCGACTGATCCGGACAATACTCCAGCACATTTCCTACCTTAAGCCTACTTTGTTGGATTATCATGCCTTATATTAAGTTGGCAAAGTAGCTACAAATATGGTCCGAAAGCTCCTGCTGATCAGAAATCGGATTACCCATCTCATCCTTCAATTTCGTGATGGTACTCGTATTCCTTCGTGCCAATAAAGAAGGCTAAAAGAATTTAGAATTGACATCCCCTTCTTTAAACCAAGTCTGTCGAACTTTCTGTCTCATAATAGAATTCTACCATCTTAAAGCTTCTTGGTAATTCTTCAATCAATCCACTTTTTGAATCCGTAAATTGACATTATAAGAATCCAAATAACATTGATGTTGAATATCTGTCAAAGCTTTACTCAACTCTTTCAAATCCCTAGCCCTTGCTTTACTAAATTGCTTGATAGCTATTTTAGCAAACTTTAGTTTCTGCGTTAGTTGGAAAGCTTTGATCCCAAACACCTCACGATCCCAATCCCCATGGATAACTGCCATGAATCCCTCAACTTATGTTAAACCATTAAAGAATCGAAAAGGAGCACCTACATTTATACCAACACTCAGCTGACGGATCAAAATAGAAGCATGATTCGAACATAATGGATCCCTGAAGAAAGCCGACACTCTAAGGAAGGATTTGAGCCAGCTGTAATTCACCAATGCATACTCTAACTTTTTCCTTAAGAACAAATTCCCCTGTTATTTATTATCCCATGCGAACCATTTGCCTGATCCTCTAAGGTCCACTAAATCACCACTAAATCAACTCGTTGAAGCAGCTGAGAAAGCTCCCTCCCTATACTAGGATAAAAACCTGCACCTCCTCAACTTCGTCTGAATTTAAACAACAGTCGAAGTCTCCCCCTCCCAGAACTAACCATGGAAGTTGCATACCTGAATGAATTGCCATCAAGTCCTCCCACAGCCTAGCCCTTTGAAAAGCAAATTTAGAAGCATAGATAATTGCAACTTCAAAATGAAACCTTCCTATTAGCCAACAATGTAAATGAATGTATTGCTCACTCATTTGGACAACCTTATCCTCAACCAAATCCTTATTAAACCAACACAAAATTATGCCATTATAATGATAATCATGGTTAGAAAAACACTTCCATTTAGCACCCATAAAAGCCAAAACTTTATGAGCTGAACCATTCTTTATTTTAGTCTTTAAGAGCCCCACCAAAATCAGTTTTTTCTCTGCTACCACTTCCTATACCATCAACTTCTTAATAGGGTCATTTAACCCCCTTGTATTCCACCTAATACCGACATCTATGGGAACTTGTTAGAAAAGACATTCAGGGGATATAACCCCTTTATGCTTCTTCTTCTTACCCTTTTTCTAACCCTTACCCTTACGAGCAATTACTACAATAGGTAGAGAATGAGCCACATCTTCAAAATCTGACTCTAGTTCCTTGCCTAAAATAGTAATTGGTTCTGAAGCTTTGGCTATAACATACTCTATAGAATTGGAATCTCCCTGAGTATGAACTGATTTTAAACCATTCGGTCGACCCTCTACTCTTAGGCATTCAGAATTAATGGGAGGACAAGTATGAGAAGGCCCTCCTATAATGCCTATACTCCCTGCATTTACAACATTACTTTCTGGAAGAGCCTCAAGATTGACCGCCAACGATGGAGATGAATCAACATTTTTAACTAGAACTTGCATTATCTCCATAGAATCCACTGACCTTTTCCCTTGTACCCTGATCTCCCCCTAGAATTTAACTTATCTATCGGGGCCACCTAGTCCACCTGACCATCAGTTTTACCACCCCCAACTGCCTCATTGCGTTGTTCAGTATTAGACGGACTCTCTTGTCCCAAGGAAGGGGACTTTTCTGACAACAATTCCTCCTACTCCCTAATTGAAAAACTCTACCTGTAGCTACCCTTTTCTTTTTAGATAACGAAGGTGTCCGCGGATATGAAATAGTAATCTCATCCCTTACCAGATCCCCAGTTTCTCTAAGTCTTAGAATAGGCAGAGTTTCAGGTAATGGAGCCATCTTAGGAATCTCTATACAGATTTTTGTATAACCAATCTGCTCCATTGAAGCTGTTTATGAATCCATGCAGAGGGGTTTACCCAAAGTACTGGCCAAATGACTTAGACCTTCAACCATCCAATATTCCATAGGTAAACCATGAAACTGCACCCACAAAGGGATAACTTCAATCAACCCCTGTCCAAACCCAAACTTGGTTTCCATTGCTGCAAAAACAGGGGCTGATCTCCAATGTGCCACGAACCCTGTTCTATAATCTTAGACAGATTAGACTTCTGGGCATCACCGAACCATCCTCCCTGAACATAACCTTTTCAAGGCCTTTTTTTACCCAATGAGCCTTAGCCCACGCATTAACAACAGGGAAAGCTAACCTCTTAGACCAGAAGAAACCAACTAGAGCATTTGACCAAGCCCTAGCTCTGCTTATAACACCTCACTCGGAGGAGAGAAGATGCCATCTTAAATGACGTCTGGGTAATATTTTAGATCCCCTTTATTATAAAGAACTTTGAGCTTACCATTCCAAGCCCCCATCATCGATGAACGAGCATTATTTTGAACCTCTGATTATTTTGAGCATTATTTTGAACGTTGAGCATTATGTCTCGAGTAACATATACGTCAGCAGTAGGAAGGTTAATGTTTGCTATGATTTGTATAACACTAGACATCGCACATACAGTGGGAATAGTTAATAGATATATGGCGAATCCTAGTCGAGAGCATTGGAATACTGTTAAGAGGATTCTCAGATATATCAAGGAAACCTCAAATATTGCATTATGTTATGGAGGATTAGATTTAACTGTCAAAGGATATGTTGATGCTGATTATACAAGTGATCTTGATAAAAGTAATCCACTACAGGATATGTGTTTACACTAGCTAAAGGAGCTGTGAGCTAGGTTTCGAAACTACAGTTAGTTGTGGCTACATCAACAATAGAAGCAGAATATGTAACAGCTACATAAGCTAGTAAAGAAGCAATGTGGATGAAGATGTTGTTAGAAGAACTTGGGAATAAACAAGAGAATATTATTCTGTATTGTGATAGTCATAGTGCTTTGGATCTTGCAAAGAATCCAACATTTCATTCAAAGACAAAACACATCTGAGTTCAATATCACTTCGTTCGCGAAAAAGTGGAAGAAAGAACGGTGGATATGCAGAAAATTCATACAATAGATAACTATGACAGATTTTATGACAAAAGTAATCAATGGTGACAAGTTTATGTGGTGTCCATCATCGTTTGGCCTGACAGAGACATAAACAACATGAAGCGGCAAGGTAGAAAGAATAGTGTAAAGATTTAATTGACTCTCAACTCAAGTCATGTGCGCAGCCAACAGTATTCTAATTGACACGTAACACACACGACTTTAGTAACTCACACGCTGTCTTCAATTGTCGCACCACATCCGCTGGGTTTTTACACAGTGACCTCTTGTTGATAGACTTCAATTGAAACCCAATCTCTAGATGCATGTTTTGGATAGACTTCAATTAAAATACAATCTCCACATTTGCTGCATATCCACGTGTATAATTTGAAATTCTATTAAAACACAATCTTTACCCATCTTCAACAATCCATATAATAATTTTAATTTTCTTATATGTCCAATTTAAAATATCAAAACTAAATAAGGTATATATATAATATATCCTAACAGTTATGTTTAGGGATGATCTTCCTAAAAGAATTGGTTTGCAGTGTTAGGAGAAGAATCATCGTGTGTACTAAGAATATAAAAGTCAAGTATAAACATTTACTCATTTACATATATAACAACATCCATAACCACTGTGTTTTATCACTCTTTTATTAGTAAGTTAACTCTTCACAAATTAGTCAAAAATTAAAAAAAGACCGGGAAAATAAGTTGAAAAAGAATTGCAATAAAACAATAACTAACAAAAAGATATATGGTAAACTCTAAACTATTATGCACCATGTTAAACTTTACTTAGATATTGTCTCTAACTTTTTGTATCTGTCTCTTCTGCTGATAGAAAAATTAAAAGGAAATCATGAAATTGAAAGAAAAGGCCTAAAGTAATGATTGAAAAATATGTTCTCAACAAATATTCTTTCCTAAAATGGCCTTGAAAAATATTTTTCAATAAAAAATTAACTTCTCGTAAAAGATACTATTATTACTGTTGCTCTTAAGTAATTTATTATGATCATATGAGCTTTGGTTAATTGTAAAACTTAAAAAGAAGTGTAAATGGATGCTAACTAATTTAAGGGTAGATGAATATAGGAAATTCCTTGCTTCTAGCCATTTTTATTCTGAACAACATTCAATTTGATTTAGAATAATCATATTTCGTAATCCATGAAATTTTTAATTATTGTCTTTCTATTATATATTAAAGGGTTAATTAAAAAAACTAAACTTTGCTTAATTTTACAATTATAATCCAAACACAAATGAGATAAGATAAGAACTCAAATGAGGCAGGATAAGAACACAAATGAGCTTCTTTTTTTGTTCCATTACATCGTAATAGATCAAATGTGCTGAAGAAACGAGGACGAAAAAGGTCGAGAAGATGAACTGGTTCATCTGACTCATTTTCTTGTTCCTTTCATGTTGGCTTTGTTTTGAAATTGAAATCAATTAAACTACAATAACAACAATAATATGATAAGATTGTGTGACGAAAAAATGTTGTATTCTTTTAGGCACAATGAACTTTTAAATGTTACAACCTTTTACTAAAATATTTTACTAATTTCATGATTTTTTAAAAGAAAAATATAAATGCAGATTAATAATCTTAATTGATAAAATAAATTGAACAAAGAGAAAAATATAAATACACGAAAAATGAAATGAATTAGCTACCTTCTTTAGCACTTTACTTAATTAGTCACAATTAGTAAATATAGATTGTCATTAATATTATAAATAGTAAAAAATACATGGTGCGAAATTAGTGGATAGTGTTTGTCATTAATTACAAATAATAAAATAGTATTTTTATAATATAATTTTATTTAATAATAATAATAGTCACTAATTATTAATCTTTGAACTATGTATATCCCTCATCTACGGGGATTTGATCTTCACTAATAAGCTTCAATAAATGAAAAGAACTTTGTTTTACAATAAAGGAAACAATATTTCTTGGGTGGTCAACATTAAACATATTCGATAATTAGATTAGGATTAGGGTTGACAATATTGACTCAGCCCAACGTTAGTGAATTAAACATGAGTTGATTTAGTTTTGAGTTGGACTGAGACTTGATGAACCAATCCAAAAGCTCGAAGGATTGATCCCATATTACCAAAATAATATCGTTTTGGTATACATTGACTAAAATAATGTTGTTTTGGTTTATAAATTAAAAAATTTAAAAATCAAAATAATATTTTATTATTATAACTCAAATTCATTTAAATGTTAGACAGAATTCGTGCTGTTGGCAATAAACGTTAGGTCAAACTATAACATATTGCTATTCGTAATTAGGACAAAATCTGACAAATCAGACCTGATTTAATCCAACCAACTTGCATTGCCATTCTTAATAGGACAAACACACTTGCCAGATACTGTAAACATTTCCTGAAGCAAACATCAAAAACCAAAAACAAAGCTCACACAAAAGACACCCTATTATGGACGGGTCTTGCTGTTGAAAGGGCACCAAAAGTAGGGGTGGTCGTGACCCATACAATAAGTTAAGCTAGCAACATAAGTCTGAATGAAGGACATGATAACGATAAAACTTGCTACGACGAAAGCAATGAGAGCCCAAGGGCTACCAAAGTGCCTATCAAGCCACTCATTTGTGCTAGTCTTGCACTTGTTGTTATAATGGCTATCAAGGCACGCCATAACATCAGGAAAAACACCAGAATTGAGGAGTACTAAATCCTCGCCAACTTCATTGAACAATTCTGCAGCCTGCTGGTCACTTCCAAGCATATTGCATATTATGCGATTTTTACGCAGCACCTCCACATCTTCAGTTTGGTTAATCAATGTATCCATCAACCATAGATAAGATGTGAGAATTGACTCGTCAGGTGCATCAGGGGATGCTTCGTAAGCTACCAAGTTTAAGAGCAAAGACTTGGTATCGTCATGAAGAACGATTCTTGGAAGTTTGAGAACTCCAGCAGCCAGGACTGAACTGAACTTAATGTCTGTGAAACTATTTTCCTTGCTCGGCCTGAAATGAATTCCCATTGTCTTAAGCTCCTTTGAAGCAGGATAGTAAAAACGGACAATGTTTGTTGTTCGATTATGTCCCAATAGATCACACTTGTTGATGAAACTAGAACGAAAAAGGTCGAGGAGATGAATTGGTTCATTTGATTCTTTTTCTTGTTTCTTCCCAGTTGGCTTTGCTTTGCAATTTTTTAGGATCTTTTCTATCCACGATTCCTGTGGATCATCAAGTCCGCGAGCTTCGCGCATGAAATCTTTTATCAGGACATTCGCGTCGCTTTCGCTGAATCCTAAGCTCATTAGTTCCTTGAGAACTTGGTAAGGTAGTTGGTTCTCCAACAAAAACAAGTCCCTCGTTACAGAACATGCAATTCTTGTATCTAAACCCTCTATGTGACCTGACAAAAACTGAATTATGAAACATCCATCAAGTATCATCATCTCAGTGAATGTCTTGTCATCAAAGTTTCTTGTCGCCTCCTCAGGATAGCATTCTCGGGCACGGCTAGCAACCTTAGTTACCCTGTCACGCACCTGTTCAAATGGTATCTTACTTTCCTGCATATACTGGCGTGCCAGAGGAAGCTTGAGCCTCTCTATATCCTTAAGCTCACATTTACCGTGGTGATAAGGGCCAATGGAAACAGCAACTGGGTCATAACACTTGTCCTTCTTGCTAGCTTCCTTCTCTCGAAGAATATATGGAACCCTGTGAATCTTAAGAACTCGTTTCTGCTTAGGTACGGAATCTTCTTTTTCTTTTTTTTCTTCGGTTGTCAAAGATCTCCAGAACTCATCTAGGCTATGATCCACCGATAAAGATGATCTACAATCTTCTTCTTGGATCGGAATCCTCAGTATTTCAGAGTCAAATGGGCTTTCTACAGATAACTGCTCAACGCTATCGAATGCCGCCATTGCTGATTACACCACAAGGTAATTAAACTAGACTACTTTTCCTGTAAAATGCACAAAATGGATGTGTGAATTTATAGTGTCAGCAAGGATTCGCCATTAATTAAATCCAGCGACAATAATTAGAGGACATGTACCTGTCAAAGTTGACTTGACTTTAACTATGATTATGTAAATTTAATTAAAAAAAATTAATTAATTAATAGTTACTTTATAAAAATAAGTCAATTAATTAATAAATACACGATTTTGATAATAAGGATTCGTAAAGTAAACTAAATTAAAAAGTTGGGCCGAATTGGTATAGACAATTCATGAGGTTAGACCAAGAATCAAGATTATTCGTTCTAAATGCTCTCCAAGTAGACTGGAATTAATACTCACTGTTTTTGATCAGTGCTTAATGGAATATAGAAATGAGGACAAGAGGAACACAACAGCTTCACTTTGTTCCAAATGGCAAAGAAAGTGGGGAATCACTCTCACAACAATCAATAATACTATTGGCATATTCCCAAGCACCTGTTCTATTCATTGTGGTATACTCCTTACATCTCATTCAACATTATATACTATTCCCTTACGGAGATTGATTACTCATTCATGAAAATGAAACTTTTGAGTATTTAATTGTTATAATAGTTTTGCATTTTATTAACATTAAAAATAAATTCACAAAAAACCAGAACAAACGGTCCATTTTTGGTTCTTCACACTGTTGTGCTGTTACGTGAAGGTTTACAAAAACATCTCATATATATATGTATTAATGCCACAGTCTTTCATCGTCACTCACTCGTAATCCCAGTTTCATTTCTCTTCTTCCTTCGTTAACAGTTGTGTTGATAATGGCGGAGACTGGTATGATCCAATTTATGTCTTTTGTTTTGCTTTTCTATTTTTAGTACATTTTGGACGTCTCAGTTCTTTCTATTTCCATTACGATGTCTGGGATGTCAACTTGGCTCTTGATTTCCTTTGTTCGGTTCTCTTCAGATTCACTCTCAGAGTTCCTGGAAACTGCAATTGATGCAGCTAAGAGAGCCGGAGAGGTGTTTTTCAATTTCGATTTTTTTCCTTGATTTTCTGTTTGTTTTCCGTTGAACTTGCGTTTATTCTTTGTTCCTTGTTCTTTTTCGTTTGAGCTGCAGATAATTCGTAAAGGGTTTTACCAGACTAAACATGTGGAGCATAAAGGACAGGTCTTCTTTTCATCTTATTGCTTCCTTCTATATGATATTCAGAACTTTCTCTTAAGTAATGTTGGGGTTGGAGTCATTTGAAGAATACTGTGCTTAACGGAAGAATTAAGATTGAGTTAATATAGGAAAAGAAGATGACAAATTTCGCTGAATGGTTATTGCTTGGAGATTAGTAGTGGAAAATTGGAGTAATTATATGTCTTGATAAATTGACTTAACATGCCAAAAAGAATTTTTGAATTCATGGGAAATGTTAAGGAATTGAGGAGTAATTTCAATTAAGCATATCCTTGGCCATGATCATTGTGGATTACAAATGTATTTTCACAGACTTGCGTCAATGTCAAGGTAGTGAATCATTTATATTTCTCGATGACATATGTGTAATGCTTCTATTCCTCGATTGCAGGTAGATTTAGTTACGGAAACTGATAAAGCTTGTGAAGATCTTGTTTTTAATCTTCTTCAAGAACGCCATCCAACACATAAGGTTAAGTCCTTGTTACATTTTTCCTTTCTTATATATGTAGCTGAGAAACCCAATTGCTGCTCGGGGTTGAGTCTTTTGCTCCCTGAATGTTCATGTGGTCTCTTGATTATAGTGGTTTAACTTTTTTGTCAGTTTATTGGGGAAGAAACTACCGCTGCCAATGGTATCACTGAGCTGACTGATGAACCAACATGGATTGTTGATCCTCTTGATGGAACTACCAACTTTGTGCATGGGTATATGGAATCCGTCGTTTGATGTTCTGTTATTGTTTACATCTCCATTTCCATAATCATAACTATGCCAACATATTTGCTTGTAGTTTCCCCTTTGTATGCATATCTATTGGCCTTACAATTGGCAAAATTCCCAAAGTAGGTGTTGTTTACAGCCCAATAATGGAGGAGGTGAGATTTTTATGCTTCAATCTGTAGAAGTAAATGACTATGTTTTGTTCTTCAGAGTAGTAAAATTGATTCTTGACATGCCCTATCTAGTTTGTTATGCATCCCCAAATGATCCCTTACACAACTATAATCTCTACCTCCTTCCGATTTTTATGTTACAGTTTACACATGATCAGCACACTATGTCCTTTCAGTTTTTTGGTTTCGAGACATTATAGTCAGCTCAAAGAAGTCAAATCAGACAACCTTGCTTATGTTTGTCATATATTACTTTCTGCAATGTTTTTCTCCATGTAGCTTTTCACTGGTATTCATGGAAAAGGTGCTTTTTTGAATGGTAATCCCATAAAAGGTAAGCCATAAGTTAACTATTGTTGCCCCCTACTGCTGGCGCACTCTTGTTGTTAACTTAAACATCTTCATTTTCATCTTATGAAAATTGCAGTATCATCCCAAGCTGAGCTTGTGAAGTCTCTTCTTGTAACTGAGGTATGCGTTTTATCCTTAATCCATACGTTGACAATTGCGCTGAGAGATTTTTTAATAATAGCTGCTTCTTATAAGTGCACATTTGCCCTTTCTGTTAATATATTGATTTTGAACTGTTGGCTACTGAAAAATCTAAGGGGGTTAATTATTTCGCAAACTTTCCTCAAATTTTCTTAGCACCAATAAAATATAGAAACAAGCAAAACCGAAATAATAAAAACACCAGAAATTTGGTAATGCAGTTCGGCACACCTTGCCTACGTCTGTGGAGCCCTCACCCAGCTTAATCACTTTCACGAAAATACAATAGATTTACCCAAGGCTTTACTGAGCTGACACCACTCAAC
>JANITX010000210.1:5263825-5276153 GCA_027564395.1 Erythroxylum ulei | reverse complement strand
AATGGAACGTAACATGAAACCCTCCGCTTCCATCCCATCCCATTCCATTCCATTATGAAACCCTCAAACAAACGATAAAAATATGTTACGTTCTATCCCCTTCCATCCCAAACCATCAAACCAAACAGGGCCTTAATCTCGCTGCTTGACAAGCAGAGGTTGTAGCTGTTACATAATTTGCCTCAATAGATAACAAAGCTATAGTAGCCTGCTTCATAAAACACCAAGAAATTGCAACTGTTCTAAGAATTAAGCAATTTTGGAAGTGTTTTGTTTGTCTTCAATCGAACCAGTCCACATTATTCGTATAATATTTAAGAATAAACTCATTTCTTTTTTGAAACTAGATGCTAAACTCCTTTGTGCCAAATAAATAACAAAGAACTCTCTTGACTGCACCAAAGTGATGTTTGGACGGTTTATACATAAACCGTGAAAGGACACCAATTGAAAAACTTATGTCAGGAAAAAAATGAGTTAGATAAATCAATCTCCCAATTAAGCTTCTAAACAAGCTTCCTTCTGCTGCTCTTGTATCATCTTCTGCGTGAAGCTTCTCAATAGTGTTCATAGGTGTGATGGCTATTTTGCATCCCCTCATGTTAAACTTCTTAAGTGTATTTTCAACATACTTCTTCTATGACAAAAAAATTCCAACATTTGTTTAAACAATTTATAAGCCCAAAAAGTAGCGTAGTTCTCCCAAATCCGTCATCTCGAACATATTTTTTTATGGACTTCTTAAACTCATATATAAGATGTAACAAAGAACCTGTATATATCATATCATCGACGTAAAGACTTACTATCACCACATCATTCATACCTTGTTTTTTTATATACAAGGTTGGCTCATGCATACTCCTTTCGAACCTGTTATTTTGAATGAACTCATCGATCTTTTCATACCATGCTTTAGGAGCTTGCTTTAAACCATAGAGTGCCTTTTTCAACCGAAAAACTTTATCTTGATTCCTTGAATCTTCGAAACCTGGGGATTGAGTTACATACACTTCTTGTAAATCGCCATTTAAGAAGGTAGATTTTACATCAAATTGAAACACTTTCCATTTCTTATGAGTTGCAACTGCCAAAATAATTCTCACCATTTCAAATTGAGCTATTGGCGAGAACATTCCTAATAATTGACTCCTTGTTGTTAAGCATAACCTCTCACTACAAGCCTTGTCTTATGCTTTTGAATACTCAGATCTGCCAAAATTTAGTTTTAAAAATCCATTTCAAACCGATAACATTTATACCTTTAGGAAGATCAACTAGTTTCGAGGTCTAATTTTTCTCAATAACATGAAGTTCTTCTTCCATTGCTCTCTGCCATTCCTTATCTCTCATTGCTTCCTCCATTGTGATCGGATCCCCAGCGAATAGAATCAATGGTGATGTCACCTCTCCTTCAATTTTTAACTAGCATCGAGGAATTCTGTCATGCTTACTTCTGCGAAATTGGGTTGATTCATCAAGTGAAGACTCTTTGAATGAGGAAGTTCCGCTTGAAAATGGACTTGACCTTGCTGGAGTTGACTTTTGTGAGCTGTCAAGAGATGGAATTATTGCCTCTTCATTTACTGCAATGCATTCCCCTTCATTTATTTACACTTGAGCATTTTAGTTCTTGATTTTTTTCTTCCCATGACCAGTAGCCTTGTTTGTCAAATAAAACGTTCGTACTTACTGAAATATTGCCACTTAAGGGATCATATAATCTGTAAGCTTTAGAATGCGAGGAATAATTGATGAAGATGTATCTTTGTGATTTCTCTTCTAGATTGTGTCTATCAATTGTATGCAAAGCATAACATATGCAACCGAAAACACGTAAGTGACTCACCGAGGGTTTATTGCCATTCCAAGCTTCACATGGCATCTAATTCCACACAGCCTTCGTAGGAGATATGTTGAGAAGATACATTGTCGTTGCTACACCTTCAACCCAGAAACTATTAGGAAGCCCCTTTGATTTTAGCATTGATTGAAAACTTAACCATCGTTTGATTTTTATGCTCAGCCACCCCATTTTGCTCCAGAGTGTATAGGGTTGTCAGCTCTCTTTTGATTCCTTGGTCTTCACAAAAAGTCACAAACACTTCAAATAGAAACTCTCCTCCACAATCGGTTCAAAGCACCTTAAGATTTTTTCCACTTTGTTTCTCTACCATTACTTTAAGCTTCTTAAAATATTCAAAGGTCCCAGACTTGAGTTGTAGAAAATACACCCTACTCATTCTATTGAAATCATCAGTGAACAATAGAAAGTACTTACTTCCAGACAAAGATTCAGCCCCCATAGGGCCACAAAAGATCAACATGAACCAATTCTAATAGATCTTCTACACGTTTGGACTTGCCAATAGGGAATGCTTTCTTGGCTTGCTTCTCCATCATGCATCCTTCACACATTTTCTGTAGAGGCGTGATGGAGGGTAAGTTGCTGACCATGTCATTGTTTTTCAACAGCTATAGACCTTTGACATTTAAGTGCCCGTACCTGAGGTGTCATAACTCACTTTCTCCCTTTTTCTTGTTTATCATGGCTACATCCGTAGAGATATCAAGCGGAAACATCCTATTGGATGATATGTAAGCACATGCTAAAATTTCATCTTTGTTTTTTATCAAACATTTTGCATTTTCAAACACAATCGAATAGCCTAACTCGATTAGTTACCCTACACTCAGTAAATTATGTGCAAGACATAGAGCAAAGTGCACATCTTTAATTAACTTCTTTTGGTTACCTATAGATACCACTGCAGTCCCTCAACCTTCAATTTGGAGCTACTTGTCATCACCAAGTTAAACATGCGACCTTATTGATTTATTAAGATCTTTGAATTTGGATTTGCCACTAGTAATGTGATGCGAGCACCACTATCAACATATCATATATCACTAGCAACAATCACTATGATTGATCGAGCCATGAATAAGAAGTCATCTTGCTCTTCAACCTCCTCAGCATAATTAGCTTATTCTAGCTTAGACCAATAAAATTTGTCTATGTGTCCATTTTTGTTACAATAGGAACAGTGTAAGGAACTCCTCCTCCTCCAGCAAGTTAATTTGATGACTCTGACTCCCGTTTGATCCAGAATGCCTTTTCTTCTTTTGCATCAAGTATGTTGATCTTGGCCTTATGTACTTGTAAACCCCATCAGTTCATCGAATGAAAAAATAGACAAATCTTTCGATTCCTCAATTACAGCTACTACATGATCAAATTTAGGAGTTAAAGTCTTTAACACTTTTGCCACAACAGTTTCATCTATGATTTTCTCACTGTATGAACGCATTTGACTTATGATGGAAGAGACTTTTGCTAGGTATTCTTGGACTGATTCACCTTTCATACATGAAGTTTCAAAATCTCGTCGAAGAGATTGAAGTTTGATAGTAATTACCTTTATTGATCATTGATATTCAATTTTTAAGATTGACCAAGCTTGTTTAACCGACGTAGTAGTAGCTATTCTAGAGAATATCTAATCATCCACTGCTTGTTGGTTAAAGAAGAGGGCTTTAACATCACATTTCTAATTGTCTTTTAAACGAGTCTCATCATCGTTGGATTTTGCAACTCCTGTTTCCACAAGATCCCAAAGATCCTAAGGTATAAATAGTGTCTTCATCTTTATACTCCAAAACTCATAGGAGTCGTCTTTAAAAATTGGTATTTGTGGTTGTGAGACACTGAGAGTGCTTGAAGTTGCTGCCATTGTTTGCAAACAAGAAGAATGATATGTCCAGTTCTAAGAAAACCTGGCTTTGATACCACTTTTTTAGAGAAATATTATAGGACTGAACAACTTTAGAAACAGAAAAAGTGATTTTGCTAATCAACCATTTTTTTATTCACGAGAAACAGAGTCTTTTAAATAGGCTTTACAAGAGTTGTAATTTGAACTAAAAACTAACAACTTATTAGCTACAAATTATAGCCACTCTAACTAATTCATCTAGGAAATAGGAAAACTAACAACTAGTGGATCTCCTAGCTTATTTTACGTTAACAACCTAAGAACTAAATTGCTAAAAGTTTGAATTAAATCTAACTTCTAACATTCATCACCATAGCAGATGTAAGATAAAAGATAACGAGTGCTTACGGAGCTAGGAGTTTAATGTTAAGTCATTAAATTGCACTTATTTTGGACTTAATTATCGTTAATGTGTTGAAACTATTATCCGGAATTGATGGAATTATCTTATAATTGTTTACAAATGGTTTTCAACATCTTAGAGAGGAAATGGAATCAAAAAGATACAAAAGAAGGAAGAAAAATCTGAAATTCCCAAATTGATAAAAATTCAGTGATTAAGCGTGGGCACGCCTAAAGATGGAATAAATCTGTAGATCAGATTTCAAAAGACAACTTCGAACTTATCTCAATCTTTAAAGATTATCTTGCCATCTTTCAAGGGGATTACCTACCGAAAATAGAAGAGTGCATTATCTGAAGAGAATCAAGAAAAGATAAGGAAGAGATAAGCATAAAAGAAGGGAGAGTTGGTGATTCACGCAAGCTTTAGATTAGGTTTTAGAATAGGTTTCGGTGATTTTAGGGGGCTGCTGCACTTTGCTGTTTTCTTGTTCTTCACATTTTTTGCATATTTTCAATGGGTGTTTCCATATCTTTCATTAAAGGACCAGGGATAGAGACATATTGCTTTGTTATTTTATTTATTTTCAATTCAATTATGAGTAGCTAATTTTGTTATCTTGGTTGAGGAGATCCATGTTACATGTTATTATGGTGAGATGTTTCGGATACTTTTTATGTTGTTAATAAACATTGGATATATTCAGATCTATACTTCCTAATTGGATTCATTGGTTTCTAGGTGCACAACTAGAGATTAATTGATTCAATCGCTAGATTATCGGAATATGACGTTCAATTTCGATAATCACAAGTAGCAATTAGGATTAATCTCTCTACGTTAGAGTCGGAAAATTCTAAGAACATATTCACTTGATTGATTGCATGTCGTACATGTATGTCACTTGCTCATTGGTTCTTGATTCTTAATGCTATTATTCAATTACATCTATGATTGTATTTAGGTTATTGTTTAATAAGAATGCTAGGATATATGTTTCTAGTCATTACACTTAAGAGAAAATTTCCCCAATGAATGTTTATTAATAATTGCAATTTTATGTCGATGATCCATAATAACATGATAACATCGGTGACTCGAAACCAAGGTATTTTCTCATTGATTTTTTAGATTAAATTATTGTTTTTGATTTGTGATTTTTCCCTTTGATTTTCTATTATTGTCTTGATTAAACAAAACCCGCTCTTTATTTTCGTTATTTGTCCCATTTGAACTTGCTAACCTTTACCGTTAAAGATTCCTCGTGGGAACGATATCCGCTTACCGCTACTACATTAATTTGTTTTAACGGAAGTGATTTCTTTTATATTTGGTTGCAGGCGACAGCATCACCAATAATCTTCTGATGGAGTTTTGGACAGTGGTCAGGTTGAGTTACTTAGCAAGTTCATTGGGGAAGTCAGTTTGTATGGACTCATAGATAGCTTCTATGGAGAGGATAGGCTATATGAAACTGTGCATCAAAATACCAAAGATTGCTTCACTTCTGGACATTCTTCCTATTCTCCGGCTAGGAGATAATTGGGCCTTGGAAAGAATAGAAATCCACATCAACTACCCTTGGAGGCTTAACATCTCAACTAGGATAAGGATTCCTACGTGTAAATCATTTAAAATGGGGTAGAATGATGAGCTCACAAACTATGCCAACTTATGAACCCCCTTGGAGCTTGAGAGAACTGAGGAAATTGAGAAAAATGGGATGCAAGAGATTCAACCTTCTGGAGTTGTGAATCCACTGGTGATAGACAATATGACTTAAACATAATCCAATGGGGAGGAAGGGGAAATCTTGCTAACTAAAGACAATGCATCCCATCCGAAAGAGAGTAATTAGATGGAATCTCCTCTACAAAGTAAGGAGATTGATGAGCCTGATGTTGCAAAAGCGGCTGAGGGAAGAGAGGGAAGAGAGGACATTGATGGCCAGGTAGGAACAAAACAATGCAAAGTATGTGTAATTGGAAAAATTCAAGAGGAAGAAATTTATATTTCTACAAAACCAAATGCTGGACATATAGAAACATAAGTGGAGAGAATGGAAAAGAACAGGCAGCAATCTAATGGTAATCAACTAGTTGATTTGAGGACTGAATAAGTTGTCACACATATTTCCCATGGAAAGACAACTCTTGACAATTCCAGTGCAAACAATGTGGAGAATCTAGATAGTGGCGCGAATGATTTCAACTCCCAATATTTGGAACATTGTCAGATGGATTGGGCCAACATGCTGACTCTAGTTGCAACTGTTGAGCAAACTAAGAATTAGGGAACAAGGGATATTGAACAAATAAAGAAAGGTGATACCCAATTAGTTGTAGCCTATGTCCCAGACATCCCTTGTAATTTTTGCGTGCAATCCAAATTTGCCAAAAGGAAATTTGGTAGGAAGAGAAAGCAAAACCCCAAGTACCAGAAATGGTGAATAAGCGTTCCCATAAAGATGAAACTTCAGTGGTGCCTATAATTGTTTCTTGTTGTTCTCTATTATGCAGATAGTCATACTATCTTCCTCAGGGAGTTTTTTGCAATATGATGGTAGGCTAGCCTTGAACTTGTTGTAACGTCAATTTATTTTTAACTATAATTTAAATTCTTTTTCTTTTTTTAAAAAAGAAACAAGTAGGTATAAATTTTCGTTTCCTCTTTAATGTTTCTCCTTGGATAGATCTGGCTGCATCATTTTTCTCATCATTTGACTTAGAACAATCATCTTTATAGTTAATGCCTTGAAGGTCTCCTTTAGTCTTACCAATTTCTAGCAACTTTTCTAACTTTTTGATACCTTTATTTAACATTCTTACGCCTTTTTCCATGTAGACTAGCTTCAAGTTTGTTTCACTTAGCTCATCTGTTGTAAATAACAACTTCTTCTCTAGATTTTGAATGGTGTTCTCCTTCAACTTCTCATTTTTCTTACATGTTTGGACCCATTTAGAATACATTAACTCATAAGCTTTGCAAATATCCTCCCTTTTATAATTCGAATCACTATCGTCATTGTCATAATTTGAACATAAACTTTAGATTGATTCATCTGCATTTTTATTAGAGTTTTGGACTAATTCATCGTTGTTTTCACCATAAATTTCTTATCTGGTTGCTGTTAAGCAAGCAACTAGATTTCTATTGAATAAAGCAACCAACACAACATTATTGGTCTTAAATTCTTCTTCACTTTCAAATTCATTCTCACTCTAAGTAATCATATAAGACTTCTCTTTTCTCTTTTTCAAAGTGTTATCACATTCCGCTTATACATGTTTGAAGCCTTAACATTCATGAAATTGAAATTCCTTCACTTTTCTTTAAGCTTTTTAAGTTTTAGCTTGTTGTTTGAAACTGTTATTCGATGAGCTCCCACCATTTTGCTTGAAATCGGGTCTATTTTTCTTCAACTTCTTTATCTACTTGTTGAAATTCCTTGTCAATAACACCATATCCTCATTCTCATCGGATTCATCTCCTAAGTCATTCACGACTCTTCCAATCTTGGCTTGCAATGCCAATCGTTTATTCTTCTCACATTTATCTCTCAACAAACTCATCTCAAAGTTTCTGAGAATCCCAATTATCTTATCCAAGGATAATTCATTGATATCATGGGCTTTTTCAATGACTGCAATTTTCAGTATAAATCTTAGAGGCAATAATCTCAAAGTTTTCTTAACAAGTTTCAGATTTGAATACTTCTTACTAAGTTGATATGCTTGGTTGGCAATTTCATGTAACCTCTCATGGAAGTCTCTGATATTTTCTCTTTTATCCATCTTTAGCTCTTTAAATTTAGCGACCAACATATAAAGTTTTGAGGGTAGCATAGGTTGTGATCCCTCATGTATTGTTTGCAGAGTGTCCCATGCCTCTTTTGCCGATTCACAGGCTGATATTGTGGAAAAGTGACATCATCAACTACACTATAGATGGTGTGCATGGCTTGAGAATTTCCATTTAGATGGATTTGTAAGAACCGTTTCTCCCTTTTCATCGATCATCATCAGATGTGTCCAGCCATTTAAAACTGAGTTCTATACTTTTGTTTCTTGTGCCTGAATGAATACTCTCATATGTGATTTCCACGTAAGATAATTGGATCCATCTAGCAACGGTGGTCTGGTGATTGATACACTTTCTTTTATAGCCATAATTGCGAAACACGGATATGTATCAACTTTATATGCCAAGTTCTAATTCGGTGAACCCTGCTCTGATTCCCATTAAAAATTCAAAAGGATGTGGTTTTGCAAAAATTCTAGTTTAGGGGTAGCTGCTTTGAATTGTATCTATGGTTGCTTGATATAAAGCAATTGTGTCAGCAACTGTAATTTTTCTAACACAAATGAAAAAGGAAAAAGTAAATGAAAAATAAACTAATCAACACCAGAGATTTGGTAATGTAGTTCGGCATATTTTGCCTACGTTTGTGGGGCCCTCACCTAACTTAATCACTTTCACCAAAGAACAACAATATTTTTACTTAAAGCATTACAAAGCTGACTTACCTTACCTTTAACACTATCCCTTGTCCTCACAACTCGTAAAAGTAAATCACACTCAATAACACGACCACCTCGTGCTAACCTCAACAGAGGATTTTCTCAACAATGTTTGATAATAAAGATAAGAAATAAATAACTCAAGTTATTAAAATAATAAAGACATAAATAACGAAAACACTTAAGATAGAAAACAACTCCCTTTAAAATGTAGCTTTATCAACTGAAAGTGTGGGAAGTGGTAGAACAATATCTGCTATAAATCTCTAAAATTAATCAGCAAGCAACACACACATCAGCTCCAAGAAGACATAAAATAAAACAGTGTTTCATCACCGAAATGTTACAACATAGAACTGCTTATGAAACCTATGTACTGGACGTATTTTACACTCAAAAATAATAATGCAGCTGTCCAAAAAATTCACATACACATTGGAGAAAACGTACCTATCAAGATAGATAAGATCACCGAAAAATCTCACAAAAATATAGCTGCACACACAACCAAGAATCTGCACGTTTTTTCTCTCAAAAGAACTAATCAAGAAGCTGTCTAAAAATTCCACTATCTATGCGTAGAACACAGCAACAACAGATTACCCAAATCACCAAAAATTAGTTGCCAAAGATGGCTCAAAAGTACCCGAAAATACAGTTGCCAAATCACACATCTCTTGGACGTTTTACACTTAAAAACCATAATCAGAAAATTCACAAAACCAATGGAGTAAAATGCAGCTATCCCAGATGGATAAAATCTCCAAAAAAATCTAGCTATTTTAGATAACCACAATTACCAAAATAAGCTTCCAAAGATAGCTCTAAAATTAAAAAAAATCTGCACATGTTCCTCGTGATTTTATCCCAATTAAATCTTATCATAGGACTTTATCCTTATGCAATCTTATCTTTAAGGAATCCCACATAAGGTAGAATACTCATGATATTCCGCAAATAACCAACTATGTCCAATTATAAATAATGCCCAAAATAAATTAATAAGATATCATAACACATATCGTAACAATTACTAAATATATGTTTTTTATAATAATGAATGCGAAATAACAATAATGATTTATCAACAAAAAGTTAAGACGATAGATAATAATTATAAATTAAAGCATTTTAGAGTTATTTTTAAAATACCTTATTTTACTGAAATTTAGACAATTTATATTTGACCTTCAAATTTTGTACAATTAAACTTGATTTGTAGAATTTTTTTTAGAAATCTAGTTCTTTAATATTTGGACTTAGTATGTTACATTAATTTATGCATATCTAACTATGAAGAACTATATAAAAAATAAATCTCTTCATGATAAATGACTTTATTTATATGGATAAGACTCATCTGCCAAAAGGAAAAATACGCAGATGTGAAAGATGGAAGGGGACATCTTTCTATCAAAGTTGATTTGACTTTAACTATGAAAAATAATTGATAAAAAGTTTGCATTATCTTATGTAAATTCAAAATTTTGTTTTTGAAAAAAAAAAGAATATTGATATCAAAATAATCATTTTCTTAAGAATTTACTTCCACTTTCAAATTAAGGAGACATAAGTGGAAGTTAAATTCTACCAACCGTTCCAAATAAAATCATTAGCTAGATTCACGTTGCTCCAGAACATGCAAAGTACTCAATTTACAATCTTCATCTAGTGTCGTCTCCATACTAGTTACAGCCATGGCAGTTGCTGAAATAAGATGCAGATGCCATAATGGCAGGCATCAGATTTGATAATTCACTGAAATCATGAAGTTTGTTAAGCCTGATGATTCAAAGTATTTCAACCGAAAGAAGTCGCATGCTCATACAGTTTTTATGAGCCTTGAGAAAACTTAGATTCCAGATTGCCTCTGAGCTAATGCTCATGAAACTTTTAATTTGCAGCAATTGGAAGTGATCATCTATTCTTTTTTCTTTTTTCTTTATCATTTTATGCTATTTGATAATCACAAGATGGAAATTAAATTCATTGACCGGGTGATACCAAAATCTTCACTACTTCCTTGCATAGCCTCAGGGCAATACAAGCTAAAAGATAACGCCTTTGGAGAGAAATTTGTATACATTTTTTTTTTCAAAAACTGAACTTTCTATGAAAAATGACAAGATTAAAGTCCCAAAGAATATTAAATTATGTTTTTTTGCATATAATAAGAAATATTTGGGAATGACAAAAAGGTTCAAGCATAACCTGAATTTAACGAATTTGATATGAATTGACAGCACTTCGGACATAATTTGAATTTTTAAATTTTTTAAAAGTTTATATACACTTTGTTTTAAAAAATCAATTGAGTTGAGGTTAATTTTTTTAATTTTCAAACTTTAGATTGAGTTCAAATTGGAGTTTTATACTCCAGCCCGAGCTTGAATCTCAAATTTCCTTTACATATAAAATGACATTGTTTTTAAAAAATTTGCCTGTTTATCCCAACTTGATCAATCTTTAGGTTGGAAGAATTCCAATTGAACTTGATTTTGATTAAATTATTTAGGTCCATGACAAACTCCTTTATTCATATATATTTTCATATCAGTTGGATGAGTTTTTGTCACTAAAATTGGTATTTATGGCTTTATTTGAATATTATTTGAATTATTGTGCTTTACATTTTATTTGTGTTTATAAGGACAAAAAAATTGTAGTATTTTGATTTAACTGTCATAAATTGATTTTTGGACAATTGATGCTACATTATTTGTAATTTTTATTGTAGGGTATTTGAGAAATTAAAGAGAAGAAAATAAGAAAGAGTACATAGTGGTGATATAAGGCATTAAAAATAGTTGGAGAATGGACCAAAAGAAAAAGACAACTTTGCAATTGGACATTGAAGAGGAGAAAACAACACAGTGGAAAGAAGCTTGCAAGTTGAAGGGGTTTTGAAAATCCAAGGAACAAACATGAGACAAAAGGAAGTGGCTTGTATGGGAAGTGGACCAAAAAGGGAGGAATTAGTAGACAAAGAAGGGGACAAAAGGTGGTTGCTTGTAGGTTGTATGGGAAGTGGACCAAGAGGAATAAATATAGTGCAGTGGTAGGTAATTTAAGTGGAGGGGAGTGAACGAAAGTGAGCTAGTATTGAGTGAGTGGTTGATAAAAAAATAGAAAAAGAGAAAACTTGGCTTGAAGGTGTGTTGGAGGTTGGCTACGTGGGTTTAGAAAGCCAAAAATTTGTCACATGAATGAGTCAAGGGAACAACTATCGTTGAAGGTAATAAGCAGTGGATTTTCAACGTAATAAAAAAAGCTAAGAGGAGCGTTGAGTGTGCTGTGTGTGGGGTATTGATAACTTGCATTTTTTCATTTTAATTCTTTGTGTTTCATGTTCTTTTGGCAGACTTTTATGATGTTTTGCTTGTGTTTCCACGGTAATTTGTGTCTTTGTATGTTCTAGGTGACGAAATACAAAGTCACGCAATTGGGCGTGAAATTGGCTAATCTGGAACTGAAGATTTCAACATGACCATGTTGAAGGTTGGAGAGAAGTGGAAGCCAGAGACATTTTAATTGTCCGATCAATTAACTACAGCCACAAAGAAGAGTGAGGACTTGAACCAGCAAATTAAATGTAGCAACTGGGAGGCGTCAAAAATCAGCTCACAAAGGAGGCATAATGTGGCAATTAAATGGTCCATCGTTAATATACAGTGGCGCAACATCCAGGC
>JANITX010000210.1:5184118-5203522 GCA_027564395.1 Erythroxylum ulei | reverse complement strand
CAAGGGTATCTCTATTACATGCAGATCGTTTTACTTGGCATACGGTGCCAAATTTTCTTTCTTCTGTTATTCTTGCTAATGCTGCTTCTGTTAGAATTAGTTCAGAGAAGGTTTAGGTTTGGGTGTATGAGGAAAGCCTGTTGGCTTTGGGTTTTAGTCTACCTCTTCTTTTTCGGTGTTGATGCCGTGTGATGTTTCAATGTCAAAAAAAAATTTTGAATTTCTTTTGTAATTAACTCTATATTAAATAAATTATCAACTACATGTAATAATATGTAAATTACGTATTTTGAATAAATTATTTTAGAGTCCCTAACTCAAAGTCAAATGATTAGTTGAATACAAATAAGAACCATAAAACTTAATTTGTCTCTATTCTTAGTCAGTCATTAAGGTCAATTTCAATTCATTAACAAATCTTTAATCTCTTTTATTGGAAGACTCTTAAGAGCTAGCTTTCTCTCTTAGAGCATCCATGGGAGGCAACTGCCATTTTCAAGTAAAAAGTAAAGAATAAGCAGAATCCAAAGATGACCTTAGATGTAGCAAAACTACCCAAAGCAAATGTTAGCTGCAGATTGAGAAAAGCTAAAGTGACTGTAGGAACAGGATAGGGATATGGTACCTATTCTGATTTCTGATCATTCCACTTCACAACAACCTAAGATTTGTATCTTACGAATTTGTTAGAACCTTAAACACTAAGATTGTTTAATGAGGAAAAAAAAAGAAGCCATTAAGACTCTGCTCACACATTCTTTGCTTTTGCCTGTTCCAGGACAGCTTTAAATGTCTTCCAACTTTGAAAGCTGTCCCTCACCAAGCATGTTCTGTACCTCTCTCTTCCTTATCCTTTCAATTTAAGTCTACTTCCTAACGCACTCGGCACTGCTCTACCAATTGGAGCCTATATTTTATCTCTTTCACTTTCTCATTTCCTCTGTGAAAAAGCTAAGACCACGCTGTCCTCACCACCTCAAGGCCTAAACCAAACCTCTCCGTTTCTCAACCAGAACAAACCAAGGACTTGTCAATCGATAGCTGTCTCCAACAGTCCTCAATCCCCATAAAAATTGGAGTAAGGAAAAAGAATCAAAAAGGCACTTTTTGCTTCCATACATGGGCTGTTCTGCTTCAAGACCCAACACCATTCTCAACAAGAACAGTAAGCCAGAAGAAAGCTTCAATCTTTATTATGCATCTCATTGCTCACCATCTTTTTCTCATTTGGAGACCTCCATTGGGTCTTCACAGTACTCTTCACCATTAACAGTCTCTAGAGCTCTCTCTCTTCAAGCTCCTCTCATCCACCACCCACCTTCAAGAAAAGGTGATTCTCACCACCTGGTCTCTCTGACCTCCACAACTTATGGCTCTCTTCGCCTCATGGACCCCGACACAATCCCCGTTGTAAACAAACAGGAAACACCTGACCAGCACAAAGCACCATCAAATTCCACCAAGAACAAGTTTAATGCTCAAGTCTTGGAGATCATGTCTGAATCTTTATCACCAGACTCTGTCATTAACACCTGGGAGCTAATGGACGGCCTTGATGATGATGAAGATGGGTTGGACTTCAAAACGGGTAACTCATTGGAGCCAAGATTGTTACTTTATAGTCGTTCTTTGGAGGTTTCTCCCCAGCCGAGTTCGTTTGAGCTTCCTGGTGTTGATGGATATGTCAAGAAACTATTTGAATCCGGTGATACGACTAAAGTTGGACACTTGGCAATTGAGAATTCAGTTTCATTGTCAAAGCCATTGTGGAAACATTTATCTGAGGAATCGTTTTTGTCAAACCTTGATCCAAATGTGGTTTCGAGTTACAGGCGTGCATTGTCTTCCAGGCAATTGGGTTCAGATAAGGTGTTCAGAAATGCAAGGTCAGTTGGTTCTTCACCAATGAACACTTTATCAAACAACAATGGATGCTTTTTGCATGGAACAGAGGATAGAGTTGTTTTGTACTTTACAAGTTTGAGAGGAATCAGAAAAACTTATGAGGATTGCTATTCAGTAAGAATGATATTTAGAGGTTTTAGAGTTCCAGTTGATGAAAGAGACATTTCAATGGACTCTACATATAGAAAGGAGTTGCAAAATGTGCTTAAAGGTAAAGCAATGAGCTTGCCACAAGTGTTCATCAGGGGAAAGTATGTTGGGAGTGTGGAGGAGATTAAACAACTCAATGAATGTGGCGAATTGGCAGTGCTTTTAAAAGGCTTTCCAGTTAGAGATCCAAAGTGGGTCTGTGAAAGTTGTGGGGATGCAAGGTTCTTGCCTTGTTCATATTGTAATGGAAGTAGAAAGCTGTTTGATGAAGAGAAGGATCAGCTGAAAAGATGCCCAGATTGTAATGAGAATGGGCTGATTCGCTGCCCTAGTTGCTGTTCATGAAAGATTGCTAAATGAGGCTAGTTGATAACTTGTGATTTTGAGTAAAAATTGGTGTAGTTCAGATTCAGAATTTGCTATTTTCCTCACTACTTGTGATAGCTAATTCCCATTGAAATTGTTTATC
The DNA here is from genome assembly GCA_027564395.1 of Erythroxylum ulei. Taxonomy (NCBI): domain Eukaryota; kingdom Viridiplantae; phylum Streptophyta; class Magnoliopsida; order Malpighiales; family Erythroxylaceae; genus Erythroxylum; species Erythroxylum ulei. The sequence goes on along the minus strand of JANITX010000210.1, from coordinate 5,200,998 downwards.
TCCATCTTTTCAAGTTGAAGAATTCTGAATTGAATGTGCCAAAGAGAAGCATTTGTAATGTTACTTATTAGTTGTGATCTCTATGAAGCTACTGAACACTAAAGATGGGTTACACAGTATGCTGCATTTCATAAACTTTTTGGTTTTTGCTTTCACTCTCTTCATAATACAGCTGCAGAACATGTTCCTTTCAATGCTAGGGAAAGACTGCAAATCAGAATAGTTGCAGAGGTCATCCAGGAGTGGTTCTGGTACGGACTTGAACAAACAAAATCCATCCTACAGCTTAGGATTGTTTAGATATCATTAGCTAAAGATTGTTTAAACTTGCTGATGTCTAGTAACCTATTCACAATCAAGTCCTTTTTTGGGGTTTACTTTGTTACTGGTCTACCCTGACACACTAAATGAATTTCATGTAGTTGCAGGGTAGAGTTTTTATCAACATGGGATCTTTGAAGCGTTGAATAATAGTTGCAAGGTAGAGTTTTTCTGGTATCAACCTGTATAGTGCTAACCTACTAAAGTATTATAGATGGATTCAATCCCTGCTTTAATGGCAGGTATATGCTCGATAAGCTGTGACCTGATAGGAGGTTTCAGTCCAGTCTTTGCCAAAGAGTACAAAGCTAGCATTTTGTCATGTAAGAGTACAAAGCTAGCATTTTGTCATGTCGGCTGACCATTGAACTTGCAATGCTTACAATTTTGTGAGAACCTCCATTGGACTCCAACTTTAGGCTAAAATTCAGGTTTCAAGATGGTTTAGGGCCTGGATGGGCCCCCCAAGCCTGAAGCTTGATTTTTTTTTTTACTACGTCCAAGTTTGGCCTGAAGTTCAACCGAATCAAGCTTTATCTATTTGACTTCACCCCGAGCCAGACCATAGTGGTTACTTCTGTCAAAAGTCAATTACTCGTGTTTGAAAGGTGCCTCCAGTTATCATAAGAAAAGCCATCAAGAAGAAGACTAGCACACTTTTTCAATTTAGGTCTCAGATTTCCTTATGTTTTGAACTTTGTAAAAGAGGACTTAAATAAAAAAAGATTTATGTGTTGTCTTCTATTTTCATACCAATCCTTGGAGATATATAGTTGGTGTTATCCCAGAAAAAGAAACCAGTACTTAAAGAATATAAACAAAGGAAATATTTGTATATATTTCAGATAAAACTATGTATTGGAAGTCAAGTTACTTTGGGATTCACGTAAAGAGAGAGCTCTTGGCATCTACCTACCAGAAAAGCAAATAGGAATAAGTATGAGGCCTTTTATGCATTGATTACTAAATTTTCACCTCACTTTTGCAGTTTATTTTTATGAACATCAGTCAAATGCTGGTACCAACCGAGCACAAGAACTCGGTGAATTTACTTGTAGCAGATTTAGGCAAGCAAATGCAGATTACCATTCTCCCAGTAGGATCAGCTTCCCCACTTGGCAGGAACAAACAAAATTGTGGTGTTGGTGTCAGGTCTATAGGACCTGCATAAACTGGCCTTCCCCATCCAAAATCTGCAGATTCATATATTGGAAATCTAGTCCACTGTGTTATTGTCAATTTCCCTGCAAATTCAAGCCTTCTTGGCCTCTCCAATTCTATGTAGTCAACTGTTGATCTTAAGTATTCTTCAGAGATGCCAACTCGAGCTTCACGAACCAACCGGGTTGTGTCTGCGAGAGATCCATTAACTAGCTCATAAACTGAGCTTATAGCACATGCTACACAGAGCACATTCCCATAGAAACCCTCTTTCAAAGTTGGATTTTTGAGTTTATGGCGAGCATTGACTGAGAATGTGAGCCTAAGCTTGTACTCCAAAGGTTGAACATCCAATGCTTTCACCCATGACCTCCATACGTGAGCTGCCATGGCGTCGAAAGTTGTGCAAGCGAACTTGGCATTTTTTGTCTGCGCTAAAGACTTCACTCGAGCCTGAAACTCTCTGCTCACACGGTAGCACTTCATATCAGGTTTTTCCTGCCACAGGGTCATTGTCAGGCTTGAACCATCGTCAACTTTCATGAACTCAATGTGTGGATACTTCACCACAGGGGGGTCTCGAGGTCTGAAGATTTCCCTCTCCCAACATGGCATGGGGTTTGCAACCAAAGTACCAAGCTTTGCTGTGGCAGCCCAGGCATCTAGGAACTGCATAGCTCCAAGACCATCACAAATACAATGGCAAAGTCTTAAACCAATACTAACACCACCACAGCTGAAGATGGTAACCTGAGCTATAAGTAAGGGCATATCAAGAACCCTGTAAGGCTCCTCATCTGGGAACCTATATATCAATGGTGCCCACGTTGGGTTCGGGATGGTGAGATCTCCTAGTTCAGCTAATGTCATCTCTGAGTACGCCTCAACCATGAGTGCACCATTTTCTGTTCCAAAAACCACTTCCAGCTTTCCCCCATCAGTTTCTCTGAGCCTACCAGATAAAGGGTAGTATGGCACTAGAACACAAGCTAGAGCCCTGGACAGTGCTTCCATGACATGTTTCTGACTAGTTTTCAAGCAATCTGATCTATAGAAATAAACTGTTGGAGTAAACACTCGTGCTCCAATCATGTCGTCAATGTTGGAGAGGTAGAGACTGTCACCTGAGGAAACTGGTATAGGTCCTGCAGGTGATACATGCCTGAGACCGACAATATTGATAGGTATGTCGAGGATAGGAAACTCAAGTTCTTGAACAGACGAAGAAGCCATGAGAGCTTGCTGAGAAGGGTCGTGCCTACAGGTAACCCCATTTGTAGAAGGAAGAGTTTTCCTGGACATGTAAAGATTCATGGGCGATACAGGCGGCGAAGCCTTGTATTTTGCTGGTTTGGAGCAGTTAACGATGATAGTATTCATGTTCTGCATAATTAGGCTCCACCTTCTTCTACCATGCTAACTTCTCTCTTCCACACAATTGTTCCAACGAAGTTCAATCACATTATCATTATGCTCAAGAGTAATTTAAGAATGGGAAAAATAAAATGGTGCACGAGGAGTGCATGATCAAAAAGTTCGTTGAAACTTAGGAGTACTGTAGATACTCTTTTAGATAACGTTGTTCTGTAATAGTAGACAAGGTTACGCCATGATTGGGCTTTACGTACCTCAGTCCAGAGCTGAAAGGAGGCCTCCAATTGTTGAGAATCGATTGAGAGTGAACTTAAAAGGAGTATGGTAGGTTTTCAAAGAAATTTTCTTTTTTAGAACATAAAGAAAGCTCTGAGTGTTCACATGAGCAGTCTCGTAACTTGTCATTATGCAACCTGTGTAGACCCTCTCAGGTTCAACAATTTCAATTGATCATCCAACACAGCTATATTGATAGGTAAACACGACAGTACATATAATAACATATTATTGAGTACAGAAACTCTACTTGATCCAAGAAATCTTTCTACTCCCCCCGCAATGAAGAAACAAAAAAGGCTGTTGAATGTCATTTCGCGAAACAAGATCCTCATGTCTTATTCTCATTGATAAAACAAACATGCCTACCTATGACAAGGGAAAAAGAAAGGAACAAAACATCGATCTTCCGAGCTCACCGCATCGGCTGCTGATTGTAGTGACTCTTTTCCTTTTTCTTAGCAGCAGCAAGCTTAGCATTCCTTGCAGCAGCCTCACTGGCAGCAGCTCTGGCAGCAGCATCCATCTCTTTACTTGATTTCTTCTTCTTTGTAGAAACCACTTTTTTCAACCGCTCTTTCACATCAACAGTAGATGCATCCTCTGCCTTTTCTGTTTCAGCAGCTTCATCTGCACCATGTCCAGCACCTCCATGTGGCTGGTCCTGGAAATCCTTCGTCTCCTTCAAAGATTTTTCCTTCTTTTTCTTCTTTTTTGCACTTTTGCTCTCACCCGTGGCATTTTCCTTCTTTTCCAGCTCTCCATTATCCTCTTCTTTCTTTTCTTGTGCAGTACCTGCATTTCATACAAACCTCCACTTCAGAAACTGATTGACTAATGATGGTGATTAGCGGAATCTTGAATAATTTTCACCCGAACCACAACTTCTGAGGATGTAACTGCAACAGAAGAAAGATGGACAACGAGAATCCAACTTCATAGGTAAAGCAGTATAATCACACTTTTTCTTAATCCTTCCTATAGGCAACAGCATGCATAGTATAATAAAAATAGTCCCATTACGTTCTTAAATCCTACAACAACATTACAAGTTTGTTGAAAATGCAATCATAAAGAAACTCCAAATACAGGAAGTCAAGAGAAAAAACCTATATAGAACTCGTAATCACTAGAGAGATTTATAAATTGGAACAAAGCCTAACAAAACGGACTCTCAGAAACCTAAATAGAACTCGTAATCAGTAGAGAGATTTATAAAATGGAACAGAGCCCAACAAAACGGACTCTCAGAAAGGTAAATATCATGTCATGATTTCATTTGTCACAGAAGTATTTAAATTTCAGAATCTGAAGTTCATACTATGCAACTTATGTAATTTATGTTCATTTCTTTTAGTGGTATGATCTGAGTGTGACTTTCTTGGGAATATTTCAAGAGTTGAACCAAGAACACAAAAACATGCATATATAAAATAAAAAATGCTAATTTACCATGGGAGTCATCACCACTGGTCTCTTTTTTAGCATATCCCAACTCAGCAAGAACAGCATCAAGCTCTTCAAGCTCCTTTTTCTTCAATTCCTTCTTGGAAAGCTGTCTATCGGTATCTTTATGAGCCGGAGAAGCTTCAGCTGGCTTCTTAACAGGTTCGACTATGATTGGAGTCTCATGTTCATGTTCATGTTCATCTTCGTGTTCTTCATCAATGTCATCATCAACATAATCCAGACCTTCTTCCTCACTCGCTGATTCCTGAAGACAGCACAACAATGTAATAAATACGAACTGTAATTCAAACCATTAACCAAATAAATGGAAATGCAATTAAAACAAGGTCCAAATGCAAGTGGACAAAATGTAATTTTCAAACACTTCTAGGTTGAAAAAAGGTACAGACCGTGGCTATTAATCAAAAATTCATTTTCCAATAGTTTTGGGTAACAACTTGCAAGAAATGAAAGAACACTAAGAATCACAGTGGCCATAGCACCATATTGTAGTGATGGATGCCAAGTAAATTTCCATTTTCAACCAATTAATGTGAAACTCTTCAATACTTATTGCTTAATAGGTGGCAAGAAAAGTGACTCAACTTTCATTGGCATAACTCTCTTCCTATATAAAAAGAATCCCAGAGAGATAGGGAAACTAGAGGGATACAGCAATATGAAGCTGAGAATCAACACATGTCGACAAACTAATCCTTAGAGACAAACATTGACAACAAACACATTCTAAACCCAATACAGAAAGCACTTAATGCAATCAGAACAATCAAGTAAATCAAACAAGTGTACAGTTTAGAATGTCCGTTAGATCTCCGCGAAATTAAGCAATTGTAGCATTAACTGAAGAATATCACTTAAACTATATCTTGCAGTCCTGAAAAACTTTTAAATGCAAAATTTTCCGAGAATCAATATTCATTAAATGAACTAATGTACAGCTGGATTTCATAAATTTTTATCCAATTATGGAGTAACCTAACCAATTCTGATCTAGGTAAAGTATTTCCAGCAAAAGAAAATCTTTTTGAGCTTCAATCATGGTCATCGCTCTTCAGTGTTCATATGCAATTAAGTTCTTAAATCAAGATTATTAACACAGAAATACAGAACTACCGTTTTCCAAGTGGTAGCGAATAACAAATGAATCTACACACCATAGCTCTCATCTCATGATCGTGTTACCCATATAACCATCAACTAAGAAAAAGAAGATTTCGCATTAAAAACATAAACAGAGATCAAAATCTTCTTCCTTTGCCACACCACTCAAAACCCAAATACCATCCCACACGACAGATGAGCATAAATAAACTTAGTCAGCTAGCAAATGAAGAAACCTCCAATCCCACAGAACCATAAGATCAAGCCAACTTCTCTTATCACCCACTATACTTCAAGAACATGACTCATCTATCAGCATCCAAAGGCTACCAAGCAACAGAAAAGCCTAACACAAATGAACATCATCAGCCAACCAAGGAATAATCCAGAAATCAATTACCTCAAAAGCTTCCCTTCCCACCTTGGGATCAGTCTTATCACTGCTCCATACAGAGGCAGGTGGAGCAGTGGTGGCATAGTAGTCATCATCGTCCTCATCATCAACGTCAGCCCAAGATTTCACCGTGAGAGGCGCCGGAGCCCAGAAAACCTCCTTCTCCTGCTCCTTAGATTTGTTGCCGTCGCCGGCGGGTTTGTCGGACCCACCCGCCTTCTTCTTCTTCTTCCTTAAGCTGCTCAAAGCTGCAAACCCATTGGTGCTGTTTAGCACCACCGACTCATCCTTCCTGCTCCCTCCTGCTCCCACCATATCCTATCAAAAACAAACCCAATTCTTTCCCCACAAAACCCTTTTCTCCCTTATTTACAATATAGCAAAGAAACTAAAATTTACGCTCAAGTTCGATCTTTTATTCCACAATAACGAAGCTTTGTAAATGAATTGAAAAGGGTTGTCGACGGATTCAAGTAAGGATCACAACGTAGGTAGAATTTTGGTTTCGGATATCTAGGGTTTGCTGAAGCAGGTATTTTTTATGGATGTGTATGATCAGATTCAAGAAGTACAGAAACTGTTGGCGATGCCCAAAAGCTAAAAAACGTTTTGGTCACTGATGTAATTAATGATCGAAACCACTGATTTAAGTGCTCCTAACGATAAACAAAAGAGATAGAGAGAGTTCTCAGATCAGACAAAACTTGTTTTTGTTGTGTGCTTTGTGAAGAAGAAGACGTGAAAGGGTTTTCTCTTTGAGAGTCTTTAGATTGAGGGAAAACAAACACAAGTTAGATACGGATTTGGCATAGGATAATTTCTAGATAAGGTTTTCCTTTCTTTTCATGCCTTATTAGGGCAAAAGATTGTGTTGTAAAGGTTGAAAAGGAAAAGGAAAAGGAAAAGGAAAAGGAAAATAGGGATTATTTGTGGTCATAAAAAAATAGGTTTCCTTTATTAATCATATAGTCCATTAAAAAAACATTTTTTAGTCATAAAAAACTTTGTTTAATTTTCCAAAATTAAAACTCCAATTGGCCATAATTTTTAAAGGTGGAGTTTATTTGAATTCTTTTCAACAAACTTGACTAAGAAATAGAATTGCAAGATCTAGCATACATAAATTTGTGTTAACTTCATTGAAAAAAAAACTAAATTGAGTATACGAAATTTAAAAAATTGTTAAAATTTTCGCCACAAAATTTAAAACTTTTTAATTAAAGAATGACGAGAATACTAATTTTTAAAAATTAAACTCGTTTGATTAGTTTAATAATAAAAATTTTAAAATGACTAATTTTTTAATTTAATTTTTAATTTTTCGGTTTAATTTAGTTTAATAATTTTTATTACTAAAAATCGATTAACTTATTAATTAATTGAACAATTTTTATAAATAAAAAATTGATTAATTTTTATTTAATAATATCTTTTTAATTAAAATTTTAATTTTTAATAAATAAAAATATTCTTCCTTAATTATTTTAAAGTTTTTTAATTTTACTCTGATTTTATAATATAATACTAGTTAGAAACTTTTAAATCTTAAATTTTTTATATTAACAATTTAACTTCTGATTGATTTTCAATGGTGTGCATGGTTAAACTTAACCTTATTCAGCCTAAATCTGCTTATTAATCAAAAGTTAAAAGAAGACTTTAAATTGGTTATATTTATTTCCAGTCCGAACTTTGAACCAGCCCTTGTCCAGTCAGACTTCCCAGTTTTTAAGGAGCTCATAGGATTGATTTCCTGAGCACCCAATCCTTACAGCTTCAAACTTAACAAGGTCATTTTGAAAAAATTTAATAAAATGAAATAATCAACCCGAACCCGAACTGAAATGCCAGCCCCGTTCGGGCCAGAAACATAAAGACAGCATCTTTTTGTTCATGTACGAGGTTAAAAATGCCTCTGCAGACCCTTTCAGGTTCAACAGTTTGCTTTGGTCGTATATCAAGCTATAATAACGAACGGTAAGGACCAAGAACTTGATGAGTTGACAGTAGGTTGCGAATGCCACTACAAAAGTAGTAAAGATGTACAGTAATAAAGTGTAGCATACATGTCCGGTAAATAAATGGTGTAAAAAATCTTTCTTCCCCAAAATGAACCAAAGATACCCTGTAAAATGTCATTTTTGCAAAGACCAGATTCTTATATTTTTTCCCCGTTTGAGAAAACAAACGAATACATCCAACTATGAGAAGGGGAAAGGCAAAGAAGAACAAAACAATGACCTTTCCGAGCTTACCGCACTGGTTGCTGATTGTAGTGACTCTTTTCCTTTTTCTTCGCAGCAGCAAGCTTAGCAGCTCGGGCAGCAGCCTCACTTGCAGCAACTCGGGCAGCAGCACCCATCTCTTTACTTGATTTCTTCTTCTTCGTAGCAATCGCTTTCTTTAACCGCTCTTTCACATCAATAGTAGATACGTTCTCTGTCTTTTCAGTCCCAGCAGTTTCTTCTACCTTGTGTCCGGCATCAAAACCCTGCGGCTGGTCCTGGAAGTCCTTTGACTCCTTTGAAGTTTTTTCCTTCTTTTTCTTCTTTTTTTCACATTTGCTCTCACCTGCGACACTTTCCCTCTTTTGCTGCTCTCCATTATCCTCTGCTTTACAATCTTTTTCTTCAGAAGATTTTACCAGTAACAATAACGATTAGTGCATTTGTGTACAAGTTCCAGCCAAACCACAATCCAGCAAGTGTGATAGGAGAGAAATGGACAAGAATGTGTCACAAAGAAAGTTGAATTTCAAGATTTCAAGTTCATATTATGGAATTTATGTCATTTGTACTCATTTCTTTAAGTGGTTTTATACAAGGAATGTCGTGCTGGAGAAACACAACAGTTCAATCAAAACTGGAAGATAAGCATATAATAAAGGAAGGAAAGAAAAAATAAAAGTTGCTATATCTAAAGTTGTTGCAACCAATATGGTAATAAATGATTAAAATCAGTATTAAACTGTATTTAGATTATATTAAACTATATTCAGAATAGAAGTATAGATTCAAATCACATAACAGTATTTCACTTAAACATCTTGCATGATTTGGTGCCCTAAACTGCTATCACCTTCCATTCTCTTAATTTAATTGGAGTTAATTTATTTGAAGAATGAAGAGTTCCCAGTTTCGTCGAATTTGAATTCATTTTCTCTTGTTTCTCTTTTCTAATTGATTCTATGTAATGATGCTCAGTTACCATGAGAGTTGTCGCCACTGATCTCCCTTTTAGCATATCCCAATTCAGCAAGAACAGCATCAAGCTCCTCGAGACCTTTTTTCTTCAATTCCTTCTTCGAAAGCTGCCTTTCTGTATCTTTACGAGCCACATAAGCTTCAGCTGGCTTCTTAATTGCCTCTACTCTTTCTGATGTCTTATATTCATCCTCATCTTCATGTTCTTCCTCAATATCATCATCAACTTCATCCAGTCCTTCTTCCTCGGTTTCACTTTCCTGAAGGTAAATCATTAACCATGTTAAAAATACCAATTGCAATCAAACCATTCACTATACAAGTAAGACGTAAGATAAGATCCAAACATAGGGGGACAAAATTAATATGAAAGAAAACTTAACCTCTCTTGCACGACAACTTCTGATTCTTTTTTTTTCTGGCCAGAAAAGTCCTGGGCAGAACGTATTTCACTAGGCATGCATTCCAGAGTATAAATCTCAGCAAGTCAAATAATATTATCATAAAAGTTTCTGCAATCACAGCAATTAAATGAATGTGCAGGACAGATGAAATCTGGCCCACTCATATCCGGAGTTAAAACACGTGTTTAGAGAATCTAATTAACTTCCACAACAATTGAACAATCATGGCAGTAACTTAAGCAAATCATTTAAACTTCTACAGTCCAAAATTTCATGTAAAGGCTTCACCTAGTGAACTATTTTATTTGATTTTTAAGAAGGTACTTAAGAGGATTCTCTAAGTTCGTTCCTGGATTCATTTGGTATAAATGTACATCCAGGCAGGGCACACCTCAAATGCTTATTTTAGGTAAAATATTTCCAAGAAAAAAGCTTTTTGCTAGGCTTGAAACATAATCATCAGTCATCAGCATTCACATGCAATTATCAGACCGTCAATATTAATGAGCATTTGTGTTCTAAAATCCTGACTAATAAGAAACAATGCAAAACCTATTCCTTTTCAAAGTGGTAGAGAATATCAGAAGTCCACATACAAACACTCTCACGTCACAATACATAGATATCTATAAACCATCTTTAACAACCATTAAAACTTCAAGACAATCTTTTATCTATCAGCATGCAAACACTAACCAACACCAAAACAACCTAAAAAAAGAACGCCATCAACCAAAAAAAAGAAACAAGAACATTACCTCAACAGCTTCCTTTCCCATGTTCGGATCATTCTGAGCACTGCCCCATACAGAGGTAGGTGGAGCAGTGGTGGCGTAGTAGTCATCATCGTCCTCATCATCAACGTCGGCCCACGATTTCACCGTGAGAGGCGCCGGAGCCCAGAACACCTCCTCCTTCTTTTCCTTGGATTTATTGCCACCGAAGTTGGGCATGTGCGACCCACTGTCCTTCTTCTTCTTCCTCCTTAAACTTCTCAATGCTGCAAACACATTCGTGTTGTTTATCACCACTGCCTCATCCTTCCTGCTCCCTCCCACCATTTCAATTTTCAATCTTTTCTTGTTAATTTTCCTTTTTCCCCCTAATTAACGAGATTACAATGGAATTAATTGGTTTGGGTAAATTTTACTTCTTTATATGATAATAAGGATAATCTGGAAAGGATTTTATGTGGGTTGTCAACGGATTCGAGTGAGGATGAAAGTGGAGAATCTAGGGTTTACAGAAGCAAGTGCTGTTTCTATGAATGAGTATGATTTAGATTCCATTGTTAATGAGCTAAAACTCTGCCGTTTTGGTTACTCGTTTCTGTATCTATCGGTTAAGTTGGTTGGCAGGTATTACCGTATTAGAGTTAAATTAAAAGAAAAACATACCAAACTCATCCTCCTGGGTTTGTGCTATGTGAATGATAAGGTAAGGGATGCGTTTTTTTTTTATTTTTTGGTATAAAGGAAAAAGGAATACACTAGTTACCCAAAAAAAAATAGGGAAACAAATCTCAGACTTAGCCTTTAAAAGGATACTATAGTATCCGACAGGTGAAAAATCAAAATAAGTGATACCAATGTCAGATTGGCCTGCTTAGGTGACGAGCCAGTCCTCGCATTTATCGCTCTTTCGGTACACGTACCGATGAACAACAAACCAATTCCGAATGAAAAGTTCCAGGATACTCATGACTATTGGGGTTGCAAATCTGAGAGCAAGTGTCCTAGGAAGAGAGGATCTGGTACACCCTCATCGAATCCACTTTCAGTTCAATCCGACGAAAACCCAACCTCCAAGCGAGCGAAAGGCCGGTGTAGACGCTCCAGAGTTATGCTGACAGCGCGATGCACTAACCTATATATTCTGAGTGAAACCGCCAAACCAGTTGCCATCACTATCTCGGATGAAGCCACCTGCTATAGCCGTGAACTGGGCACGATTGCATGCACCATCTGTGTTCAGTTTGACCCATCCTGTCGGTGGACTACTCTAATCGATGAGTTGTTCTTGGCAGGGACGGAATCCTGTGGTGACCTGGTTCTGCCTCACGGTAGCCTTCTGAATCTGATCTGCAAAAGACAATATGTGAAAAGTGGGTAAGGGAGGCCACACAAAATTTGAATCAAAAATAGACTTATTCCTCCAAGTCCAAAGGAACCAGCAGGTCAATCCAAAAATAAGCGCCCAATCTTGACCGTGAACTGTCCGATGTTGATGGAAGTTGGTGAGAAGCCAGTCTTTGGTGGGAAGAGAGAATGATGCCAAAGTGACGAGGTCCGTAGGGAAAGCGGCCTACACTTGACGAGTGATCGAACAGTCTCGTACAACATAGAGGGAGGATTCTTCTAGGGTACAGTGAGGGTAGGTACCGTCTGGTGTGAGGTGTTTACGCACCCATTGTTGATTACTAAGCAAGTGATCTTTCGCTAATAACCATAAGAATGAACGAACCCACTGGAGACCCGGCCACTACCAAATGGTCCGCCAGACCCCGTGCGTAGCTTCGTCCTCATGACCCGTGAGCATGGAGTAAGTGGAAGCAACTATAAAGTTACCATGGTCGGAGGCACCCCAGATTAACCTATCGTGGCCCAGATACGACTTAAGAGGAAACATGCCAGCTATGGTGTGGCAAATCGGTGGCGGGAGATAAGATTGGAAGGCTACCCAATTTCAATTGCCGGTAGAATCCACAAACTTGTGGACGTTGAGGCATTTTTTTGAGTAGAGATAGCAACTAGCCCAACCCAGGCTTGGCTAACTTGAAGTTAACACGTCAGAGATGACAATTGGCCCAACCCAGGCCCCACTAACTTGAAGTTAACCCGTCAGATTCAGGTTGACCAGGTATTGGACAAGGCTTCGAGCTAGATTTGTTTGAAAAAATCAAGTCTCAAGGGACTTGGCCTAATATTTATAAGCAAAAACACATTTTGCTAAAAATTATGTTTTTTATATATTTTTAATTTTAAAAAATTAGGACGGGTCGAGACGGGTTCAAGCCTAGTCAAATTTGATCAATCCTGACTCATTATTATCCCTATTTTTAAAGTTAATTATTAAATAATATTCTACAATTGGTATGGATTTTTTTTTCTAAATAAGGTTTTCTTTTTATTGTTATATACTTTAGAGAATAAAACAGATAATTTGAATCTTAAAATTTACATCTAAGTTTCAACTTAAAATAATATAATATTTAATTCAACTTTCTAAGTGAACGTTTTGTCAAATTTGTTTAATTTAAAAAAAATTATTTATTTGTGAAACTCTTCTATCCAAAATAGTGATGAGAAATTAGGGATTAAAAATTTAATTTATCTCTAATTTACAAAATAAATTTATTTCGTCACTTAGTAAATGAATTAGGGAAATTATATTAGAATTGAATATTAGAGTTTCAATCTAAGACAAATTTTGAATTAATTTAATTAATTTCAACTTAAATTAAATATAAAAAATCAATAAGTTTAATTAAAATTAAACTAGTGATTATATTTATTTAAGATTAATTCTCATAATTAATTAAATTTATTTGGACATTATAAAATATCAAACTTAAATTTTAAGAATAATCCAATTAAAATTAAATTAGTAATTATGTTAATTTAAGTTAATGAAGATAAGTCCCATAATTAAAAACTTGCTTGAATACTATAAAATATTTAAATTGAATTTTAATTTTAATAAAATATACTTTTTACATAACAAAACATTATTAACTTGCTACGTATTTCAACCTCAATACAACTAGAGAGAATTTGTAATCCTTATGCATTCCCCCTACAATTCCGTTTCCTGCATAGGAGGGGCGTGAATTAATTAAACAATATCCTCTCAATTTCTCCTCTCTTCTATATTCCTCTCCTCCTCCTCCTCCTATCTTTCTCGTCTTATCAGTGTTTTGAAATTCAGACTGACCATCAAATCGGAAGTCTTACTGGTTACTGATTTGACCGGTTCAACCGATATGACGTCATAATTATGCAATAATTATATTTAATTATATATAATATTAATAATATTAAAAAATACAAAAATATATCAAAAAAAATAAAAAATAAAAATTTATTGAACCAGTGGTCGGACCGGTCCGATCGGTCAATTGACAATAAAGTAAGGACAATGTAGATATTGTTGTTAGTCTTTGTTTTCTTTGGCAAAATGTGAATCATTGTTAGTTTTCAATGTTTTAGAATTATTTGAAAAATCTAAAATAGATTCTTATTGTGATAACTTTTATCACCAAAGGTTACTTTCGGTTTTCTATTTTTAATATATGATATTAAATTTTATTCATTATTGTTTTCCTCCGTCACAAATATATAATCTCTTTGATATATCTTTATGACATATGGTTGAACTATTGCTATTATGTTGCACCCGCCTACTTTTTTCAGTTCCATACAAGTGTTTTTGTTCTTTTTCTAATACAATTATTTTATAATTGTTTTATATGATGTTGAAAAAAAACATTTGTTTGGAAGTGAAAACAAGAAAAAAAAAGTAGTTGAACAATTAATAAAATCTCAAAAAGAAGCTATTGATAAATTTGTTAAAAAAGTAGACTCCTCTAGTGAGAATTCTGAAGAATTAGTTGAAAGTAATTTTGAACAACCTAATGAAAATTTTAAGTGATGATATTCATATTCATAAAGATATTCGTAATTTGAATGAGCATGTTTATGAACCAAATGCATCAAATTTAGAAGATATAAGGACATATGAGCAACCAATCCCTTTGTTGGATAATTATGATCCTAAAAATTATGATAATTTTGACAATAAAGTAAGGACATTTTAGTTGAAAAAAGGCATATAAGGGAATTGAATTTTATGTTTCCTTTAGACAATATTTTTCATTATTTTTCATATTATTATTATTCTAGAAACTTGAGTAATAAAGAGATTAGCGATAAAAAATGGTTGGTTTACTCTAAACATATAGATAAAGTATATTATTTTTGTTGTAAGTTGTTCAAATCTAATAACAAAAAAAATGTATCAGTAAATGATAAATTTAGAGATTGGAATCATCTTAATAAGAGACTCAAAGAATATGAGAATATGGTTAAACATATGACTGTTACGAAGACTTGGAATGAACTAAAAGTAATATTAAGCAAAAATCAAACAATCGATAAAGATTTGCAACAAAAAATTGTAAAAGAGAAAGAGTGTTGGATACAAATTTTGGTAAGAATAGTTTCAATTATGAAATGTCTTTCTAAATATAATTTGGCTTTTCAAGGATTCAATGAGAAAATTTACCTACATAGTAATGATAATTTTTTGGGATTGATTGAGATGATTGTTAAATTTGATGTGATAATGTAAGATCATGTCAGACAAACTCAAAATCATGAAATTTATCATCATTATCTTGGTCACAAAATTTAAAATGAGTTTGAAGTGTGAGCTATCAAGAACAAATAATTCTATTAATAGGTGTATGAATATGTCAAGTAACAAAATAAAAATAAAGTACATTTTAAAGTTCTTGAAGGTAGATGACACATCTAAAATGATAGTTTTTAATCAATTATTGAATGCATTAAAGTCTTTTGATTTTAATGCTCATAATGTGAGGATTCAAGGTTATGACAAAGGTTCTAATGCGTAGGAAAAGTACCAACGACTTCAAAAGTAATTACTTGAAATAAATCTAAGAGCATTATATATGACGTGTTTGTCATATTTTTAATCTTACTATTAATGATACGGGGCTTTCTTGTATTAAAATTGTTTCATTTTGTGGAGTGTATAATGCATATATGCATTATTATCAAGTTCTTCTAAAAAATGAAAGGCCTTACTTAATAATGATCTAGGCATAACCATGAAATCATTGTCCAATACTCATAGGAGAATTGAATAGAACGTATTAAAGTTATCAGATTTCAAGCTTCTCAAATAAGATAGAATTTGATGGAATTATCTAGATCTTGTGATGATACCAATTTAAAAAATGAAGTAGAAAGTTTGGTTAGTGCACTTGAAAATTTTAAGTTTTTACTTGGTATAGTGATGGTATGATATTTTATATGCTATTAATATGGTGAGTAAAAAGTTATAGTCTAAATCTATTCGCATCAACACAACCATGAAGTAATTAGAAGGTGTGATTGTATTTTTTTGAAAAAAATAGAAACAAAGGATTTGTCTTTAGTATAAAGATTGTCAAAAGCCTCGCATGTGAGATGAATATAGATCCTCCACTTCCAACTAGACATCATATTATTAGGAAAAGCCAATTTGACAAAATTGATTATGACCGGAGACATACAATCAATTGAGTAGTCTTTGAAGTTAGTTATTTCCTAGTTGTTATAGATATGACAATCAATTCATTGAAAAATAAATTTGAGCAATTAATAATATTTGAAAATATTTTTGAATTCTTAATTGATTCAAAAAAGTTGAAGTCTTTAGATGATAATGAACTAAGAGAATATGTGTTAGATGTGAATTTAAATGATCTTTTTTCTTAATTAAAAATATTACAAATGATTTTGTTAAAAGAGTCAATGTTGGCTGTTAAAATTATTAAATTTATTAAAGTTGTGAATTGTTATTTAAATGTTTCAATTACTTTCGAATCTTGTTGAATGTACCGTGTAACTCATGCAAAAACCTGAGGAGTGAGGAGGAATTCAAAAAGGGGTAAAAAATGAACCCACTTGGTGAGTCCAGATCCTTTGTCCAGTTTTATGGTGTCTTGTCGTGTCCAGTGAATTTCAGCCATTTATTTATGCAAGCCCTGTGTGGGCTCCACATAAATAAACGTGGAGCTCACATAAAAAAATGGTTGAGATTTACTGGACACGATAAGACACCATAAAATTGAACAGAGGATCTTGTTCCCCACTTGGTAGCTCAAGTTAATTACCGTGCAAAAGTAATTGAACAAAATCGTATGGCGTATATTGACAAAGAACTATATTCTCTGCGGTCGCCAAAGTACAGTGGCTTGAGTTGATGCAACCTCTCATGCTAATTCCAGTAATAATGAAGCAGTAATTTGTTGTTCCCATCCGATGGGGATAAAACTGGCTACACATGTCCAACATCTTAGAACTCTGACCCTGCGTTTGGTTAGCGTCCTCAAGAGTGAGGACGGATGACAAGAACGCAAAAGTTCTGTCCTTCATTTTGTTTGCTTGC
>JANITX010000210.1:5161935-5173171 GCA_027564395.1 Erythroxylum ulei | reverse complement strand
CAGCTGAAGCTAAAGTAGCATTTGAGGGATCTCGTGCCAAGACCTGTTGAGAGGCAAATAGGTGACCCCGAGCCTGATCAATCTCCTTAGAAAGATTTTGGCCTCGCTGAATATTGAGAATCTTCAATTCCTGTTTGATAGCCTTAAGCTTCTGGAGACATATGAATTGCTTGGTCCCATAACACTGATACTCTAAGCCCTTCTGAATTGCTTCGGCAAAACCATCCATGTCAGACAGGAAGTTATTAAAACGAAAGGGAGATGATAATTTGGTGGAGGAGAAGAGGTCCATGAGTTTAATAGGGGTGTGGTCCGAAATACCGGGGTCTAGGAATTTGGCATAGCTGGAGGAGAAAGAAGAAAGCCATTCTTCATTGATCATAAGTCTGTCCAGTTTCTTCCGGATGTGCCAATGAGAACTCTGTTTGTTGGTCCATGTAAATGTATGGCCTACAGACTTTAGGTCAGCAAGTTCCACATCCTGAATACAATCATAAAGATCCGTAGTATAGTTCCTGGGATTGCAATTCCCCTCAGCCTCAGATCGGAATAAAGTGGTATTGAAATCTCCTCCAACCATCCACGGTGAGTTAATAGTGGGTTTGATCCGACGCAAAAAGTTCCAAAGGTCATTCCTCTGAAAGGTAGAATTGAAACCATAAATAAAGGTAGCTAGAATGCTTGTCTGTTCGGATTTAAAGCAGATCCGAGTATGCAAAAATTGAGAATCGGTCTCCAGAACGTCTAGTGTCACAAATTGGACATCATAGGCGACAATAATCCTCCCATAGGCGTGGCATTGGAGATTTGAAATGAAATTCCAATTGCCACCCAAACAGCCTAATTTATTAAGATTGTCCTCCCTAATCTTAGTCTCCAACATGCAAAAAACCCACGGTCTCTCCTGCTTCACAAAGTCTTTTAAGGCACTAAGCTTGGCAGGATTATTTATTCCCCTTACATTCCATAGGACTATAGACATAGAGAATTGGATTGCCCTTTGGAGCATTTCCTACTGCTCCTAGTAATTTTCCGAGAGATAGCTGGCTCAAATAGAACATCCGAATTCAGTCCTGATGGACCTGCACCTTGGGATGTGCTACATTCAGTCAAATTGTCCCCCAAATCCTCCTCATGATGAAGTTCTCCCGGAGGAGCTGCTTCTTCCCCCCTTACTTTTATATCAGTCTGATAGGCTGCCAACAGGTCATCCTGCCGGTGGTCAGGTATGGTGTCTTTCTCCTGGTGAGTATGGGTGGGAGTAGGTGAGAAAACTGGAGCGGTAGGGGGCTGCTCTGGGGGCAGGATCTCAGTTAATTTCTCTTCCTTATCCTGGAGGCCTGCAGGCTCATTAGGCTCATTCTGCTCAATACCCATCACTTCCCAATAATCTCCTCGAAGGAATAATTTGCCCGTCGGTTTCCAAGCCTTGCCTTGTGTCTTAAGAGAAGGCTTCCATTGATATGATACCATAACTCGATCTTCTCTCAAAGAATTCCCATTAGCTAAGCGGAGAATAGGAATACTATCCTTCAAATCCTTAGTTAAATCCATGCTTACACATAATCTAGCAAACCCAATGCGTTTTCTCAATGCTGTATTTTCATCCATACAAAGCGGTTTGCCCAAATAACTAGCAAGCATACTCAAACCTTTAGTGGTCCAATACTCTAAAGGAATGTTATGAATGTTGATCCATAGGGCTTAGTGTCCACAAAATTACTGTCATAATTTTTGTCATATCAAACAAGTGATCATATTACGAATATATAATGCTGTTGTGTTTGTCGCATAAGAGTCAAAAAAATTATATTAATGAAAATAAAAAATTAAGTGGCTCCTTTAAATACGAGTGTTTTTGTATTTAAACTGAATATTGAAATAAAAAATTAAAAAATAATGCTTTTTAATTTATTATCCCAAATTTATAAATAATAATCCCCGAGACATTATTATGGTTAATTTTCATTTAATAATAAGTTTAAAATTAATAAGTTTATTAATTAATTGGTTAATTTTTGTAAATTAATAAGTTTTTGTAAACTAAAAGAAACCAATTAATTTTCATTTAATAATATTTTTAATTAAATTTCAATTTTTTAAATGGATAAGAATATTTTGTTATTAGTAACCTTTCATGAAAGTGATTGACTAAGAAAAAATGAGATAGGCTAAGAAATTAAATAAAAAACACAATTGTTAAATAAAATTCCTATTTCGTTGGCCCCTTTTTAAAATTTGGGTTAAAAATAGAGTTAGTAACCAGTTGACAGTTGTGATATAGTTGAGTAATTGGAGGTATTGAAGACAAATTGTTTATCTTTGCGCCAAAAGACAAAGTGATCATTAAAGAAAAATATTTAAAAAAATGGTGTTACAATAAATGGAACCTACTAATCTTTTATAAATAGCAAGAATTTTTATGAAAAGTTACTTAGTGATATTTTGCCTTTTTAATTAATCTATAATAATAAATGCATGCTTACAAGTTCTATAGGTGTATGAATAGGGTGTTAATATTTTGATTTATATACATATTCAAATCAAAGCACTTAAACATGAAATAAATAAATTAGTTTCCTGGCACATTTTAAATAGTTGATGTTTTAGATTAAGTTAATTCCATGATATTTTATGTCATACCGTTATTGCATTGTTGCATGATTGTGTGCTTATGTGTTTTGTTTGTTTGGGTTTTTAGTTTTACTTGAGGATAAGCAAAGGTCTAAGTGTGAGGATATAAATAAGTGTATATTATATTTTTTTTAGGCATTTGAGTGTGTTTTTAAGTGTTTTCTTATATGATTATCATATGTGTAGACTTAGAAATGTTTCTTAAGTGTTTGATTGGTTTAGAACAAGAATTTGTTCTCAATTTTATATTTCGAGAGGTATTTGATGTGTTTATGAGTGTATGGAAACAAGAATGCGAATAAAAGAGAAGGAATTGATGCATGGAAGCTGATCACAGTCAAATTCCAACGTACGAGTTTTTTGAACCTTTGACATTTCAGGCTTTTTTTTAATTCAAATGAAGTGGGGGAATTCTAAAAAAAATCCTAGAAGCCTCAAAAAGTATTGAAGAAAGAAAATACCAAAAAAGGTAAGAGCTACCATATCAAAAGAATATCAGAGGAGCTTCAAAGAAATTCCAAATTTTCAAATAGGACTCTAACCAATTTTCTTTCTTTTCCCTTTATTTCTTTCGTTTTCTTGAATATTTGTTTAAATTACTATGATGTTTAACATGATTATGGATTTTTAAATCCATAATAGAGATTGTTCTTGAGTTATTTTGTTAAAGTTTATTCTTGTTGAATTCAATACATCTATGAATGTTTGTGATAATTATTATGCTTATATTTTAAAATAAGTCGAGAAAGTGAATCAAGTTATTTGTGTTAAGGTGCGCATTGAGAGTTGGTAACCTAATAGACCAGCAATTATCAAATTAATTAACAATTAAGAGAGATCTTAATTATGAAATTAATTATCGTCATGATTGTTTCAATTCTAATTAAATAGTTATGAGTAGTTTTGTAAATCGAGAGATTACAATTCTATGAGTATCAAATTCAAATAGAGTTACTTGATCAGATCTCGAGAGAGTAATCAAAACTTTAGGATATATAATATCAAGCATAATTTTTTTTAAGAATTAAATCAAGCATAAATTGCATCAACAAAATAAAGGTAAAACAAAACAAGGATCAAATAAACCCAACTCTTGAATCCCCACAATCCTAACTCTTTGCCACCTTTCCTACTTCCTTACTAACTGGATAACAAAGATATTATTTTTGGCCACTTCTGGGCAAAGTTGGCTTTTTTATAACGTTCACAAGAAATATTGAATGGAAATTCAGATGAGTGATTGCCGGATTGGGGTAAGGAAGATAATGGAGGTAGGATTTTGGTCAGGGATATCTAGGGTTTTCAAACGATGATGATTTGAAGTAGGTGTGTATGATCAGACTAAGAAATAGAATCAATCTGTAGTTGATGACACAAAGCTGTGTTTTTTGGTTATTGAAGAGAGAAATCTTTAGATTAATGGTGCAATGGTTAATTAAATTTACACTTAGCGAATGAAAAGAGAAATATATTAGAATTGAATGTTAGAGTCTGATTCTAAGATAAATTTTGAATTAATTTAATTTAATTTATTAAATATCAAAAATTAAGTCTAAAAATTAATAAATCTGTAATTAAAATTAGACTAGTGACTATATTTATTTAAGATTAATTTTCATAATTAAAAAATCACTTGTAAATTATGAAATATTAAAATTAAACTTAAATTTTAAGAATAATATAATTAAAATTAAATTAGTGATTATAGTTGTTTAATATTAATTAAGATGACCCTCATAATTTAAAACTTATTTGAATACTATAAAATATTTAAATTAAACTTAAATTTTAATAAAATATTTTGCAGAACAAAACATTATTAACTTGTGCTTTGTTTTAACCCTTAACATAAGGATGGGGTGCTCCCCACATCATGGATGTTTTTGTAAATCCTGTAAGTAAACGATCATGTCATAGAAAATATTATCTTGTGTGAATCGGTTCATCAATCATAAGCTTCTCTCTTCCAGTTTGACCTTCTTCTTTAGCATATAATAAATAACCCTAACATCATGAACACACAAGTTCAAATCCAAGTGGTCTTCTAATGGAACAAATGAAGAATTGTTCGTCTTTAGGATCAAATTTCAGATATTGAAATAGGACAGGAATATTGATAAACTCTTACGTAGTTATGAGTTGCGAAAAAACAATAACGATCGTAAGGAACTGATATCTTTTACTTGAAACACTAAACGTAAATGATACACAAGCATCCTTCCTGATATTTATATGTAAATCCAATCCAAACTGTGTTTAGAACAAACCAAAAGATTAGATTTTGAAAGCGACCAACATGGGAGGATCCAAAAAGAATCTACTTCTGATAGCTATGATGGTTGCTGGTGTGCAATCAGTAATTTTGCAGAACTCAATACTACCACCAGAAGAACAACCTGATGAATCTTTCGATGAATGCAGAAAGAGGAATTCCTTCGTATAACTGGTTTTAGATCATGAAAAGCAGACAAATCCTACAATCATATTACCACCTGAGAGAATAGTGTAGGGTACCTTTATACAATTTAAATACAATGTCACAAACTTCTGGTCTAACCCACAATGTCACAACTTATACAAACTTCTGTTCTAATCCAAACCCAGTTGCTATCACAGAACTAGAACAAATTTAGATAAAACCTGTGCTTCTGCAAATGCAATCTAGAAAAGCAGTAAGGCCTCTGCTTGTCAAAAAATCATAAGAGTATATTGCAAAACTTCTAACTCTTGTCTAACAGTTCATCATATGTCCAGTTGCTCAATGTTAACCTTGGTTGCAGAATTTTGAATCAGTGCCTTGCGGCCATCCACCTGCAGCCATACATAAACACAGACATATACATCAGACTCTCATTAGCATGGAATAGTATTGAAAATTATCTCTTCTTGCACAGATGGTATATTGGCTTTGACCAAGCATTGCGTTTCAATGCAAAATAATGCCAAGCAGAAAATTGGACTGAGTTCCAAAGTCGATGACTATATAAAAAGAATACAAAAGGATGGTATCTTTTCCAAGTGCAATTTGCTCAAAATCATCTGACATTAGACTATTCCCATTTACTTACTCGAGCCCCCATAAGGGAAGAAAAGACAACATTAGCCTCTGCAGCGTCCTCAACCACTAATTGCTTAAGCAGCCTTCGCTCTGGATCCATTGTTGTTTCCCACAGTTGGGCAGGCATCATTTCTCCCAAGCCTTCATTTTCAAACCAAGACATAACAAGCAAAATTCAGTTACAAACACATTGTATGAGGAACAGAATATAACTCATTCAAAGTTCATGGAAAGAAAATTCCAGAGTTATAAGGATCATACAGTAACTAATTTCAACACAAAAGATAGACATTAAATGTCTCAATGCATTTGTTTATCAACATACAGGCCCAAAGCATAAATTTTGTGACATAGACATCTTACCCTTAAACCTCTGAATGTTGTATGATGCATTTTGAGGAAATGAATTTTGAAGTTTCTTGAGCTCTTCATCATCATAGCAATAGTGTACTTGCTTTCCCCTCTCCACCTGGAAAGCAGGTGGAGAAAAATATAGTTAAAAAGGCTAACCATGTATCATTTTCAGATGAATGGTTGGAAACCCATCAATAATCAAAGCAAACCTTGTAAAGGGGTGGAACACCAACATAAATGCAGCCTTCATCAAACAAGGTTCTCTGCAGAAAGAACCCAATTGTCATTCATATACAAACTCATCATGCACAAGGAATTTAATTTTCTTTTTCCCAAGTATACCTCAATAGTAGGTGATATTCAGTACAATTGACCATTTATTACCTGATATCTATAAAAGAATGTCAGTAAAAGAGTTCGGATGTGAGCACCATCCACATCAGCATCTGTTAGGATGATAATCTTATGGTACCGTAAAGCCTCCTTTTTAAAATCCTCTCCCTGCAATAAAGAATGACTTCACATGTGAACAAAACCAAGTAGTTGGACTTCAGAGTTGAAATCAGTAGAACAAATAAAAATGATTTGGAAAGAAAGATGAAATTCACAAAAAATAAATGGACAAACAGAAAC
This sequence comes from Erythroxylum ulei, assembly GCA_027564395.1. NCBI lineage: Eukaryota > Viridiplantae > Streptophyta > Magnoliopsida > Malpighiales > Erythroxylaceae > Erythroxylum > Erythroxylum ulei. Next base: position 5,166,492 of record JANITX010000210.1, on the reverse strand, counting down.
ACAGAACAAAGTAATAAAAAAGTTAACCTTCACTCCAAGCCCGAGGCCAAGTATAAGATTTTGAATCTCTTCATTCTTGTACATGGCTGCCTCATCTCTTCGCTCAATGTTTAAAATTTTGCCTCTCAAGGGAAGAATAGCCTGAACCAACATGTAGCGGAGGTAATGTGATGGGTGTCATAGCTCATTATGCTACCAAAATGAAATAGGTCTAGAACAATGTAGTAGCATGATTGCATTAGTTAGGGTAGACTCTCAGGTTGAATATAAAACTTTAAAGATCAAGATTGTGACAGCACAATAGAATGGAAGTAATGCAACAAAGTGTTTCCACTATTACAAAGAAGATTTATTAAGAAATGACCATTAAAGGCTTCAGCAACTTCTTGCAAGCACATTACCTGAAAGCGCCTATCTCTGCCTTGTTTGGCACTACCACCAGCTGAGTCCCCTTCAACTATGAAAATCTCTGCAAGTGTCAAACCCGCAATAATGGTTCAAAGGATAGGAATGTTTACTATATCCACTGGCAGTTAGATATATAATAGGATGCACAATGATCAGAATGCACAACCCAAGTGAAAACTGTTAAGATTATATATTCTTCCTTGTACCATAATCACCAATCAACTCACATATTTGACATTTAACAGAAATTGGTATGACCAGAGAATTTGAGATAACATACTCAGAAGATAACCAAATTCAGAAATAATAAATGGCTATTAACAGTGCATTAAAAAGATCTAACACTAGGATCAAAACAAAAATGCTGATAAATTTTTGTTTGTGTTTCATGTTACAAGAACAAGAGGAAGACCCACCTGCTTCTTCAGGGTTTGTAGATGAGCAATCAGCAAGCTTCCCAGGAAGAGATGACAATCTCAAAACACTCTTTTGTCTCACCAATTCCCTTGCTCTCTTTGCAGCCAAAGCAGCCTACAGAAAGAAAGGATAGCGTAGGAGATAATTTCATGGTCCACCAACATAACACTTGAAACATATTAACGGAAATACTACCCAAAAAGTTCAAGAAAAATACCTTGAGAGCATTCAGAGCTTTTGAAAGGATTGAATCAAGAACATTTGGATGCAACTCTAAATATTCAGTAAGATACTCCTGAACACATTGTTCTACCACTTTCCGCACCTCTGGATTTCCCAATCTTGTCTTTCGGATAGAAAGAGACCAATAATGTATCATATTAGCAACTAGTAACATGAGATAAGTACAAGTTTCTCAAGAGTATTACCAGCACATTTTTTACCATAAGTAGATAGTACCTTTGTCTGTCCTTCGAACTCTGGACTTGGAACTTTGACAGAGATAATGCATGTCAATCCTTCCCTTACATGTTCACCACTTAAACTAACATCCTTATCCTGCAAGTTTACATCAGATGCTTTACTGTAATGAACACTGCAGACACCCAAGCCTTGATTTATAAGGGATGCATACATATTACATACATATATGTATATATAATAGATATAATAGATACGTCGAGATAGACAGAGAGAGAGGGACAAAAAAGAATGCAACTAGCTTTATAGGCCAGCAGCATCTCTCCTCATTTCTAATAAGGCCTAGGGGTCACAGCGGGATTCGCTAACTTCAGATATCTATCGATTAATGAATCCTTTTGCAAATACCGGGAAAAAAACTTATCACAGACTAACTATATAGATTCTTGTTGACAGAGTGAAGAAATGGGAATCATGAAAGTATTTAAGATATGTTGCTATAAATAATGCTCAATACAATAAACCAACATCAGACAAAAGTTGCAATCCTCCCACTTGCTTTCATATTTACATTTAGAATATGCATATCACAGCAATAATCAGTCAATTCAGTGGACCAATATCTGAGCAAAAACAATAGCCTGAACTAGGATGAACTCAATCACACAGATTGGTACCGTTTGAAGACAAAAAATAAAAGGGCAAAAAGAGAACTGCTGACTGAAAGTAGAAAGACAACTGCTGCACCTTTGCAAAAGAAATCAAATGAATCAGAAAGTTACAGGAGCAAACACATATTTTCGAGATAATTGCCAACAACAAACATGAAAACACAAAAGTGCAACATGGCAGATGCACCTTGATGATCTTAGATTTCTTCCCAAGATTATTGAGAGTTCTTGTTAAAGAAGTCTTGAAGCCATCTATATGGGACCCACCATCAATAGTACGTATGCTATTTGCATACCCCAGTATTGTATCAGAGTATGCATCAGAACACCTAGTAAAGACAAATGAAAGACAGAAATTACATCAGCCTGGTCAAATAGTTGTCATTCACATCTTCCAGAATTCTAATACCAACATAAAAAATCACATTAAATTCTGCACATGTTAAATTTAAAGCGTCACTTCATCCAAATGATCCATGGAAACAAGATTGCAAGAAGGCACATAATGGTTTTACCATTGAAGAGCCATGTCAATTGTGATTCCATCAACTTCTCTGCTTAAACCCACAACATCATGAAGTGTTTTCTGAATTAAACAACAATCAGTCTACTGTTGAATATAAATGAAGAAGAATATATAGCAGTAAACTTATTTATGAACTTATGCATGCAATAAGAACAAATGCATTCAAATAACTTATATGAGGATCTGACACATATTAAAATCACGATGAGATAGGAGTCATGAGAAACCTCAACTCAAACAAGGAAAGTAAAAGAAGTCTGTTAGCTGAATATTATATGTTGATGGATTCTCATATTCAGTGCGGATAACTACTGCTCCCTGATGCTTCTATATCACAAAATTGTCAATTGTTGGAAGTTCCATGTGAGATCTAGCAATGAGCTACAGAAATTTAGTTTAGACAAAGACTCAGAACCATCTTCTCTTAACAACTGAAACTCCTTCAAAAAGGTGAAACTAAAATGAGGCTTTTCTATAGTTTTCTATGCCTTACCAAATAACTCTGCATTTAAATAATTTCTGACAGGGAATTAATCTTTAAGGTTTCCTTGACATCATAGCCATTTTTCCAAGCCTATAAGCAAAGTAAATGAAATTCAACAACCAAAATTATTTGTCATATAATCCTAGAAAGAGCATTCAATAAGCAATAATTATTGCTTATAGTCCTATATTTGCCCATTCTTTATCAAAGACAATTTCTGTACTTATTACAAGAAAAATATATTGAATGAATTAAGAGGCATGGAAAAGGCAAAAAGAGAATTATTCTACAAGCAGTGGCACCTTATCCATATTCAACCAATTGACATATTCAACCAAACCCCCAGCATAAAAATATTCATCATATTGGCACTTCTCTGGATCATTATCTTCCCCTTTCAGAGTGATGGTAAGCTGCAAAGGTGAATAAGAGTAGACTTAGCCCTCATAAAGCCAAACCCACTGACAGCCCAAAAACTTAGGTAGGCAAGACTCCAAAGCTGTGAACTAATGCAACTAATTAATGAGTAACAAAGGGATTTACCTTTGGGTTTAAAAATGCGAGCTCCCTAATTCGTCCACTTATAGTATTGTAGTCAAATTCTATAGCAGTAGTGAATACTGCACAAAATTTTGAAATTCAAGATCTAAAATATAACTAGTTATAGTTAAAAAATAAAGCATAAATTCACACAATGTAGAATAGGCTTGAAATATTAGGGCAAACCTTCTTTGTCTGGCCAAAATCTGATACGTGTTCCTTGACGATCCTTTGATTCAACTGGGAGTATGTGGCATGTTAAAATAGTCACAGGGTTTCCTCGAGAATATTTCTGCTGGTACTCTCTCCCATCACGCCACACAGTAACTTCTAATCCCTGTAACCAAGAGATAACCAGCCAACAACAAAATATCAGGCGGAAGAAATAAAGAAGAAAATTATCATATAAATTGGTCCATTAATCTCCAGGCCTAACATCAAGAAACTCACTCGATGACACAATCATCCTTTCGGTTCAATTTCTGCTTTGACACTTACAATCATAAATCTAAGAATTCCCAATTCCTCTTTTCCATTTTCTATTATAAATTGATAAAAACAGGAAAGAGAATAGTTCAGTGGCTGTGGAATCATAGATAAAAAACATACCTCAGACAAGGCATTTACAACAGACAAACCCACACCATGTAATCCACCAGAGACACTATAACCGCTGTTAGAACCACCAAACTTTCCACCAGCATGTAGGACCTGAAAAGAAATTATCCAGATACAGGACAACAGGAAAATAATAAGGCATTTACTTATGCATTACAGTCAAATTATTCATTAATTCACACCAAATAAGTTTCTTATTAGGAAAAAGATGTTAGACCTAATTGTACATTGCAAAGTGATTGCCAATTGAAATTTACAAGTGAATGCTACAAAGGTGTATCAATTGTTAGAAGAGACTTTTTGACAATTACATGTAAATAGGATAGCAATTTTCCAAGTAACAAATCTACAAAAATCTCATGTTGTCAAGCAACACAACCGCATCAAAGGATGAGAAGACGGAATTGTAATAATATTTCATCCAAAAAGAATATAAATCAAGGAGAGTGTTGTTTGAACAGCATAATTCAAGC
>JANITX010000210.1:5146600-5157265 GCA_027564395.1 Erythroxylum ulei | reverse complement strand
GGCGGCGATCTGAGAGGGAGAGAAGACGAAGAGAGGTGAGGCAGTGAGAGGGAGGGAGACCGAAGTCGGGGAGGGGGGGTGATTTTTTAGGGTTATGTTTTAGTTTTTTGCAAAACAGTACCTCCCCCTTTTTTTTTCCGGAATGGTCCCCAGTTCCGCCGGTACTAGTGGTACCGGCCGGTACCGACCGGAACTTATACCCGGTACATTTGAACCCGTACCGGTACCGATACCGGATTCCGGCCGGTACGGTACGGTATTCGTTTCTTTGGTTGACATGCGAAGAAGTGAGTGGTAATTTAGTCGATGAGGGGAAACCTCCTATGGTGGTATTTCTTTGATAAAAACCGCAGCTCAAGGACAAGGAGATGAATTAGTGGGCTTGAAGGCATCAAAGGATTGTTTATCACAAGGGAGGGTGAATAATGTGGGGATGGGTTTGGAAAGACTTGTTGAAATGTGGATTGTTAGGAGATGTATCCTCTGTTGTGCATGCGAATCCCATTTCTTTGGTGATGTTTTTATCCCCTTTTCCAGCTAGTCAGTCGCTTATTTGCAGCAAGTATTAGATTGTTATTTTTGGAGTGTTAGCTTGGAGAAAGTTTAGACCATTCTATGATAGGATGCATTGCAATGTGATTTTCATTGCAGGTTACTGGATTAAAACGTAAGATGAAGACAAACCATGTGAAATACCCGGATGGATGGGAATTGATTGAGCCAACATTGTGTGAACTACAAACTAAGATGAGAGAGGGTTGATTTCTCAACATTAGCCTTGCTGATCGCAATCTCATTGCAAAGTGGAAACAGGTTAGTTAACAGCTTGTCTAAGTTTGAATCAAATTCCATTTCCCAAGCGTTCTGGTTCTTCCTGTATGAATCATCAGCCAAAGATAGACATTACTTAAACACTGGATCTTCATAAATGGACAGTTTTCATTTATAATTTTAAGCAACCCATGTACCATACTGACCCTAGATTCATATTTGCATTAGATACCGGTTCTCGAGTGTTTCAGGGTTTATGCAAATCACGTAAATTCATGTCCTGGTGATGCTCGCTATTGATAATTGTCATTCACTGATTTGGAGTTACATAATACAGCATATTAGAGAACTTATAGTTGCACCAACTCTTTTTATCTGATTTTAAAAAGTTATCGCAAGAAAAGGATTCTGGGTCTCAGACGCATTATTTAAAGCTATTTTTCTAATAGTTTCTATGTAAATTCCAGACAGGCTATGAACTACTCTTCTGCTTAAGATGTATGCAGCCACGAGATCACAACTTTGCTACAACTTGCATATGCAGAGTGACAAAGGACCTCAAGGAGGAGACAGAGTGCGTCCATTGTGGTTGTAAAGTTTGTGCCTGTGGAGATTTATCTGTTCCATCCTTTTCTGGCTTTGCTTCTGCAGAATCTATGGAACCTTTGTTTGGATGCAGTATCATGGATTCATTATTCAACCGTGCACACTTGCATAGACCTTGCACACTTGTGAGATCTATTGAGAGATTTATTTTGGCAAGTTCACTACATAATTTGTCAAAATTGTGGTGCTGCAGCTTCATGAACCTTATACCGTTGCAGGCAACAAGCTGTCAGGCCGCAAATCTCTTAGTCCTAGGAAGTAATACTTGTGCACTTGTTGGAAATGTTCATTATTTGTGATATTAAGACATTGGCACAAGAACAATCGTTGCTTTATTCGATGCAATGTATAACAATTGATATAATGTATCTTAGGAGTGAAACTGTTGCACTCTTTGCATCTGTTGCAAGGACTTGAACAAACTTAGCAACTTAATCAATTCACAAGAGTTACCTCCATCTGCAAGAGAAAGTTCAACTTTTTCCTTAAGTTGCAGAGCTCTGTCTTTGATCTCTCTACCCTCTTTGTGTACCATGAGCCTTCTTATACTCTTCCCTATCATTCTTCTTCCCAATTTAGCCTCCAACTGGATTCCAACTCTCCATAAATGGCTAACCAATCTGGCATTCACTTTCTGGTCTCCTACACATGGCCAACACAGCATTGGTACGCCTGCACAAATGCTCTCAAGAGTTGAGTTCCAACCATTGTGTGTTAAGAATCCTCCAGTGGCTTTATGAGCTAATACTTCTTGTTGTGGTGCCCAACTAACTATGCAACTTCTGTTTCTTGTCATCTTTCCGAATTCTTTAGGCAGAAGTTCAACCCCATTAGAGCCATGGACTAGACCAGGTCTAATCACCCATAAAAAGGGCAAGCCACTATTGGCCAGTCCCCAAGCAATCTCAATCAGTTCATTCTCAGTTATTGTGATTAAGCTACCAAGACTTACATAAATCACAGAATTTGGAATGTTTCTGTCTAGCCAATTAAGGCATCTTTGTTCTTCAGTTAAAAGACTGCATCCTAAAACACCAGCACATGACCGTCTGTTCAGAGGTCCCAATGGAAATATTGGTGCTCCAATTTCTCCTTTGATACTTTCAAATATGGATTCTTCAAGGCAACTGAGAGAATTCCAAATTACAGCTGAAGCAGTCTTTGTACCTTCTTCAATGGAGTTGAAGACTTTCTCAGTAGCTTCTTGGGAGGATCTATTGAACACTGGCATGTCCTTGAATCTCAGAAATGGGATTTCTTTGACAGGTTCCACCAAATTTCTTCCTGAAAAGAACATCAAGATAAAGATAGAGAATTCCCATTATGCATCGTCTCATACAAATAAATATACTTTTAAGAAAACTACTCGTAGGTGAGAGCAAAATCCAGAATAATAGAGGAGAGGAAATGATAACACCTGAAAGAATCTATGAAAAAGGAGATCATCCCCTCAAAATCTCATACCAAATTCTATCGATCAAACCGCTTTTTCAAGAAACAGAGACATCTAAGTCATATAAGTAAATAGATCTATTCATTCATCAATCTCATAAATACCATACCAAATTCCATCAATCGAATCGCTTCAAGAAACACGAGCCAGAAAATTAGCCAAAAGCATGTAAACATTCTCAAGTAGCAAGCTAACGAATGATCCTAAATTTGAAAAACAACAAAGGGAAAAGTTCTAAGAGACAACAAGTTGATCTTCTCTTCTTGACTAGAAGTTACAGAATCCGAAGAGCATCTGATATGTAAAAAATGTCAGAACTAATATATGTATATGAAATGTTAAGACATCTAAACATTTTAACGACAAACTCGATCAAACCTCGGATAGGACCTGCACCATTCTGTCTGAGCAGTGACAGACCATAGAAGTTAGCAGCACTACTTGTCCTTAAGACCATCCTCGGAATGCCAAGTTCACGGGAAACATCAACTGAAAAGTACATGACAGAGTCATGGATAATGCACAATATGGGATCTTGAGGGTTCTTTAGCTTCAACCTTGTCAAGCAATCCAGAAATGGTGCTTTGCACTTCAGGTTTAGTTTCAACAAGTAAGAAACAACATCCCCATCAAAGTCACCTTCCAATGTGTTTGATAAGCCATCCATAGACTCAAAGCAGAAGTCTGAGGGATGAGAAGAGAAGGCATGTGTTTCAACAACTATGGTTATGAGGAAGCCTTTTGAGTGGAGAAGCTTGGCTAAGTGAAGCATTGGGTTCATATGCCCTTGTAAAGGGCAAGGGACAAGCACCAAGTGACCATTGTTTGCTCTTTGGATGCCCATTCCCTTGCTTTTGCTGCTCTTTTTATTTTTCTTCTCCAAAGTTGGTCATGTCTTATATAAGTGATGATTTCATTAATTTGTTGCATAATCCCATTTAATATTTGTAATAGATAAGGAAAGAAATCTGCCTCAACGCCATTCCTTTAATATTTTTCATCATAAATCTTATTTTTATTATTTTCGTTTGATTTTAACCTATTATGAAAGAATTTAACCGATTCAATCGTAAAATCTCTAACCTTTTAACTATCCAATTCGGTTCGATTTATTTTAATAATTCTTACTGTTAAAAACTAGTCAATTTATTAATTAATCAGTCAATTTTTGTAAATTAATAAGTTCTTGTAAACTAAAATAAATTAATAATTTTTATTTAAAAAATTTTTTAAATTAAATTTCAAAATTTTCATTGAATTAGGGTAACCTTTTTCAATTATATTTTAAATCATTTAATTCTATTCAATCTTTAATTAGTTTTATAACAATCTAATATCAGTCGAAGTTTTTAAACCTTAAACATATTGTCTTACATGTTTAATTTCTGATTCGGTTTTTTAAATAATGATTTTAATTGAAAATTCATTTCTTAAGTAATTCATTATGTTAACTATATAATTTCATATAATAATCTTCTAAACCTCGTTTTTATTTAATTAGTACATGATTAACAAAAATTTTGAGTTTTGAGTCTTATAAATAGAGCAAGCTCGCTCGATATTTGAGTCAATAAAATTTAAATTAATTAGTAAATTATGTTTCACTCAAATGTCTTAAAAATTATAATAAAATAAATAAACTAATTAATTTTTAATAATTAATCAAAAATAATAAACTAGAGTTAGATTAGCTGAAACTCGATTGTCGATTTCAAAATGCTAGTGGTCCTAACACATTAAATAAATAATACCAAACTTCAAAAGTGAAGAGTCGGTAAGATGATTTCATTAATTTAATGGATATATGTCCATATAAGCAAAGCTCAATATAAAACAAAAAAAAAATCTGCCTCGAGCCCCATGCCCTTTACTATTTGTCAGACTAGAATTTATTTAAACGTGATATATAATTTATTATAATATTAATTTCAATACGTCATTTCAAAATTCAAAGGACAAATAAATACGTGGAAAAGCAGAATTGAACGCATGTTCACATTTTATAAAAGTCGTGCAAATGAAAGAGACCCACGCAAAGTAGGAATAATAATTCCTTGAATTAGATATCTAAACCATTTTTATAATTACGAAGAAATTAATTTTTATTTCCATTATCAATAAAATCTTGAACTGTTCATATTATTATTTATTAGGTCGTAATTTGATAAATGTTTTAAAATCTAAATTAAACGTTAAACTGATAAAATAAAAAATTTATTGTTTAAAATTTTCAACTAATATTAAACCGTTACGAAATAAACTAAAAATTAGATAAAGATTAAAAATTTGAAAGATGATTAAAAATATTATCTTATTTATGAAAAATTTTAAAGTTTAATTGAATAAAGAGATTCTTAAATAAAAATTAATTGTCGTATTAAATTTATAAAAATTTATTAATTTACGAAAACTAGTCAATTAAGTCATTCATTCATAATTTTTAATAATAAAATTATTAATATAAATAAAAATAAAAATCGAATCAAAAAATTAGTAACCGGGTCGATTGAATATTACCTCCTTTCCTTTCATTATCAACTCAAAAGATTCACAAAAATAAACTTTTCCAAATGCAATTTTGATCTTGTTCTATCTTTCACGATTTTCAACTCATTTTTATCTCTTAAAAGAAAATTAAGAAAAATTAAAAATTAAAAACCGACTCTTTTAATTTTATCTAAAGTGATCCAAAATAATATCATATTATATTTATAAAGATATTACAAGCATTTAATTTTACGAACCAACCAACTTCTAAGCCTGAAAGGAAAAGCTCATTCCAATACAAGTTGAGAGCTGAGACACTCGGCCGCGACGACTAGACATCCTCGAAACAGAACCATGGTATGGTCCATGCACCGCACGTGGTCTCACATGGTAAGAAATCTACGTGTTTGACAACTATGAGACGAGCATTTTGCACGTTCCTATACTGTACGCCCGACATATATTTTGACACTCTGAAAGTGCAGTTACCTAACCTGTCATCCTTTACAACGGCATTGATTGTCGACACTATAGTACCACCAATCCATCACCGAGGTGTAAAGTTCGGCGTGCACGACTCAACTCTTAATAGGACGAGTTCAAATCACCTCTTAACCTTTAGTTCGATTCAACCGACTTGTTCTCAAACTTATCCTCCTTTGGAAGTGCATTGATTGATTGTTGTTGCCATAGTACCACCAATCAATCACCTGTAATCAGAAAGTTAGTGAAGCTTGTATGGTGACTGTATACAAGTTGAGGGTGTAGGTGTATGACTGGATCTTGATCGAGTTTTAGTACGAGTTCAAATTGTCTCTTAACTTTTAGCTCGATTCAACCTCACTCATTGTCAAGCTTATTTAACGTATCCTTAAAAAGTGCATTGATTATTGTTGCTATAGTACCTCCAAACCATCGCCCTGTAATCATCAAGTTCTTCTCTGTACCAGAAAGTTAGTGAGGTATATTAGATAGGTTGGACCTCGGATTGCAAAACTCGATCTTGATCGACTTTTAGGACAAGCTCAAACTGCCTCTTAATTTCTAGTTTAACTCAACTTGATTAATTGTCAAGCCTATCTAAAGTATCTGTTAGTAATATATAAAAACGGTTAAATTGATTTTATATAACAGCTTAAGTAGTTATGATAAAACGGTCACTTAACATAATAACAGAATTTTTGTGATCAAGAAATTGTTAGTTTAAATCTTACCACCTACTTATTATTTAGCACAAGATAAAGTGATTTTATATAAGTTTCAAGTCTAAAAAGCTTTCACTTGAAGGAGTGTGTTAGTAAATATATAAAATTAATTAAATTAACTTCACACAATATTTTTGAACCACGAAATTTTCGTCCTCTGCATTGTTCATTAAATCTTACATAAAGAAGAGACAGATAGAATAGCAAAGACTTAATCAAAATTCTTGATGAGTTTAATTTATCTTTTAGTCTCTAATTCGATCCAACTTAATTTATTGACAAATTTACTTAACCTATCCTCTTTTAATGAGCTCGTGTTTTACGCTGTAAATCTTTATACTTCTCCAAAAGCACATAGAAAGTGATTTTTGTGTTACTGCGGATGATTAGGTGCAGCGTCGTCGTCGTCAAAAGTGATGAATAAAGAACTTACGAGCTTATCAAATCACGTTGCAGTGGTCCAACTTAGACTGATTCATGTGTTGGGTCCAACGTGGATATAAGATATATTATTCCATTGTCAAATTAAAGAGACAAAGTGTGACCCTTTCAACCAGAATCTGTGGCGGCATTTAACATATATCAAAACAAATTGTCATCTTCCTCTATTGGCAAAGGTAATGTCTTTTTCTTTTGGCTACAGTTGCATTTTGACAGCAAAATATGGAAGAAATTATAACATTTTAAAGCTTTCAAATTGAACCATAATATTTTTGAAATATTCAAAATATTAGTAAATGAAAATTTTAACAAGATTAACTCTGCCAAGTCAATATTGAAATGATATTTTTATTTTTTAAATAAAAATAGATTCTACTATTTAAAATATATAAATATAGGTCTCATTTTTACGTGATAAGTGAAATTTATTATCTAAAATATATAAATAATGAATCAACTGTCGCATGACTGTGAGGCCCATTTTTTAGTTAATCTTTAAAAAATAATTATATTACAATAGGACTTATTTTTTATTAAAAAATAAAAATAATGTTATGTTAACATTAACATGATATTTACCTGATGAAAAGTTAAGCTTAACAAATTTTTCTATTCATTTAAAGTTTATTCTAAACTTTTTGAAAATTTTATGATTCAATTGAACACTTCAAAACGTTAGAAGTTAAATTGCATTCTATTGTAAATGAAGTTAAATTACATTCTATTGTAAATGAAGTTAAAATGCACTTTTGACCGAGGATTTACAAGAAAAAATCATAATATTCAATTGATCCAAATAAATGGATAAAAAAAATCCATAACTATTATACAATGCTTAAGAGTCACTTGCAACACTTTACAAAGATTGCAACTTTTGCAAGATTAGTTTTATTCCCATGTTAAGATTAAGCACAATTGTCCAAAAATAATTAACTTGGAACTGAAACTGAGACTACATTAAATAGGCATGGAGATGGAAATAAGTTATAATATTACTTCTCCACTGTTATAATATCTATGCATACATAAAGTTCAGTTTCATAAGACTGAATTCTGAGATAAGAAAACGTATCTAATCACTTTGCTATCCCCTAAAGAAACATTCAACTGAAGGACTACTAATTATGTGGTGCTGCTTCTGAATCCATTATCAAGACTCCCCAACTAAAAAATTATGCATTCCCTCATCAAAGCTGCTGCTTCAACTGTTGCCACTCTGGAGATCTTAATGCTTTGATTCTAACACTATCAATGCACATTGGATCTCAATAACAAAAAGACTAACTTCTCTGTTTCGATGACAAGAAAGAGTGTTCTCCAACTTGGACCTCAAAGAGATTTTCTGTTCAAGTTTCCTTCTTAGTTAGAGCCGCTTCACGCTCCTGACGGCATCGTTCCCTCTGCATGCCAGGACCGATGGTAAAATTCAGAAGAATAAGTAAGCAGTTCATATACAACATCCCTTTCTTTTATCAACACAGAAGATTAATACTAACAGCAGCACAAATAGTAGAATGAACCAAAACAGAAAATGTGAGGAGTAGAAGGATAAAAGTTGTTTAGTAAATCCATATTCTTTCTCCATTCTCTAGGTGTAACACGAATATCATCATCATATCCGAGTTATTCATTTTCATTCTTTTGTTACCTGTCGATATCTGGTAGAACTCCTTGGCCATTTCTTTCCATCTAATATTCAAGTTCCGGGCACCACAGTCAGTCATTTTCCCCAAACATTAAGCACAAAAAGTTCAAGTCTATTGAGGACCAGCAGTAAGCAAAATTAATTCTGTGGGTACATATAGTTTGTAAGAATAAGTATGCAATTCATATACAGCATCCCTTTGGAGAAGATTGATGCTAACAGCAACACAAATAGTGGAACGAACCAAAAGAGAAACTTTTTAACACTGTTCCTTTGGTACAGAAAATCTCGGAGTAGAAGTGTAAAAGTTGCCTGATAAATCCATATACTTTTTCCATTCTCCAGGCAGAACATGAACATCGTCATGACACCCGAATCATTCATTTTCATTATTTTATTACCGGTCAATATCTGGTACAACTCCTTGGCTAATTCTTTCCATCCAGTATTCAAGTTCTGGGCACCGTAGACCCAACAGCAGTAATTTACCCAAAAATTGAGCACAAAATCTCCACCAAAGTTCAAGTCCTGGTACCAATATTTTCAATCCACAAAAAGACAAAAGATAAATAATTCATGTTCTGCCAAGTTCCAACAAACTACCGACCATCATCATATTGGCCCAGAAGATGCTCCGAATATATTGGCTCGGTGGAATCAAATGGTAACTCCAAATCTCAATGCATTTAGCAGTTTGAATATATGATATATCCCAGATGCATAATCAGTAGGATTTGTCAGTATTTTAGTGAAAATGAGGGGCATTATTCGGCTTAAAGAGCAGAAACAAGTAATAAATAAGAGAATACTAAAGATTCAAGCCCTAGAATTTCTCAAAAGAGGAAAAAACCGAAGATTTCACATAGTACTTCTTTTTATTGAAAAATTAATCTGATAGTTTCCAGAGAATTAGATAGGTTTTTCCTTGACTTTGTCTGTGTAAACAAACAATTTGAAATGCCTCGACTTGACATCAACAGTAAGATTTGAGACCTCAATATCAGCCCTTCGCCACCTGGGGCTGTAGTATGATCCAAGAGTTGGCCTAGTAGAATGTAGAAACTCATAAAAAATAACTAATACAACAAAGCATGATCTGATTCCAGAAATTTTTACAAAATTAGCAAGCCAACCACTCCAAGATACAATCTTTTACCAGAAAGTGATCCCAAAAGGAACTTTGACCAGTTTATCCAACACATTCCCATGAAAATAGTGCAGGAGTCCATAGGGAAGATAAATTTGGAAGAAAGTTTCAATTAATTCCCAGAATCTAAATGTCCTACACACATCTGTTTATACCACCGTCAAAGTGAAGAATTAAACAAGCTACGAATTACAAAAGCAATGATAAAAAAAAGTGAAAGAAAGGAGATTGGGGCATACCCTGCGTTCCCAATAAGGAAGGAAGCACACGAACTCATAAACAGGACTAATAGTTTGAACCAACACAATATTGAGCCCAGTAAACAGTAAAAGGGTAGTCATAGGTCGCGTTTTGTGAGGCATAGTCGAATCTGTTGTCGAGATTTGGTTACCTGCAAAGTTGGGTCAATATCAAAATCATCAAACCGAGTCTCCAAAAACATGGGAATCCAAAAGCTCTCTGTTTTAGTATGAAAATGAAACACAAGGACAAAAAGTAGTAGCTTACTTGATTGATTGTACACAAATTTATATGAGTTGAAAGAGGTACAAGAGAGAAAAGCCAAAGGAAGTAATGTCGTTGGTGGTGTCCAAGGAGGTTTAAGGGTTTTAAGTAGGAATGATAATTCTGATGAAGCAGAATACTACAATTTAAAATTAAAATAATATTTTTTAATTTTCAAACATATTGATATATTTTTTCTATACATTAATCATTCTTAAATAAAATATTTTTATAAAGTAAAATAATATTAATTAGAGTTACTAATATTCAATTTAATTAATATATATTTAATCATTGTTCAGTATCGTGAGTTCTGTCTGTTGCAACAAATACAACTTCTTTGTCCACCTCTATCCAACTATGCCCTGTTTCTTTCACTACCCCATTAAGATCCATTGTTTGCCTT
>JANITX010000210.1:4837316-4852009 GCA_027564395.1 Erythroxylum ulei | reverse complement strand
TACACATGTGTTAAATGATTAAGTGTGAGAATCGTGAGAATGTATGTGACCTCCATTGCCTTCCTCGTCGCCAGAAAGTGCTAACGAAAAGGAGCCTTCTCTGTCTTCAAATAGAATGCCAAACCCAAGAAGGCCAGCATCGGCAAAGATCGAGCCATCGATGAAAGCCAACCAACTAGAAGACGACGTCACGACGGCTGCCGACTGAAAACACAACGGTAGCCTGGGAGCAACAGTTAAGGGATTGCCGGTGGGCATCAACTCCTTAATGTTCGAAAAGTAAGAATTTGCTTGAGTATGAATATGGTGTGGCGTAACCCGTTTATCATGCCAGAGTTTGTCATTCCGTGCCAACCATAGCTTCCATGCCTGAATGCTGATTCTAGCGGCACGATCCCTTCCTGCTGTCTCCAAGACATAGGTAAAAAAATCCTGAAAAGATGACAAAGAGGATGTTAGAACCAAACCCGCTAACCTCCATAACTCCGTAGCCATAGGACAATCAAGGAACACATGCTTCATGGATTCATGTTCATGGGAAAATAAACAATGCAAGTCAACATTCACTCCTCGGTATTGCAAATTATCTCTAGTTGGTAACACGCCACGACAACACCGCCATAGGAAGTTGCGTACTTTGGGTACATCAAGGGACCAGATTTGCTTCCATACAATGCCTTGCACCTGTTGCTTATGGTCTACCAAATCCGCAAACGCCTCATAATAAGCAGTTTTAACCGAGTAAATCCCTCTTCTGTCACAAGTCCAAATAATCTTATACGGTGTGGGTTTAATGCTCAAAGGGATACCTAAGATAGCATGCAAATCATCAATATTGAAATAAGACAGCAACGTCGCAAGGTCCCACCGCCTCTCCCCGGGGATGAATAAGTCACAAACCCGCATAGCATCATGAATGGCCAGAGGACCGTCGTCTGGATGGAAATCACCAGCCTTTGGGATCCAGGGATCCCTATTGACAAAGATATGTTGGCCATCCCCGACCCTCCACCTTACCCCCCTTAACAACACTTTTTGAGCAAACAATACACTCTTCCAGACGAAGCTATAGTTGGTACCCAACTGAGCTGTCAAAAAGTCCCCCCGAGGGAAATATTTAGCTTTGAGAAATTGATACAAAAGAGTGTTAATGTCAACAATAAGTCTCCACCCTTGTTTCCCCAAAAGTGCAGTGTTAAAACACCGAAGGTCTCGAAAACCCATACCTCCCATCGACTTTGCACAACACATATGATCCCAAGACAGCCAATTAATACCCTTACTACCTTCCCGACATCCTCCCCACCCAAATTTATTCATCAGAACTTGGAGCTCAGAACAAGTAGCAGCAGGGATAAGAAAGACAGTCATGCAATAAGTAGGGATAGCCTGAATGACCGCCTTGATTAAGATCTCCCTACCTGCCCGTGACAGAAAACGGTTGTTCAAATTATTGATACGCTTCCAGATCCGGTCCTAAAGAAATGAGAAAATCTGACGCTTGCTACGGCCAATGAGAGAAGGTAAGCCCAAATAAGTACTTTGACCCAGAGGTAAGTGCACTCCAAGTAAATCGGAAATGGCCTGCCTAATATCCGGGGCAATACACAGGCTAAAAAGAATACCAGATTTACCATAATCGATGGACTGACCCGAAGCTGCTTCATTAACTCCCAGAATGCTCTTAACATGGGTAGCTTCAGAGACCGCACCATTAAAGAAGAGGAGCGAGTCATCGAAAAAGAGTAGATGTGAGATCCGAGGACAACCTAACCTTGCCCGACAGCCATGAATCACCCCACGCCGTTCCCCATCTGTCAACAAAAGGGAAAGTCCCTTGGCTACAATAAAAAACAAATAGGGGGAGAGAGGATCCCCTTGCCGTAGCCCCCGACTCGGGACACTAGGGCCCACCTCGGTGCCATTTACCGAAATCAGATAGCTAATGGTAGAGACATACATTCACATCCATTTAATCCAAACATCAGAAAACCCCAGAGCTGTCAACATAGCAAGCAAATATTCCCAGCTAACTCGATCATAAGCTTTGGCTATATCAATCTTTAGTGCACAAGAACCCGAGTTTCCCCGGGAGTGTTGCTTCAAACCATGTAAAGTCTCAGCGGCCACAATAAAATTATCCGTAATTAATCGGCTAGGAACAAAAGCAGATTGGTTCAAAGAGATAATCTTGGGCAAAATACGCTTCAAGTGAGTGGCTAAGCTTTTGACAAAGTCTTATAGATCACATTGCATGATGCAATTGGTCTAAAATCGGTAACATGCAGAGGATTATCACATTTGGGGATTAAGACAATAAGAGTAGTAGCCAAGGATGGTGGAAGGGTACCTTGTTGAAGCCAATCACGACAGGCCTGACAAATGGCACCACCAAGAGTGCTCCAGAATTTTTGAAAGAAAGCGGGGTTCAAGCCATCTGGGCCCGGCGCCTTATTTGGGTCCATCTGAAAGAGGGCAGGGCGGAATTCCTCATCCGAAAATGGAGCGGTAAGTGAGTTGTTAGCCGAGTCATCAACCAAAGGTCTAACGAGCCAAAGCACAACGCCAAGGGAAGACTCGATGGCCTGAAAGAGAGTAGAGAAATAAGTATGGATCAACCCACAAATAGCATTGTCATCCGTTGTAACGTGCCCAGTTTCATCAGTGAGTCTGGTGATTCGATTCCTCCTCCTGCGGGCTTTGATACTGTTATAGAAATATTTGGTATTTTTGTCACCATGGCGAAACCAAAACGCTTTAGCCTGCTGCTTTAATCTCATATCCTTTGCCTCGAGGATTGCATTCCATTGGCCCTTTAATCGTCAAATCTCGGCTATGTCGAGGTTATGGGAGTCCGCTCCTAATCTTCGTTTAATTGTTTCTTTTTTAGCCCACCATAACCGATTCCTCTACTTACCCCATAACTTTATGTGATCCACAACCGAGGATGTACGTTCAGGGAGAGTTAAAATAGCCCCTTCGGACCAAGCCCTAGCAACCGTTTCTTGAAGGTCAGGCTCAGAAAGCCAGGAATTGTCAAAGCGAAAGCGCCGATTAACCCCTTTCGAACCTGTGCTAGCGGTGTCAATCAATAAGGGAGAGTGATCTGAAACTGGAGCAATAAGGGCCGAACAAACAGCACCCCGAAACAAAGAGCTCCACTCGGCGGTAGAGCATGCTCTATCAAGCTTCTCCTTTACACAAGCGGGAGAACCTTCCCTATAGGTGTAAGTGAAGGAGGAGCTGACCTGCATAATATCTGAAAGATGAGCATCATTTAAGGCGGCACGGAAACCCGAGATTAAATGAGAAGGTCGAGGGGGACCACCCCATTTTTCATACAAGGCTGCAATGTCGTTAAAATCACCGCAACATAACCAAGGAAGCTGACTCCTAGTTGCCAAAGCCCGCAATAGGTTCTAAGAAGCCCGTCTACGAGTTCTTTCCGAAAAGCCATAAAAGCCAGTCATGCGCCATTGTGTGTTATCAGACCCAATCTCACAATCTATAAAGTTGGAAGAATAACCGGAAACATGAAGCTGAATATCCATCGACCAGAAAATAGAGAGACCCCCACCAATCCC
This sequence comes from Erythroxylum ulei, assembly GCA_027564395.1. NCBI lineage: Eukaryota > Viridiplantae > Streptophyta > Magnoliopsida > Malpighiales > Erythroxylaceae > Erythroxylum > Erythroxylum ulei. The sequence goes on along the minus strand of JANITX010000210.1, from coordinate 4,848,425 downwards.
AATACTGTCCACAGAAAAACAATTGGCAAATTGAAGCTGACTGCGTAACGCGTCCATGCGTCTGCTATGAACCTTAGTTTCCATCAAGAACAAATTAACAGGGCGATAACTTCGAACAAGCTCCCGAAGAGCCCGAACCGCAGAGGGATCCCCCGCCCCTCTGCAGTTCCAACTGAGGATTCTCATGATGGTCGGTCGACCCGCTGAGCGGGTTCGACCGTTGGTCTAGACGTAGTCTCGATGCCCGAATCTGTGGAGGTAGAAACGGGAACAGAGAGAGATTTAACCCGAGCTCGTTTTTTCCCTTCAACGTGTTGGTCTATAGGGTCCTCTTCACTAGGCCCATTTAAAAGGAATGGAACCGCACCCGGCTGATCCATATCCATACTACTCGGTGTTAAGACCATCCGATCCCTATACTTGTGTGCCCCAAGGAAAGAATTGAGAAAAGTCTGGGATGGCAATGGAGTATGCAAACTTGTGCCAATAGTGGAGGGACCAGATGACCAGCTTGTGCCATCTAGGTCGGACCGCAGCCAAGAGCTAGAGGGGCGATTATTACGACGAGGGACAGCCCGAAGATTTTCACTCCAAAAAGGTTGCAGGTCTTCCTTCTTGTGATGGAGCAGAAGATCACAATAGGAATCAGCGTGGCCGAGCTTACCACAAAAATAACAATAAACCTAAATCCGTTGATATCGAAACGTGACGTAGAAGGGGTTTCCATCAAAGTCAATTAATTTCTTCTTCCGCTTTAAAGGTTGTCTAATGTCCATCCATACCCGAATTTTCATAAAAGAATCCGGCCCGTCAGTATTGGAAGGATGAGTATCATACTCCAAGAAAGAACCAATAAAATTTCCCAACGAGGACGCCACGGTAGCAGTCATAAATCCCAGCTTCAAGTCACACACCTCAACCCAAACATCCACATAGAGCAGAGGGATAAGAAGGGGATCTTCCCCAGGCTTGATCGGGCTAAAAACGAGAAGGTGTTTATTAAACAACCATGGAGTCCTTGTGATGGCACGTTCAAGATCAACAGAATGGAAGAATCTAAATAGATACCGTTTGGCCCCTAAATCAGAAATGGCAATTCCCCCCAGAGGATGCCAGAGATCCGCAAACCCTTCTCACATAGAGAGAAAATTAATTCGGTTGTAAGTCAGAAACATACCGACCAGACAAAGCTCATAGGATATTGGCGGCGGCGGAGCAGAGTGGGGGATGATTAGTTCCTGGTCCTCGTCAACCGAAATAAAGAGGTGGGTGAAGTCGGCCTCCATAGCCGAAAACAGTAGGAAAACAACTGGCCGATGCGGTAGAAGCTAAGTATAATCGGAATATCACCACTGGGGCTGCCAGCATAAAGACTCTTTTTGCGACAGATAGCAGAGAAGACAACACCTAGGACCACAGATTACTACCCTACAAACCAGAGAACACTCTGCTTTAACCTGAAGCAAGAACCCCGAAGGTTGCTGTCATAGAGCTCAGAGATTAGGCAGACATGAGCAGTAATGAAACCCCTAATCGACAGAAAAAACAACAGCAGCAGAAACACAGGCTGCGCGAGCACACTGGCCAAAGCAGAGAACAGAGGAGACAGTACCGAAGCAAGCAGGCGAAAAACGAGAAACAGGGACCACAAGCGCAACAACAAACCAGCTGGGAGACTGGGTGATTTGAAGGGAAGAACCGAGAAGAGGCACAAAGTCCAAAACCCTAATCGCCCCTTGCGTGCTGCTATGCCCGCAGCAACAGACGACAGATAGAAGATGGATATAAACCTGGGCAATCAATGGAGAGACAAAGCCCAGAGGTGGGACGCGCGGAGGCAAAGCAGCAGGGAGTCACGGTGAGCTGGGGAACAAAAAACGAGAAGATGCATAAAGCATACGAGAAAGAGAGCACATCAGAAAGAGAGCTATCAAAAGTTTGTTACGTTAAGACTTACTATCTCAATCAATTTAGGTATATAAAGTTAAGAAAGACTTAGAAAATCGAGAAAGAAAATCAATTATTATATAACATCTACTACTATCTTATTAATGTAAATAAGATTCATTAGAAAAGAAATAAATAATCATTATGAGGTTTGTGATCATTAGATTATTATGTTTTTGGCGTTTTTGGCTACAACAATAACAATCTAATGAAAGTTTTGTTGATAAATGAAAGTTTTGTTCCTATTTATGGCGTTTTTGATGTACGCAAATACATTAAAATAATATAATAAAAATAAAAATGTATAAATAAGAAAGTAATACAATAAATATAAAACAAGATAAAAAGTAAAAATAAAAATAAAATAAGTAAAAAAAATACATAAACAAGAAAGAAGATAAATCAACCAATCAAGAATAAGTTATTACAAAAATATTGAAGTTAAGTAAGAAATTGTTTTAAGTAACCTAGCTAAAAGAGAAGTACTACATATTAAAAATTTAAACTAAATACAAAATATAAGATTAGAAGGAAATTGTTTAAAAAAACCTACGAGAATATAAAAGATCTTACATAGAAAGATGTCTTTATAAGAGATCTGAACAATCTTTTATTCATATCTTAATACGTTAAAGTTTTATATTAAAATTCATATTTTCGGCAATTTTCAATAGAATCATATTATTATGTATTTTTGACTATAATAATAATGATAACAATATTTTAGTAAGAATTTTGTCAAAATACAAAATTAAGATAAATTTAAAAGTAAATAATTGTAGATTTAATTAATAAAAAGATTATTTTCAATACATTTTTTTAGCATTAAAAATTTGACGAATAATGAATATCATTATCAGTTGTTTCATAATTTATAGAGTTGGATGCTTAAATTTTAAAGAAAATGACGAGCTCCAAGACTTCGCAGGAGGTTACTTTTATAGGTGTAAAGTTAAAGTTATAAGAAGTTGTAAAACTAAGCAGCATTAGTAAAACTAAGCAGCATTGACGTTACGACTTACTCTCTCGATCATTAGGAGACTAAATAGGGAAGAAATAGTCTCCTAATGATCATTACGTTATTTGTAAAACAAATATCTAATTTTACGGTACAATTCAAACTTTTAAAAATAGTATTAAAATATTAAAATTTTTAACAAAAGTAGTTTGAAATTAAAATTTTGTTAATGAAATAACATAGCGAGCTACGTTATATTCATATTTGTTCCATGTGATCGAGACGTTACGTGTTGATCATTTTGGCAATAGCTTGTTGGACAAAGATGCATAAAGAAATGGACTTATAGGAAAAGTAACACTTGGAAATTAGGGGAAAGAAATAAACAATCGTTATACCATGTATGACCTTCCAATAAGTAGCCTTGACAGTAACATGAAAAGAAAGACTACGATGGAGTAGGAAATAGATAATATATGTTTAATAAAGTAGTCCCAACTTTTGACAATATTTTCTAAGAAAGTTAAGTGATGGTTCTGCATTCACCAAAAGAAATTCATTTATTATTACGGTTGGGACTTTGTGGTATGAATTAATTTACTAAATACATGAGATAATAGGTATTTGATAGATAAATTTATCGAAATTAATTTATATTGAGATAATAGGTATTTGATAGATGAAGTTACAAAAGGATATTTATCGAAATTAATTTACATTGAGATAATAGGTATTTGATAGATGAAGTTAAAAAAGGGTATTTATCGAAATTAATTTAAGAAAAATAATTTATATTGAGATAATAGGTATTTGATAGATGAAGTTAAAAAAGGTCTTTATAAATTAATTTAAGAAAAATAATTTATATTGAGATAATAGGTATTTGATAGATAAAGCTAAATATTTCTAAACAAGTATAATTAAATGTTTTTTACTGTTTTTTTTAACTTATTTCTTTTTATTCTTTCAATATCAAATACATTCATTTTTTTTATGTTCAACTATAACCTTTTTGGTAATTTTCATACGTATCTTTATATTTTCATCAAGAATACCATTTTTGATATCCAATCTTTTTCTCATATTGATGTAGCTTATAATTCTTCTTTCTAAATCACATATTTGATCCATTATTGTGTTGTCACTTCGGTAATAACTCATAAGACAAAGATGTATAGAGACATGTACAAGGACAAGGAAGACTTGGAAGCTTAGGAGTAAAGCAAACGTAAATGTATGATATCAATATATTTAGATTAGAAGTAAAAAATTGTGTGATGGAAGACGTATAACTTTTAGAATTTCATAATAATTAATGTTTTATTTTAGTTACTAGTTCTTCAAATTTTCAAAATTTATTTATTTATTAATAAATGAAACACCTATTTCCAAAATGTACATTACAAATACATTTTATAAACATGATGTATTATTTATTTTCATTTTGTTCAAAATATAAATTATCATTTTGAATGAAATAATAATTTTCATTTATTATAAAAGGGTTATTTACACAATTAGTAAATTCTTATGTATTTATAAGATAAGCAAGTTATATATATATAGTCTATTATTTTTCAAACATATTGATCATTTTGTCAATTTGGAAAGATTAAGGAAAAAATAGATAATAATCATAGACCCACTAATTATGATGTTTAATGCTCTTGATTATCTATATTCTGGCATCAATGGTCAACAAAAGTTAGCCTTTCCTTATCTCTTTTTATTTATATTTGTTCTATGTGATTGACACGTTACGTGTTGATCATTTTGGCAATAGCTCGTTGGACAAAGGTGCATAAAGAAATGGACTTACAGGAAAAGTAATAATTGGAAATTTGGGGAAGTAAATAACAATTGTTGTACTATGTGTGCTCCTCCAATAAATAGCCATAAGAGTAACACGGAAAGAAAGACTACGATCGAGTAGGAAATAGATAATATATGTTTATGCATTCATCAAAAGAAATTTGTTTATTATTACGGTTGGAGCTTTGTGGCACCAATTAATTTATGAGATAGATAATAAAATATTAATAGCAAAAAAAGGTATTTATCGAAATTAATTTAAGAAAAATAATTTACATTATTTAGTATTGAGATAATAGGTATTTGATAGATGAAGTTAAATATTTAGAAGCAAGTATAATTAGAAGTTGAATTTTTAAAATGATAATATTTAAATTATATTTTATTTGCGTATATTAAAATTTCATTTTGTTGTTTCTATTATAATTAATTTGAGACATATATAACCATTTTTTAAGATTTAAAAATTTAAGAAATGTTACAAAAATTAAATTCTTTTTTAAATAACAAAAGAACGAATTTCATTAAAAAAGGTTACCAATAAACATATATAAATTATACAAACTATAAACTAAAACTACGATAATTAAATATAAAACTCCACCAACAAGTAAATTTTCAATAAAGAGGTCAAATTAAAAACAATTAATCTGAATTTGTTAGCTTTTTATTTTCTTAAATTTATTTCTTTTTAACTTTTGATTTCTAATGCATTCATTTTTATATTTCCAACTAGAACCTTCAATTAAAAAACTTCCTTCTCACTACAATCAAAACTTTCAAAATACTTTTGTCTTTTTTATTATTGTACAAATAATTAATAAAGAATGAAGAGAGTTTATTATGACAATTTAATAAATTGGTCATCATCTATAAATTAATTGGAATCTCTCCTATAAAATTATTATAATTTAATAGAAGAATTTTCAATTTAAATAATTTCTCAACCCATTTAAGGATGATACTTGTTAAATAATTATGACCGAGATCTAACACTTCCAAATAATGAAAGTTAGAAATTGAACGAGGAAAAGGTCCTTCGAATCTATTTTTAGACAATTGAATGACTTGCATCCATGGAGCTCCTAATATTGTAGATAAGTTTTCTCATTTGTTTTGATTTGGAGTTTCATGATAATAAAATTAATTAATTAAGCTAATTTTTAAAGTTTAAGAAATTAAGCAAAATACTATCCTTTGGGCCGTTTTGAAACAAATAAATTATAGGAATTTATTGTTACTAGTAGTTAGTCCGTGTGCTATCATAAAAAACAAAGGTATTTTTGTAATTTTGACATATAAATTAAAATTAAGGATCAATGGTTGTTTCTCCTGCGTCTCCCGTCTTTCAGGTCAATGTTTCCTACGTCCCTCGATATCTCTTGTTTATTCTTTTAATTTTTCATGAACGTTTGTGTTCCTCTTTTCATTATTTTTAATTCGAAATCTTGCATATGCAAACTGATTCATTCATTCTTCTACTACCACGATGATTTGGAAGGTTTGAATAGGTGGATTTATTACACTTGTCACTGACCTAGGATAATTGAAGTAGTGGGCTTTTGCAATGGGGTGAATTGATGTATTGGGTTGTTGGTTCTAGTTTCAAGGTTGTTGATTTTGTTACTGGGTGTTCTGCTTTTGGTTTCTATTGATTGCATTAATCATGAGTGGAGATAATTTCTCAGGCTGGATTTCCAAATCGGGAGGAGATTTGGAAGATTTGACTAATCGGCCCTCTTGAAGGAAGTTTTCTATTTTCTTCTCCTCTTTTCCATTCTAATTTGACGAATTTGAGAAGCGGAAGCAAATACGATTTTTTGATTTCAGTGATATTTCGTTAATTAAATTGTTTGTCAGGTAGTTCAACGATTTTCATGTAACTTTGCTTTTTCCTAGAAATGCAGTAGAACTGAAACTCTTTCGAAAAATAGTCATTAATACATATCAAATATGCACCATTAGTGAAAACATGTGAAAGACATATTTTTCATTTGTTAATTAAATATAATTAATATATTGATTTATTAAAATATAATTAATTAATAAATTAATCATTAATTATTAATAATTAATTATTACTTATATTATTATAAATTAATAGGAGCCGTCCGATTTAAGAAGTAACGAGTGTGAATAATATCGTAATTAATGGGCATTATTATTATTGTTACTAATTTAACTTAAATATTACTAATCACAGCTATAAATTGTTTAAGTCATAACCGTGCAGATATACATAAACTTTTAATCTACTATAACATTTAAGTTACGGGTGTGACTTCTCTCACTCACGACCGTGACAAGTGCTTATTATTTCCATGACCCTTATGACTATTTAAGTCAAGGACGTGATTTGCTATAATTTAAAATTAAATTGTTATTACATTTGTATGCTAAAACACAACTATAATTTAAAATTAAGTTATTATTACATATGTATGCTAAAACACAATTTCGGTTAATTATTTAATTGGAACTCAAATTATTATAACCTTCTATGATCTTAATACCATTCGATTAAAACACAATTCATGCCAATTTAAACTTTATTTAATAACTACAAAATTTGTTATATAAAATTTATTATATTAAACATATTAACTGCTTAATTAACAGTCATGATTAATAATAATGATGCCCATTAATTACAAAATTATTAATTATTCCATTAATTTAACTTAACTTAATAGGATAACTAATTAAATTATATTTTAATTTAAAAAATTAAACAATTAATTAAAGATGTTCATTTACTAATTATATATTTTCTTTTCTTTTTTATAGTTAAAATTAAATATGAATTAAAAATTACTTATATAAAAAAAATCGTCAAGAAGCTACTACTCAAATATCATTTTGCAAAATCAGTTTGCATAATGCATGCTCAACGATAATCTCAGTTATTTTTCCTTTATTCTCGTCACATAATCATTCATATATCAAAACTCATATAAATCTAACTTAGAACATAGTTTTACACTAGAACAAATTTTATTCTAAGTCCATCATTCAATCAATCATTCAAGCTTTTTTTTCAAAACAGACTTTCTAGTCAATTTTGCATGACCATTATGATAAGAAAAAGGAAGTATTTAGGCAATGACTTCTTCTAAACAAATGTTCCTATATATCTTAAGTTTCTAATGACACTAAGTTCATATAATTTGGTTCATTATTCTGCAAGTTATACTCAAAATACTTCTCACTATTCTTAAACTGCAATAGTACTCAGTACTCAACTTAGAGCCAAAATTTGAAAATTTTCAAGACAGAATTAAAATTCGATTCCTCATAACATTTGTAACCACATGTCTCTAGTTTAATCTAAATTAAACATCATTCCATTTGAAGATCTGCAGATGAAGATATGGCCAAAATACTGAAACTTGTTCAGTGAAATCATTCCATTTAAGAAATTCCAGCTCATTTCATCTTAAATTAATCAATCATTTCCTAATTATTTCATATGGCTATGAAATTTGGTGGAGAAGAAAAAAATGTATGAGGAGTTCGTAGTCCCAATTTCAAGTCAATCGAAGTTTCGGAGAAAGAAGTTATGGTAAAAATAGCGAAGGATGTCAAAAACTGGCAAAAGTCACTGCACACTCTCTATCACGATCGTGCATTTCCAATTGATTCTCCTGTGTCATGATCCTGCTCGTGCACAATCGTACACTGCAAGACGCTTCCCTTTTGTCACTATCGTGGTTATGCACAATCGTGCACTGCCTAATTTTTCATTCCCATCATGATTGTGCAGAAAGCTCCCTCTTTGTCACGATCGTGCGTATGCATGACCGTGACAGACGTTCTTCTCCAAATTCACAAAACTGCATAATTTTTTTTTCTTTTTCATCTCTTATACTAAATCAATCATTTCTAACTTATTTTCTCTTTATTCCTACTTCCATTTCAGCTCAACTTATTCAAATACAAATCAAAATCTATGATTAAACGTATCAAAAACAGAAGTTATCATTTACGCATATTCATATTTTCTATATTTCTTCATCTTCATCAACACCTTCATTTCATTTCAAACTTATCATTTTAATTATCCTCATATCACGATATCACATCACTCCTTTTTTCTTAACTCTAAAGTCATTTAAGCTCATCTCTAAAATACCCAAGGATATTCTCATATGAGAATAGTGAAAACAGAGCATGGAGCACTTTTTTTTTCTAACAATTTTTCTACACTCTTTTTACACATTTTCAATGACCTTCTATTTTAAAAATAATTTCAACAATTAAATATAATTAATTATAATTAAAATATAATTAATAGATTGATGTATTAAAAAATAATTAATTGATAAATTAATTATTAATTATTAACAATTAATTATTAATTATGTTATTATTAATCATTGAATGTTAAGTTAATCCAGAGTCATCTGTGACAAAGATAATTTTTCATTTCTTAATTGATTATAGTTAAAATATAGTTAATAAATTAATTTAAATATGATTAATAATAATTAAACTATAATGAATAGATATATTTATTCGTTAAAATATAGTTAATTATAATATAATTAAATGATTAATAAAAATATCATTAATTAATCTATTAATTATTATTTGATTCTTATTAATGGTATTATTCATTATTAAATATTTCATTTATGCTATTATTGATTAAAAATTATTACATGCTTTTATTAATTCTTATTATTGATTAATTATTAATTAATTGTTTATTATGTTATTATGTTATTATTATTATTATTAACTACAAACTATTGCATGCATGGTTGTGACTAAACCATGCATTTAATTATTATTTACTAAATTTTATTAATTAATTATTGATTAATTGTTATTTGATTATTAATTATGGTATTATTCATTATTAAATATTTTATTTATTTTATTATTAATTATAAATTATTACATGTTTTTATTAATTTTTATTATCAATTAATTAATTATTTATTTGTTATTATTTTTATTAACTATATAATTGCATACATGTTACTTCAAAAGGAGATTATAAAAAAACATAAAGAAAATGCCTCACACCATTCCTTGGATTGAATAGCTTGACTGGATATTTAATTTCAGGCCCCAAATTCCATCACACAACACATGGTTCTCATGTCACTAACTCGTGAGGCTAAAATCAATTTTGCATAATAGTCCTTCACGCTTTTACTCTACTTCAAATCCTACGCCATGTTATTATCATTTAATAATTAATATTCATTAATTATTATTTGATTATTATATTAATGATTATTAATTATGGTATTATTCATTATTAAATATTATTAAATCTTTTATTTATGTTATTATTGATTATAAATAATTACATGTTTTTATTAATTCTTATTATTGATTAATTACAAATTAATTATTTATTATGTAATTACTAATTATTATTATTATTAACTATAAAAAAATTACCTCATGAGCATGCTATTATCATTTAATAACTATTATTTATTAATTATTATTTGAACATTGAACTTTAACATTTTTTTTAGTGATGATCTTTGTTAATTATTAATTATTAATATTAACCATACATGTTATTATTATTTATTACATATTTTTAATTAATTATTGATTAATTATTATTTGATTATTAATTATGATATTATTCTTTATTAATTCTATAATTATTAATTATTATTATTATTAACTATATATTTATCACAATTGTGTATGTTATTATTATTTATTAAATATTAGTATTTAATTATTATGTATGTTATTATTAATTATAAAATATTATTATTTAATTATTAAGTCTTTGCTCACAGGTATAAAATGTTAATTCACACCCCGTAAGCATACTATCCAAGATCTAATATACCTTCTCTTTATACAATCAAACAATTCCCTACTGTTACTCTCTGTGACGATCATATTTATGCACGATCTTGTAATTCCCAAATACCAGTCACTCCTACACGAACACAGAAACATAAGTGTTCTGTTTCTGTTTTTCTCTTTGTCTCTACGACTACTTGACCCGCGATTTCAAGGCAAAGCACCCCTCAATCCCTATCCCACATCCCCTCGATTTCAACTCAAAGGTGCCGTGTACTCGATCTTTGTCGTTTGAATTCTTAATTGCATTTTCTTCTCAATCTCAATCACCTCGCTTTGTTCACGAAGATGGCATCTTTTACCCCTTTTCTTCCCAATCCAATTCTCTGTTTAACAACACCTGTCATCTCTGTGTAACACCATCGTCGACAAATTTCCAATCTGGGTTTATCCCCAAAAGGATGCCTTTTCGATCTCAAGTTCCTACTCTTGCCAAAATGCCACCGAGAACTGCTGCAGTTGTGAAGGCCACGACAACGGAGATGCCCAAAAAGCCGTACACTGGTGAGGCTAATGGTTTGTGAAGGAGATGAGGTTTGTGGCTATGA
>JANITX010000210.1:4795805-4807210 GCA_027564395.1 Erythroxylum ulei | reverse complement strand
ATTTTATATTTTCAATGGGCCTCAAGGAATTTTTTTAAAATTATTATCTTATGCATTTAGCGAAGTTATTATTTTATTCCATTGGCCCAAATCGAGATCGAAAAAAATTATTATTTAATCAAGGTTATTAATTTATCGAATATTCATTTATCGAGGTTTTACTGTATTGGATTAACTTTGCAAGACAAGTAGGAGTCATCGTCTCAGCACAAATACTAGTGGAAGAGGCCAATGTATGGTAATGTCACCTCTCCAACAACACTAACTCAAAGTTCAAGTCCTAACTTAGCAGGGGAAATTAGTAAAAAACTAGAGACTCCTCTCAATCTCTCCAACTGATTACAATCATAATTCCTATAACAAAGTAATTACTACGTACAGTTTACTGTTGTATTATGCAAAACCATGAACTTTTATCTTCATGGCTAAAGCGCCTAGATTTACGTATCAATTAAGTTAGAGAGTAAGAGTTTAATAACAACATTAGTATACCTAACAACTTTCATTTTGTATGTGATCTTTGCCTATTTAGAACAGACATATGGATTAAACTTAGATTCCTCAAAATCATTTGGAAATTGTAGAGAAGTGATGCTTGACAAAGCTGAAGTAAAAGAAAATACTTTGCCTTAGCACCTCAAGAATTAAGATCAACAAAGAACTGGCATTGCCATTTGTCCCAGTTTTACTTGTATCTCTATTTAGGTCCCTCAAGCATGTAGCCTTATAATTCACCTCACCTTCTTCTCTTAATTGATAATTTAATTGTACAAGATGGATATGGGAATAAATGATAAAAAAAATAACAAATGAAAAAACCCATCAAAACATAAAGCTTAGTGAGGACTCTTGTGGACTTAATGATTAATTAATTTGCAAATAAATATTATAATACATTATCTAATAAAATAATAACCAATTGTCTAAATAAGACAATTTTATTTTTAAATTGCGAATTGCAAATTACAGTAAAATTCCAAATTAATGTAATTATAAACGAAATGAATATAATAATAATAGATATGATTGGAATTATGATTAATGATTCAACTGCAAATTTAAAACTTTTGACGCAAGTATTACTAATAAATTAAAACTGCAATCAGTGATTTGAACGAAAAAAATAACTGATTCTTAAATCTCAAACCCTATTTCTAAAGCCAGAAAAAAGAAAACATACAAAAACTTCTGCAGACAAAAGTGAAGAAGCATGAAAACCTTCTATACACGATTATGTTCATAAATCACAAACCTTGTAAAAGTTTTCTGATGCCTTAAAACTCATTCCATTATAGGCAGAGACGCCCTCCAATTTAACAATAAGTGGATGATGTATCAGGCAAATTAGACTTAGAAAAGGCCGCGAAGATAAGAAGGCTCATGATCAATACCGGAACAAAGAGAAACGGCAGCGGTGGAGGTGGCAACGGCGACGGCAAAACCAGAGGCATAACCAACAGAACAATTGTTATTACAACCATGAACATGGTTTGTCTCAACGAGAAACAGTTAAACATCAAACTTAACGGACACAAGTTCTCGATAAAGGAATTTTTCCCACTCACAAAAGCTTCTCAGTAGTTGCCATGAATTGAATTTAAGCTCGTTCATTCTTGACAAGGCATATATAGCAAATCAGGGTTGGTAAGACATGTAATTAATAGATAAACCACAAGAAATTGGAGAGTTGGAAATTGTTGGGATGATGCAGAAGTTAAAGGAAATTTGTAGAGTGTTTTTGTGGGTTCATGGAATTTGTGAAGAATTGGTGGTCCAGTGGTAGTTAGGATGATGCCCCACTTTCATATGTCTTGATTCAACCAACCTGTCTTTGTCACAGAAATTAAGGTCTATTATTATTCCTAGGACATAGTTGATTTCATTTTCTATAATTTCCATGTTAGGGCTTCTTTTTGTTGGATTAAGGATAAATTTGATAGAAGAACAGAAACTCAGTCTCGTGATGACTTCTCATAGACGAAAAAAGACTATATATCGCTTAACCATAGATGGAAGAAGACTATATATTGCTTAACCATAGATGGAAGAAGACTATATATGCGTCTCGTGGTGGCTTATCATAGATGGAAAAAGACTATATATCGCTTAACCATAGATGGAAGAAGACTACATAGGCTTTTCCGATCTAACTATAATTTGATCCATATAAAGTTGGAAAAAGTTTTATGACTAGTGATTGATGAATATTGTGTAACCATCAATAACATATAAAATAAAAATATTTTTTATAATTTTTTTTATTTTTAATAATAATCACTAAAAACATCAAATGGCCGTCATGTAGTTGATTTTTATAATTTCTATAAAAATAACAGTGAAGTGAAGTGGCTCTAGCTCCTAAAACCTACATTGAATTGCATGGTAGATTACACTCAACGACAGATTATTACAAAAATTGCAGTTTATTTAGAGCAAATTCTAGTAACTATCGAGATAACAATATAATGTTTATATCAAATTTCATAAATAATGACAGATTTTCGAGAGACTATAGTCAAGTCATACCGATAATAATTATCAAAATAAATGTTCTAGTTTGTATATTAAATAGTTATAAACAAAAATCATTACATAATAAAATAAGATGTAAGCCTATTAGATTATAAGTGTAATTATACTTGAAGTAATATTTACTTTGTGATAATAAATTTAAGTTAGGGAGTAAGCTGTTTCACCAACTTTAACCTTTTCTTATGCTGCTATTTTACCTGTATTATAATACAGTTAATCAAGAAAGTTTAGTGGCACTATAGATATGTTGATTGGAAAGAGATGCATGCTTCCACCAGGAGGAATCCCTGGTTTTAAGACTTTATAAAAAGGGTTTTGAAGGAGATAGATAACTAGGGTTTAGTAGCCTTTTGTTATAGGTTTATCATTTATCACCTCTAATTTACTTTTGCTAGCTAGCCTGCGTTCTAAGTTTCTTCAAAACAACCCTAACCAATATCTTTAGACTTTTAGCTAATTAATCATTGTCGCTATAGTTTGAATCATCATTTATGCCTTTCATATATATGTTTTTCATAATCGATTAAGCAAATCACCCTAGATTAGGATTTCAGGAGAGGGAAGAGGAAAATTATAGAAACACTTAAAAACTTTATAAGTACATTAGAAGCGACCAATTTGTACTACTACTCATAACAAATGAGTGATAATAAAAACTTAAATAAGCTTATGTGATGATATAAAAATAGGACAAAAGATATAAACTTCTCTTGTAATTTTAAAAACTTTAGAAAAGCTTTTTATTCTTTAAAATTCTTGAAATTTTCTTTTTCTTTTTAATTATTTAAAAATCTTCTCTTAAAATTTGGCTAAATAATAATAATAAACACACATATCGTAACATAGATTAATCAAATAGCACTAATATAGTAATTATATTTAGCTCTTAAACATGATTCAAACAAAATGAACTTGACTTAAATTAACAATTTAAAATAATTATAATAAATCATTAATTTATACAAACTTTATTATTTTTTAAAATTTAAAAGTCAAATTGAATTCTCATATAAATAATATTTGATTGGTCTATATATGATGTTTATGTTACGTTGAGAAATTTTTTCGAGATTTTTAAATATTAAAGAGTTTTCTAAATTTTTTTAAACTACTATATTTAATCCTATTAAAATCTCCTATATATCAACATGAAAAATTGCTAACTTATTACAATTTTCTTGTTATCTTGATCTCTTCTAAAGGTGTTCTTAGATGGAGTATTTATTTTCGGTCGTAATTTGTTAGTTGTTGTCAGTGTTCATAATTTGTAACCAAAATCTACGAGTGCTCTTGTCACCAAATGCCTCTTAGCTTGGGTAAAAGTAGGTCCTAAAAGACAGATAAAAAAACGTGTAAGAATATGGTTAGCTGAATTGGATTGCAAGTCAAGGCACATGATTTATTAGGCTTCTCTTTCGGCCAAAGATATGTACGTAGCATACTTTGCCTTGGCTCATCCAAGCCACACACACACATAAACACATACTACTTATGTATGCATGCACTTACTGACATTTGATTCGAGCATTGACTACTTTACCTTCTTCAGCTACGAGTTTAGTCATATAGCAACATATGTTTTAAAAAGTAAATCAATTGATGACGAGAGACATAGGGTACTCAAAAGATACTAAACCTCGAAGCCTAGTTGTTTGACTTGTCTCCTTTTGTTCAAGGGAACACTAGTAAAAGTGCTTGAATAATGACATTTCATGCTCTTAACAGATTAAAAATTGATAAACAAGTTATAGGATAGATATAGGAACAAGCGAGTTCACTAACTGAAAGAATAAACAATTCTCTGCCAAAGATAAATTTATTGTTAATAACCCTGAAATTAGATTGAATCTACTCTTCGATCTTGTCCAAAGTAGGGTCTAGCTCAATCTTTATCTTTGTTTTCATTCTAAGGAAAGAAAGGGAGTGAATATGTACGGGGACATTTCATTTAGAAGAGGGCACGGAATGTTGAGCCGAGTTCTTGGTTTTGTTCAATGGGATGATAATAGGAAACTAAAAGGAATGTACATGGACAAGTAGTCAAGTTCGTCGAGCGGAAAAAAAGGACCCTATGTGGCAGCCGTTTGCTTGGCTGGAAGATAAGAATGGCCTGTTTTTGTCCTCGTTCATGCGTCTGGATGAAGCTGCTAGCCTCTCACCAACTATTAATTACTTTTCCAATTCACAAGAATCACAACTTGCAAATGTCGTAAGGAATATTTATAGATCTTCTTTTATTTTAAATAATTTTAGAAAAGTTTCTAATCTTTAAAATTTTTAAAAATTTCACATACTTTTCAATTTTTAAGAAAATAACTTTCTTTTAAATTTTTGTTAAAAATAACAAAAAAAACATATGACATGAGCCTTACTTATAGATCAATTAAATATTATTTATATGACAATCCAAATTAGCTTTTAAAGTCTATCCAAACTAATTAAATCCGACCCAAATTAATAATTTAAAATAATTATAATAAATTATAATTTTAGGTTAGGTATAATTAATTTAAATCAGATTTAAGACTTGAGTTACATCGTTATGTTAGTAATATTTAATTGGTTCATATGTTATATTCATGTAAGGTATTTTTTATTTTTATTTAGTAATAGAGGTTTAATAGCTGATGTTTTGCTAAAAAATTAAAAAGTACAGAGGGTTTTAAGGTTATAAGATTTTTTAAGTTATCTGAAATTCGTGACTTTTATTTTTTTTATCATGTCCATTAACCTAAAACTTTTAAGATCGAATCATTCTTAAGAGGTTATAATTCTTCTTACAGTCGAAAAGATGAATGGTCAAGACTGAAATGCGTTAGGACATACAAATATTAGTTTAATTAAATATATTATTTAATTTTAAATTATTATTTCATGAAATAACATATTTGAATTACGTATCTAAAAATAATAATTACAATTTTAAATCATTATTTAAAAAAGTAATATATTTAAATCGGAATTATTATATGTATCAAACTGCATATCTAAAAAAACCAATTACAATTTTAAACCGTTATATAAAAGTTCATAACTTGCAAATGATTGTTACATGTAGTGGGTTGCATCTCTTGTTTGCCAACTAGACTTTGATTCTTCAAATGACAATCAATTTATGTAATGAGTCCATGATTTAGGCCTCTTGAGCACAATGAAGAATGAAAAGTATAATGACGAGTGTATGCCTAGTGATCTAGTCCCCATAAAAAATGTTTGATTGTACTAAACAAATACAGTATTTAGTCTCGTCTCAAATTTTCAATTAACATATTTAACGTAATAAGAAATTTACAAACCAAATTAATTGAAAAATGAAGAGCAGTTACTCGATCTATAAAAAATTAGTTATATTGAAGTCTAAAAAATGAGATAATTACCCTATTAAAATGAAAAGAAAAATTTCAAAATATTAAATTAATTGATAAAAAGCATTGTTAAATATTATTTGACAATATTGTAATACTTAACAAGTAATGATGTATAGTTTTACCTTATTTTTAGAATTCAAAATCTTTTATAATCTATTTTAATATTTAAACTTAGTATTCTGTTTATTTTTCTTGGATAAGTTTGGATGATGTCATTTGAGTCGAAAAAATTAAGGTTAATCCAAATTTGAAAATTTAAATGGGGAGAGTAATCTCAATACTAATCAAGGGTAAATCAAGGTGATTTGTACTAACAAAATGTTTATGTTGCATATTGAGATCAGATTATAAAAATCAAAGTGAAACCTTGTCTTGGTTAGAGTGAAAATCAATGAAGTAATAATTTGGGGAGATACAAAGAATCATAACCATAAGAATTTCACGTGAGTCTCAAAAACAATATATAAAGGCAAGGTGCGAAGGATAAAAGCATTTTGTTGTCAAGCTACATTTTCCAACTTCTTAAAGTCTTCTTTTACCTCCCCTCCTTTCTTTGGTAGATATTATAATAGTCATTTTAAAGATGCTTGACATTTTCCAACTTCTTAAAGTCTTCTTTTCCCTCCCTTCCTTTCTTTGGTAGATATTAGAATAGTCCTTTTAAAGATGTTGTTAAAGAAATAACAATAAAATAATTAATTGGAACAACTTATCTCAAAATGTAAGGCGTCGTGAAAAATCACTGTCTTAAGTCAGAAATTTCTCCTCTACGATATAGCAGGACAACATGATCCAACCATAGGGTTAACGTCTCCTTCACTAGCTTCGGTGTACTCCAAAAGGTAGAGTAGGAACTGTCTCCTAAAAATAATAACAGTAAAAGTACAAAGAAGAGATGAGATAAGAAGAAGATGCGTGTGTATTATTGTTGTGGAAGGAGATATGCGTGTATTGTTAAGTGTCTATAGAAAAAAAAAAACTTTGTGTGTTGTATGGAGAAAATTAAAAGAAAACATAGCTGTGGGGATGATCCAAAGAGAGCAGATGTGTGGGTATATATAGAAAGAGTGTTGGCATACGTTGTCACTGCAATAAAGAGACATTTAGGTGCATTAACGTTATAAACATTATCACTTATAAACAGATAAACATTGAATAATGATGATGATAACGTTTTTGATATAATGAGGACAATAACGTTGACAAACTTTAAGGATCAAGTATTGGACCAATAACATCAATAATCTCCCACTTGGTCCAAAACTTGAGAAACAAACTGCAACAATTTAGGAAAAAATAGGTGAACAATTAGGTGAACTAAGTATTGAATTTGTTGTTTAAGAAAACCGAAAATAGAACTTGCTAAAGAAATAAATAGCCTCAACATGTCTTGGTCTCATGATTGCTCTAGAAAGATAGCTCAAATGCTCTCATATGGCTAGCCCCCCACAATCACGTAGGTGAGTCTATCAAGTGTGTACTGCTCATACCACCAAAACTTGGACTATAGAACTCAGTAAGGATTAAACAATCCAACCTTATCAAACGCAGTAAAGTCATGCTAGGGACGATATTCAACAACTGAATATATCTTAGTATTATTTCACAAACAATGTACAAGTAAGTAGTTACCACATAACTTCGTTTGATCCATTGAACTTGATTTCCCAAGACAGGTGTCCACTACGAGGCTATTACACAATTGGGCTTAACCTCACCCCTTTAACATGCTCTGAAACTAGTTTTCTACTAAAAGTTTTTGTAAACGGTTCCGCTAAGTTTCTCTCTGACTAGACATAGTCTAGAGAAATTACACTATGTCTAGTTAAAGTACAGACAATTTTATGTCTCACTCTTATATTTCTACTTTTGGCATTATATGCATTGTTCTTGGCAACATGAATGCCAACTTGCGAATTACAATGAAGGAAAACAGAAGGAATTGGTTTTTCCTAAAGCAGGATATCTACTAAGAGATTCCTTAGCCACTCGACTTCCCATCCTGCCAACTCCAAAGCCATAAACTCAGCCTCCATTGTTGATCTCGCAATATATGTTTTCTTAGATGATTCCCAAAACACTACAGCTCCTGCCAAGGTAAAAACATAACTATTGGTAGAGTGGATATAATCACTCTCCGTAACCTAGTTAGCATCATAATGCCCCTTCAATACAGGAGGATGACCACCAAAAGATGATCTATAATGCATAGTACCTTTCAAATATCTCAACAAAAGAATTAATACATTCTAATGCTCTTTACTAGGATTATGAGTATACCTACTAAGTCTACTCACACATTATGCAATATTAGGACGGGAATAATTCATTAAGAGCATCACACCACCAAGAATTTTAACATACTCAGCTTGGTTTACACTATCACCAAGATTTTTCTTTAAAATAACACTAGCATCATAGGGAGTTTTGACTGGATCAATATCATAGTAACCAAACTTCTTCAAAATTTTCTCAACATAATGAGTTTGATTTAACCTAAACTAGAGTCGCTCCTATCAACTTTAACTCTAAAAATAAAGTCCACAAATCCAAGATCTTTCATATCAAAGGAAGACTTCAGCAAACTCTTAGTAGTATCAATGACAAATAAACTAGTACAAAAAATAAGCATATCATCCACAAAAAGAGTTGTGATCATGCAATCATTGATGTTAGCTTTCACGTAAATGCAGGAATTAGCATCACAAGAGGTGAAACAATGTTTGAAAATCTCACTTTCAAATTTCTCATGCTACTATTTGGGAGTTTGTTTAGGTCTATACAAAGACTTAACCAACTTACACACATTTTGTTCTTGACCAGGAACTCTAAACCTTTTGGGCTAGACCATATAAATTTTCTCATCTAGATCACCATTTAAGAAAGTTGTCTTAAAATCTATTTGATGCACATAAAGCTTAAATACCGAGGCAATAGCAAACAACATCCTCATAGATGCAATTTTAGTAACAGGATAGTAAGAACCAAAAAAGTCCAATCATTCCTTTTGTTTATAGCCTTTAATCACAAGCCTTGCCTTGAACCTCTCAGTGGTTCCTTCAGTTCTCAATTTCTTTTTGAAAATCCATTGACACTCTAAAGGCTTACACCTTTGAGGTAGATCAACTAAAACCTAAGTTTTATTGACGTGATTGACTCTAACTCACTATCTATGGCTTCCTTTAAAAAAGTAGCATCCACAGATCTCAATGCTTCCTCATAAGTTTTGGGATCTTTCTCAATAATATAAGTCACCACAAAACTGTCATCTGTCTCCTAATGTTTTTTCACCACAAAGGAAGTAATAAAGTTAGAACCAAAACTGGTGGGCACTCTAACTTTTTTGCTTATCTTTAGTTCAACAATTTCCTCTTCCTCAATGTCATCATTGGTAGAAGAACTAGGAACATATTCTCTATGAGCTTGCACACTCACTTTCATAAGAAATATATCCTCAAAGAACACTGCATTGACTCCATAATTGGTCATAAGTGCTAGATCCCTCTTCCTTAACCATAAATCTATAGGCAACACTATTTTGGGCATATCCCACAAATTTTGAATCAATGATCTTAGGCCTAATTTTCTTTTTCTTATGTTCAGGCAGAACAACCTTAACAAGACACCCCCACACTTTTAAAAAACACAAGTTAGGGAGATAACCTTTCCAAATTTCATAAGAGGTTTGATCTAGTTTCTTATTAGAGACCCTGCTTAGAACATAATAAGTTGAACGAATAGCTTCCCCTATATAAAATGAGGTAAACCCAAGGAAATCAACATTACATTCATCATATCCTTAAGTGTTCGATTTTTCCTCTCGACTATTCCATTTTATTCAGGTGTATAAGGGGCTGAAAGCTTATGAATAATCCCAACCTTTCCATAATAATCAGTAAGGAAATCAGTATTATACTCACCACCTCGATCATACCTTAATCTCTTAATTTTCCTTTTCAATTGATTCTCAACCTCAGTTTTGTATTTCATAGATACTTCCTCCACATGACTTTTATTTTTCAATAAGTAAACCTTAGTAAATTAAGAACAATTATCCACAAAAGTAATATAATATCTCATACCTCCTTTACTCACACTATTCTTAAAAATGCTCCAAGTCTAACAATTGTGACTCTCTCTTGGTTACAGACTTAAAAAGTTTCTTAGAGTGTTTAGCTTCAACACAAATTTGACATTTTTCCATTTCATTAGTGATATGGTTAGGCAACAATTTTAAGCTTTGCATCTTCTTAATTGACCTCACATTCACTTGCTCAAGTCTAGAGTGTCATAGGTCTAAAGACTTAACAATGTAACCAAAAGACGTAGATGCATTCATTTCAACATCAAGTACAAATAAGCCCCCATTACAAAACCCTTTACCAACAAAGTTCTCATTCTTAGTAAGAATTAGCTTATTAGAGTTAAAGGTAAGTTTGACATCTGCTTTGTTAAGTAATGCACCAGAAATAAAGTTTCTATATACATCAAGAACAAATAAAACATTTTCTAATAATTTTTTCCAAAAGTGAGTTTGAGAGTGACCTTTCCAGCTCCTTGGACAAGAACTCTGCTGGAGTTGCCCATGTATATGAATTCACCATCAGTAACAACATTTAACTTCTTAAACAGGTCTTTGTTGTTGCAAATGTGGTGTGTAGCTCCTATGTCAACGATCCACTCGACCAAGTTTCCAACAAGGTTAACTTCAGATACTACAGTAGTAATGATCTCCTCGTCATCACCACCAGTAGGTTCGAGCCCATTAGCTTGAGGCTTACCAAAATTCTTCTGGTTACCTCGTTGGTATCCCTTATGATTTCCTTTCTTGAATTGTCGTAGTTTTTGTCCTTGACCCTTCTTCTTATGGTTGATTCTAGCTTGGCAAAGAGCAAGAGGATGGCCTGGCTTGTGTCACCACCAACAGTCACTATCAATCCTTTTACGCTTAAACTAACCATGCTTTTTGTTGTTGAAAGACTTGTTCTGTTACCATCTATTACATTAGCCTTACAGTAGAGACAAGAGTGAGTGATTTAGCCTTATCCTTTGTATGGTTGGCATCCTCAATCTTTATATGCCCTATCAACTCGTGTACCTTCATGTCTTTCTTTTTATGCCTCAATTGGTTTTTATACTCATTCTATGAGACAGATAGCTTCTCAATAAGGGCATTAGCTTGAAACAACTCACACATGTTCATAGCCTTAGTAAGGATTTCGGCAACTGGATTTTCGTACTCATGTAATTGATCCATAATGGCCTTATCATCAACAACGGTAAATTTTAACCACCTAGCAATTGTATATTTCTTAGTACTGGGATCATCCGTCCCATATTTTACGTCTAAAGCATCCCAAATTTTCTTAGCAGTTTTTTACTTGCAGTAGATATCAAACAATGGGTTTATCATATGGTTGAGCAACACTCCCATAACGGTACAATTATCCTTATTCGTCTCAGGGTTAGTAATGTCACTAGGAATTTCTTGAAACAGTACATAAT
>JANITX010000210.1:4731224-4746887 GCA_027564395.1 Erythroxylum ulei | reverse complement strand
ATAAGCCATTTTTTATAAATTAATTAATTTTTATAAATTAATTAATTTTTATTTAATAATTTTTTAATTAATATTTTTCAATCATATTTTAAATTTTAAATTTTATTTAATTTTATATCAGTCATTAAACTTTTTAAATTTTAAATCTCTTATTGTACTGGTTTAATTTCATATCCAATTTTTTAAATATCGATTCTTACTTATAGATAACGGTATAGTTTTAGGTACCTTTTAGCTGACTCCAACGCCAAAGTTGTGAGGGAAGCAAACGAAAGAAGTCCCGAGGCATTCAACGGAAGCAGTTATGGCACTTCGTCTCACTCGATATTAAATTATTTTATTAACAAATTAATTTTATTTTTAAATAAAAATGAAGGGACTTTAATAACTTCAATTTTTATAATATATAAAATTAATTAAGTTGATCTCATAAAATAAATTAAGTTATTTAAGTTGATCTCATAAAATAAATTAAGTTATTGTGATAAAACGATTATTTAATATAATATCAAAATCTTTGTAACCAATTAGTCGTAAGTTAAAAACCTACCATCCACTTATTATTCAGCACAAGATAGAGAGAGTTTGTGCAAGTTTTAAGTCCAAAAGACTTTCACTTGAGGGGGTA
Source organism: Erythroxylum ulei (assembly GCA_027564395.1). NCBI lineage: Eukaryota > Viridiplantae > Streptophyta > Magnoliopsida > Malpighiales > Erythroxylaceae > Erythroxylum > Erythroxylum ulei. The sequence continues at coordinate 4,746,259 of JANITX010000210.1, read as the reverse complement.
TGTTAGAAGTTGGTCTCTCACAATAACTTAAGTTATTGTGATGAAACGGTCCTTTAACAATAACAAAAGATATTCTTTAGAAAGAATTTCTAAAAATTAATTTTTATTATTTAACTATGGATAAACGTTTATCTTATCTTTAAAGTCGAAAATTAACAATTATATTATAATTTATATTACATGAAAATTAAATATTTAATCTAAATTATTAGTTGTTTGATTGTTTATAAATTCAAAATACATAATATAATAACGTGATAAAGAGATAACATTTATATAACATGTGATTTGATTTGTGTTTTTATATAAGAAAAGTTAGCACTTTATAAGAAAAATAATTTGAATATGTTTAATATTTTTTGGCATTAAAAAATAGATAATTAATTTTAATATTTAGAAACATTTTATTCGATATTTTTTATTAAACACTTCCTTTTTGTATTTCTAATAATAGATCATCTATGTATAGTTTAAAGTTTAAAATGTTTAACTGTTATTACACCGTCATAAAACTGGTTAGAGACAAAATAAAATTAAAAATTTTGAAAAATAATTGAGGAACAATATCCTGGCTTATAAAAAATTTAAAATTTATTTTAAAAAAACTATTAAATACAAATTAATTGGTTTATTATGGTTTATAAAAATTGATTAATTACAAAAATCTACCGATTAATTAATAAATTTATCACTGTAAAACTTTTGTGTTATTTCAAAGGGTAAAGATATATATTATTAGACCTTTTCAAATTTATATATCAGCGTGATTTTTACTAAGTTGTTGTTATTGAAAATTTTTTGGACTACTCTAATAAAGTGTTAGGAAAAGAGAAATAAATTATGTTGTATTTTTTCTTCATTATTATTATTAGGTTATTTATAATGGTCTTAGTTGTAATTCAATTACTTATTTTAATTTTTATATTTAAAAATTATTATTATTTAATTATATGTCTTTTATTATATTTAAAAATTTTATCCTTTATAATTCTAAAATGATGTTAAGAAAAACAAATATTGATCGAGCCTGTCGTACAGGGTTTGTCTAGTGTGAAGTATCCGATTAGCGTGATTTGCAGGTTATTGTATTAATCCGAATGTTTACCTAGTGCGCATTTAAAGGATAGGGGTTACGGGTTCTTTCGTTTCTAAAAAAAAGACTTACATAATAAATAAATAACATTATAAAAAAGTAAATAATACTCCTTAAAATTTAAAAAAAATAAGAAATTTGGTGTATTTAATCCTTATTTAGGTTATAAGGGGACAAACCAAATGCCACTTGAACTTTGGTTATGTCAATTTTGTATTTCAAAAAGAGTCGTCACGTAAATGAGATTATCGTAAAGCAAACATCGTGAAATTGTGACAGGGTATAAAAAAATTTACAGATTATGACAAGAATGTGATCATCCACCCAAAGTCCAAGGAAGAACAAATCAAAGAGGCCTTCCTTATCGTAACAACCTATTTAATTCTTAAGCAATGACCATCTTGTAAGTTACTTGGAATCTACCACATTTAAATAAGTCTACGATTGGATTATATTAATTTTTAATTTATTATTCCAATGGAGGAAAAAAAAAAGGCAATTTAGTATTAACGACAGGTAAAAAGAAAATATACGTAGAATATAAAAAATATTATTTTGATAATTTTCTTAAAGTGATATTATTTTAACGAGTTTAATTTGATTTAAGACGATATTATGTTTAAAGGTATATATTAAGATGAGAAGTAACGATAAATTGACTATTTCTTATAATGATCGTTTGTTAGAAACTTCAATTGATGTCAATCTCTACTTTCCCTGAAATAAAAAGGACGTGAACAAGCAGGTCCAAAGCCAGCTTCAAGCCACAAGAATGATATGAGGATGCAAATGAAGCTGAAGCACAGACCACAGATTTTGTGTTCTTGGTCAGGACTAGACTTTGGAAGATTATCAAAAGTCCAACATGACCCCGCCTTCCTAAAATTGAAAGGCACACAGAGTTTGGAGCTTGACATGTCCTGTGTGATTGCTGCAAGATAAGGCAAGAATGTTGAAAGGAACTTCTGTTACACTAGTGATAAGTGGGGAAAGCTTATAAGTTATGGCCACATTTACCAATACAATGGGCTCAAGCACGGACTTCTGCATTTGATTCCTTGGACTCAAAAGTGGAACGTCCACCTTAGGCGTCCCTATACTCCGGCTTAATATTGTGTGAGGGAAGTAAATTACGGTCTGATCTTAGCTAACTTTTCGGAAAGCGACTTAGTGCTCGATGCGCACAAGAAATCACCACATTGGATAAACTTCCACACTGTCGTTACCGAGACTCGAACCCGAAACCTTGAACTCACTTTCCTTCCCAATAATTAACTTAGCTACCCGTAGCCTCTGCCTTTGATTCGTGTATTCTGTGTTATTGGGGATAGGATAGAATATATATAAAAAGTTTTAGATTGTCTTTGCAAGTCTTCGATGTTAGGCAAGGACAAGAAAAACGCTTGCTCAGGACCTACTTTTAATTTGCTCTTATTTTGCTTGATTATGTTCTTTCTGAAAACCTACTTTTGATATTTATAAAGAACAAAGGAGATAAAATAGGAATTTTTTTTAACCTTAATAAGAGCCTATAAAATGTTTGGAACAACCTTAGACACTATTAGGGTTTATAATGAGTCGATATAAATTTAGGTTGAATTTTTTTTATTTTTACACGACCGATAAGTTAAATGGTTCAATTTTTCTATTTTAATTTGGGTTTGAATTGTTTGATCTAAATTTAAAGTTTGGTTGATTTTTAAATAAAATATTATATTAGTTTATCAATTTAATTGAATTAATTTAAGTTACTAGGGTTTATTAAAAAATTTGACATCAAATTTAGATTAACCAAATAAATAATTCTCTAGTTTCTAACAATAATTGTTGAAAAAAAGGTAAAAACATGTCATTATTTTACTTTTAAAATGTTTTTATTGATGTCAAATTATTTTAAAATATTAGATATATTAAAAAACATTTTTATTAAATTTATACTGAATTATCGTGCAATTAATTACAAATAAAAAACATTTTTATAATATAAATTATCGTGCAATTATTTATTTAATATATAATAGAAAATTTGTAATTATTCTTAACTTAACTTAATTTTAACAAAGAATTAGTACAACTTTCTTTTTAATGATTTTAATGTTACGAGTCTTTGTCTAAAATTTAAAATAATAATAATTATTATTATTTTAAATTAATAAAACCATATAAAAAAGGGTTTGTATCTCAAAGAAACTACATGTATCTTCTTGGTATACATATCTATAAAAGCTTGGACTAATAGGGTATGAAACGACCATCATTTGGCTTATCCTGACGATGAGGAGTGACGGCAGAACTGTCCTGTTTCATCAATATCCCACAAAATGATTTTATCCAAGACACAATGATGTGTAAATGATGAAACATTAGGATCGTTTGGTTTTTAAATTATTTTATTTTATTAAAATAAATAATAATTTTTATTTAAGAATTAATATTCATTTTAATTATATTTTAATTATTAGATTAAATTTTATTTAAAATTATAATATTTTCAATTTAGTTATAATATTTTCCATTTTTAATATAAATACAAATTTTAAAAAAATCAGATAGGATCTAAATCTAAGCCTATTGTGATGCATAATTGGATAAGTAAGCACATGAATATAGACTTTTACATTAAGGTCAACTGTTCTCCTTTTTAATGATTGTGGAGTCACTTGGTTACGTTTCAAAGTGCACTAATTAAATGATGGAATGTGTATAATAATCATAAATTATGTCCTTTAAATAATTATTTACAAACAAATAATTATAAATTAACCAATTAATTAAAACCAATCAATATTAACAGGTTCTAAGGTTATGATTAAAATATCGAACTGGTTCGCCGACTCAATTGTAAAAACTTTGAACCAACTAATTTTTTATTTAGTTTTTAACTTTTCAGATCGATTTATTTTAATAACTCTTGTTGTAAAAAATTAATCAGTCAATTTTTATAAATTAATTGATTTTTTGACTAAAATAAACTAATTAATTTTTATTTAACAATTTTTTAATTAAAATTTAAATTAAGGAAAATCTCCATCAATGAAATTTCAAAATTTTCAATTTAATTTAATCTTTAACCAGATTTATGACGGTCTAATACTAGTTAAATTTTTTAAATCTCAAATCTCTTGTCTTAACAGTTTAACTTTCAGGCTAATTTTTAAAACATAATACAGTCTTGAAAGGTCAAAGTCAACTGTTAATATTTAAGAATGATGTGGAGATAAGTTCTGCCATGTTTATCTCAGTTGCTTAAGTTACAGCCTATAAATCACATCAAGAGTAAAGATTAAGGAAAAATAATGTTGTTGTTGCTATTTCAGGCCCATGTTTAAAGTAAGATTAGATGTTCTGGACCTTAATTAATTTCAAGATTAATTAACATTTAGCATTTCATCTTATACTTGAATAATTAAGGAAAACCAAATATTAAAAATATATGCAATGCAATGCAATTTTTTATTAATAAACATATTAAACCATTACGTCATATATATATACACACATTGCATAGATTCAATGATCCATTTTTTCTGCAAATCCTGATGCCACTTCTTATTTATCTCATATGTAATACCTAGCTGCAAATGGTGAAGTCACTGAACCAATCCACAAATTACCATCTTTCTCCATAACTTCACTTATAGACATCAATCCCTCCCCATGTCTGTCTTCAAAAGTTTCCAAAACCTCACCTTCCTCACTCAACCTCACTGCCAAACCACTCCCTCTGAACTTAGCCAAAGCTGCATGAGCTTTCATTACATCAATAGGAAGTTTGAGCAAGGCATTTCCAATCCATGGATGTGAGAGGACCAAGTCCAAAACCTTCTCTTTTCTTGAATGTATCCCAACCCAATACCCTCCTCTTGGACTCCTCTTTATGTTATCTGGGAAACCTGGTAATTGAGCAAAGACTTCAAGAGTTCCAGCTTTTGGTTCTTTTAGCCAGTATCTCATAACTCTACAGTTTGTGGTTTCCACTAACAAAATGAAGTCTCCATCTTTGCTTAGAGCTACTCCATTTGGGAATGAGAGGTTGCCTACAAGTAGATTCACTTCTTGGCTTTCTGGGTCATATCTCATTAACCTTCCTGACTTGTCACCACTCAGTATGACTGAGATATGGTTCCTAAAATGTTGTTGTAATCCAAGTTTTAAGTTGCAATCAAAGCTCTAATACCTTAGTCTAATCAACTTTAATTTAATCTGTTAATTTCAAATTGTTCCACCGGATTTTAATTATTTTATACGATTTTTCGATTTAAAAATATTGTCAAGTTTGAGTCAAAGCTTAAATCTAATTAGAAATCGAATTTGATCTATTAATTTTAAATTGATGGCCTTACTAAATTGTCACCCTATTGATTAGCTTATTACTATAATTAAAAATAATGTATAAATAATTACAAATAATGATCTGTATCTTGATTTTAATCACTAATCATAGTAGTGATGAAAAATCAATGGTAAATAGAATGAAGGGTAGGGATAGAGTGTGTGACATACCGCCTATGGTATCGTGAACTGCTATCTGTAAAATAAACAGCACCGCTTGATTGATCAATGTCCAAACTATTGGTGAATGCCAAAGGAAGGCCTTGTTCATGTGTCGCAATCCTAGTGGCCAAGCCCCCTTGAGACCCCACCTTCAGTAGTCCCATGTAAGCATCCGTGATGTAAAGATCACCGTTACTTACGTTGAATTCCAAACCAAGTGGACGGCCACAGATGTGCTCCCTTGGTTGATGATCATTTGGTCCTCCGCAGCCATCCCTATTCAAAAATAGCCAAATGTTTTTAAGCATTTATTTTCCCTGAAAATCACCTTTTTTTTAATCTTGTATTCTATGTGAATTTATTTTTTATATCCTTGTTAAAATAAAGCATATCTGAGTAAAATATTAAGGAGTTTCTACAATTAAGGATGGCAATTGGGTCTAAATCGGCCTGCCCAAAACTTAAAAGTCTAAGTTTGAATTAACTGGATCTTGAGTCAATTATCGGGCCCAATTTTTCTAAAAAATGGCTATCATGTCGAGATAGGGCTTAGGCTGCCCAGACTCAGCTCGAGTTGACTGGATCTTGAACCAAGTCTCGGGCCCAGTTTTTCTAAAAGTAAGTATCAGGCTGGGATAAGATTTAGGTCGCCCAGACCTAGCGTAGCCTCAGGCACAACCTTTATATACAAGAATATAACTTTATGGAAATTGAAAAATATTCCAAATAAAATTTCTTAATCAAACTAAAAAAAAATGTGAACCGGACATATCTTGCAATTATTATAATTAACATAATTTAAATTATCATTACACATTAATAAAAAAAATTATGATATGAAAAGATATTTTAATCTATAATAAACATGATGATTATAAAAATCACTAAATTGATTATCTTTTATTTTTTTCTAACAATAAACTCATTTACATTATAGTTATTATTTTAAAAGGTTGATTAATTGGCAATGTCTACACTAAAGAAAAAAAAAGGGCCTTTGATTCAAAGAGGATATGATAAAGCGGAGGCAATTTGTGGTTGAATGATAAGAGCAATTCTAAGCAACGTAATATCAAATAATTAATAGAGACATGGACAACCTTTGCATGCGGTACGATTAGTGAAGTCGGCAGAACAAATCAACGGTTGTAAATTAACCGACCAATTCAAAGTAGAGGGCTATATGATGTCTCATTTTCTGGTATTTGAATTGTGGACCAAGTTCTAACTTTGTAACAACATAAACAATTTTCTCATCAATCAACTTCTTATAATAATGATCAACTCTCAAGATGTCTTATTATTATTATTTTTAACGGAGAAATTCATAATCGCTACCCTTTATATACGCACTGAGTAAATTTTTGGATTAACACGATAGCTTGCAAATCACGTCAACTAAATACTCTACACTAAACAAGTCGTGTATAACATACTTGATCAAGAGGGCATAAAAGATGTCCTGATATGTACTAAATGAATAAACAAGTAGTTTATCACGACATAAAACTCATCTTTAGTTGAACTTTTTTAAAATTAACTTTAAATATTTGTAATTTATAATTTTACAGAAAATTTTCCTTTTAAACTTTGGTTAAAATATGACAAAACGTGTGTGATGTAAATATAACATATCAACCAATTTAATGTTTCTTATATGTGAATTAGTCCAATTCTAAAATTTTATTCGAATTAAATTAATAATTTATTAGAACTATTTTTAATTATTAGTTTAATTCAAGGTTAATTTATTTAGGTCGAGTTTAAAATTAAATTAAGATACATATAACTAATCTATTTATAATGTTTATTTATCATTTGTTTAGTCCTTATTTTTAACCTATATTTGAGTAAAAAGAATTTCTAATATAAAACTATAAACAATCAAAAATTTTAAAGATTAGAAAACTTTTTCTAAAATTTTTAAATCGAAAAATCTATAATGTTTATTCCCTAAACTTAGAGATATAATATAAACATTGATAATTTTAGACCAATTTCTTAGCTTCGGACAATCATTCTTTCTTGTTAAAAGCAATTAGAGATGATAATTGGTCTAATCCCGGCCCCCAACCTTAACTTATCCCGAAATCGTCGGATCAAAATTGGATTGACCAGGCCTCAAGTTTATTTTGAACTCTGATTTTTGCAAAAAATTGAGTGGATTGACCCTAAACTTGACACATATAACTAAAGTAATGTGGTTTTATAAAAAACGGCGTTATTTTTATATTTTTAATTAAAAGATAGCTTTAATTTGTCCAGATTACCTCAAGTCTGATAAGACTCAGGCCTACTGCTTTAGACCTAGGCCCTAAGAGCAGCGACAAGGCCAAAGTCTTACCTTGATCGGTCTATTGTCACCCTAAAAACAATAGTCATATCTAAATTTCAATTCCACTAAGATTTGTCTCTTGCCCACTTTAGAAAAGAAAACAAGAAAATTAAAGATCCCAATCAAGATTTTAAATTGAAAATTACAAAGTATACTATAATTTGTGGACAATTACAACATATCCTAATTTAAACAAATTGTGACAACAGTCCCCCGGAAATCGACACTTGGCTAATAGTGCTTTAAGAGACTGGACACATGGGGAGGAATGGTCTACACAACGAATAGATGACAAGGACTCTGTTTTTTTTCCTTTTCAAGGTTTTGCAAGAGGTTTAAAGAAAACAAGCATGTGTCCTTTTCTTCTTAGAAAGCTAAGTAACAACAGAAACTAGTAAATGCCCTTCATTCCCAATGCAGCACGATAACTTCTTCTTCCTCTTCTAACATGAATCAATCCTAGACAAATACGTCTCTAACTTAATGGAAAATTCAAGAATTTCACCCGAATTTGAATCCATTTTGATCAACAAGAAGGACCAAGTTAATATCTTAAACATATATATGCATGTGTTCTTCGTGAAAACTGTTTGAAGTTGATGATAAGTTCGGTGTATGCATGCATGTACCTGGTAGGCGAAGTTGTGGCGAAATCCGTCCACCGTCGTTCATGTTCTAGCCATTTCACAACCCGTCCATCGGAGACTCCAGTGTACGGCCCTCCACCAAGTGGATCGAAGGCGAAACTTTCAGGTCCTATGGCGCTACCCACAAGAGGAACAGTCTCGAGTAGACCAATTTGGTTACCGGAATAGCTTTCCAACACATGGGACGCTTGAGAGAAGAAGTTAACTATCACTAAAGTTGAGAGGAGAACAGGTAAAATAAGGGTGAAGATGAGCTTTGAAGCCATGGTTATGGAGGAAAGTTAGAAGAACTAAAAATAATTTTCTACTCTTAGGATAGTGGTCTTGCTAATACAAGGATATGGGAATATTACATGTTTTGATTGCATATATATACACATAAAAAGGCATAAAATTAACATTATAGAAAGTGATTGATTTAGAATAGGGTATTTAAGGCGGGTTGAAGTACCTTGTTCTCATTAACGTGTTTTAATCCTGTGCCATTTAATTTTATTCACATATTTATATAGGCTTTATATAAATTTGTGGACGAATTTAATAAAACAGAGTAAAAACTGGTTAATTGGAACAGAAGATCTAATATTATTTAAGACATATACAAGATTGCCACTAATTATTAATAAATAAACGAAGAAGAATTATTGATAAAGAAGGAAGAGAAATTGTCCAGAAATTGGAATAGAAATAATATTTAATTTATTTTTATTTAGTTTAAGCTATTTTTCATATAATTAAACATACCAATAAGTTGAAAATTAGAATATACTTATAACAAATTGAAGTAGTCCAAAATTCAATCAAATCGAAAATAAATTATATTATTTTAGTTAATTACATTAAAATGATATCATTTTAATTATTTATTTTAAAATAATATTAAAATCATCTTAAATATCGGTCAACTCAATTCTAACTCATTATTAGCAATTACCATTAATTAATCCCTTATGAAAAGAAGGCAAAGATTGTATGATCCACCACTAATTAATAACAAACCACTCTAAAACACAAATGCATTGGTTAGGTTAAGATTAGACGCATCTGCCACTAATCTCATCACACTAAACTCATTTGCACATATAAATTACAAAATTTTAAAATTCGTAATTGTCATTAGCATGATACATTACCAATCGATTTTCTTTTAATATATGAAAACAAACGTAAATTTGTATGAAAATAAATAAAAAGGGAAATTTTGGTTAGCTATCCTTTAAAAAGTATCATACATTTAACAAGATGACCTATTATGATTAATATTGTAAATGAATCGAAGCTTCAACATCATCTTGTCCATTCATTAGAAAACTTTGAAATGTAGATTTTGAAATTTAAGTTTAATTAAATTAAATTAAAATAATTAAATTCGATTAAGAAAAACAATTTTTTAAGTATAACAAATTATGAAAATCATATCAAATTAATGATTTTTTCACTTGATATATATCACTAATCAAAAAAAAACTTAATCGGTTTAATCGTAAAAATTTTGAATCGTTTAATTTTTTTATTCGATTTATTTTAATAACTCTTGTTGTTAAAAATTGATCATTTTATTAATTTTAGTAAATTAATATGTTCTTAAAACTTAAAATAAAATGATTAATTTTTATTTAACAATCTTTTTTAATTAAACTTTAAATTTTTTATAAGTAAGAACAATCTCTTCTCATCACATTTTAATATTTTTAATTTTATTTAATATTTAATAAATTTTATAATAATTTAATATTAATTAAATCTTTTAATTTTTAATTTTTTCAGTTAAGGTTGGTTCAATCTTTAAAACATTATTTAACAAATAGCAAAGCAAATGAACCGGCGAGAGATCAGCCGCCTGTCCTACCCAATGACACATATATATATCTAGAAAGTAATAATTGTGAAGGCTGGCAGCTTAACACTGGCAATTGAGTGTCTGCCAGTATTATTACGTTATGATAGTTACAAACTTGAAGGGTCACTGACACAATTAATGTCCTGAGTCCTGATTCTGTATATTCAAAAGATATTATCAATTCAGATCTTCTGTCTAATTTTTATGGTGTCTTATTGTGTCTAGTGAATCTCAGTCATTCATTTATATGAGCTCCACGTTTATTTATGTGGAGCCCACGCGGAACCTACATAAATGAATAGTTGAGATTCACTAGATATAATAAGACACCATAAAACTGAACAGAGAATTATATGGTGTCGTGAGCTTGAGATTTATCATGACTTTGTCATGAACTCGCCAATAAAATTAATGATTCTACTTGCAATTTCAAAGTTATTGCTATCCAGTCCATAAGTTAACCTTAATTTTAAATTTTTTGTTTTAGTTATTCTGTTTTAATTATATTTTATTAAATTTTAATGTAAAGTTTATGTAAATATGTGGATGAGATTTAATAAAATATGACAAAAATATCATAATTAAAACATAAGATTTGATCATTTTAAAATTAGGCCTTAATAAACTAAAAGATGCGTAGGTAGTTAGTACAAAAAAAATGATTGGTAATATATTATAATTAATAGACTAATATTTTTATAACTTTTTTAAAGTGTTATATCTTCTAATATAGTAAAAAAAAGATTATATTTATTATAAATTTTATTTTTAAAATTAATTGTTATTTAAAATTATTATAATATTAAATGAATTTAAATAAGATATATCGTCAAGAATTTATCAAATTAGATGTTATGGTAGAATTGATTATTGTGTATGTAATGAAGTTTGTAAACTCATTAAATTAAAATATTTAAAATAACTTGACAGATAATCAATAAAAAAATTCTTTAAAGTTTTTAATATCATAAAGTATTTTTTAAAGAAAAATATTTTTAAAATAATTAAAATTACGAAAAATTTTATATCGTCAACACTACCTTTTTCATGTGACCCCTACCATGCATGGGCATCCTTGTAACACGAAGGCGTTCCAATAATGCATTGCTAAGAAGCAGTACAAAAGCCACACTGCTCATGTCCTTTTCCTCAATTAGGATTTGCATGCACGTGATTGGAATAGATCATCGTAGGTCTTAAATGTAAAGAAAAAGAAAGGCTATGAATAATTCTTTAAAAAATAAAAATTTAATAGAATTGTTTTTTTTTTTTGCCTTTCTCTCTTTGACTTATTATATAATGATCATGTTTAGCAAACAGTGGATTGCATTAGTTGTTAGCTGATTCTATCAGTAGTTAGCTGATAGATGATGATATCAGTTGATTTTGATCAGCAGATAATATAAATTGTTTATTAAAAATGATTGATAAAATTAGTTATTTATCAAATTCATCAGCTGATAACATCAGCTTCAATCCCTTATCAAATTCATGTCCAAACCTAATTCAAAACTTATTCATTAGACAACTCACAAATCATTATCTTTCACACATGAAAATTAAAGCAGAAACTATCATTCACCATCAATCATATGTCCTAGTTCTGTTATCATTTCAAGTTATTAGCACATTTCTTTAACATAAATTCACCTTCATTATTCTCAAATCCAAATCTAATATATCCATAAAGGAATTCATAACCTATTGTTCATAAATCAAGAACACATCAAAAAAGTATCTAAGTTCATGCAGAAATTTCCGACACAATTCATCATTAATATCATATACAATTCATCTCAATTTCATCATCATAAATTCTCTATTATAACATGCCATAAATATCAATCTTTTACTTACTTGTCTAGCTCAAAGACCAAGCTAATTCAGCTCTCCATGCATGCAAAAATCATCACAAATTCAAGGTGAGAATTGATTGGATTTTACCTAGGATCAAAGGCTATAACAAGAACAACTATGTTATGATTCTTTACCTAACTTTGTGAGGACAAAAGCATGGATTTTGGTGTAGTAATTTAGAAGAATTAAACCAAAAATGCAGAGCTAGGAAATGGATGTAGGTTTCGATGGAGTGAAGCAAGAAAGAAGAGGAACACAACAGAAACTTTCTAGCATTTGCTTAATTCAATTAGGTGCAAGGTGTCATTAATTTGGATTAACATGTGTCCTTAAGCATGCTAGCCACTTATCATCTTCCTAAGCTACCAAATGTAACCTAATTATTAGTCCATTTGTTACTCCGTGATCAGTGCCATTTGTCAATTGATTAGTTATGTCAAATGTCACTCATTCATCTATGCTAAATGCCACTTATTCATAAGCTTAATCATCCTAATTTTTCATGTATCCATTTGTCTTACCACTTGACATTTTTTCTAGACTAAATGTACATTTTAATTTATCAATTTTCCAATTGTACCAAATTTACTACTTGTAATCAATCAAACCAAAATGCAAAGCATAAACAATATACAATTCACATCATGATCATTTTAACCTTTTCATACTCCGGAATAAGTCAATTGAGTGCATATACATTCTTTGCAATGTGTACTAAATCATAATTCATGTGTGTATTATATTGATATGCATGTCAATGAAATGCAATTAATGAATTTATGATATAGTTTCTATGCAATAGTCTAGGGTCTAATCCCTAAATTTGAAAAACTGGCTATTACAACATATCTAGCATGTCATCCAGCCACGAAATAGGAAACCGATAACCAATAGTAATTTTATTAACGACCTGACTATCAATACACATCCTCCAACTCTCATAAGCCTTTAGAGTTAGCAAGGGTGGAATTGCACATGCACTCATACTCTCCCTGATATATCCCTTGCACAACAACTCCTCAATCTTCTCCCGTATTACCTCACTCTCCTGGGGACTCATCCTATAATGCAGCAGATTCGGTAGACTTGCCCCCAGGATGAAATCAATGTGATACCGGATGTCTCGCAGGGGCGAAAGCCCCTTTGGTAGGTCTTCTCGGACTACATCATTGAACTCCTCCAATAAGGATTGGACTGTCTCAGACACTTCTGGTTTTACCTCTTCAGAATTCAGGACCGGTTTCACCACCACTGTGTAAAACTCTCCTGCTTCCTGAATTGTTGTTGACATCTCCTGACTCGTCTAAACTATGGTCAATGCCTGCCCTCCACTTTAGAACCTTTGGGACGGCTCGCTTTTCTGAATGATTTCAACGAGAACCTTTTCCCATCTTTCTCCCATCGGTAAATATTTTCTCGCCTGTTATGAACGGCTACTGCATTAAACTGTCAAGGTCTACCCAACAACAAGTGACAAGCATCCATATCCACTACGTCATAATAAATCTCATCAGTATACAAACCAATGGAAAAAGGAACCTTACACCGTTCGGTCACTCGAATTTTGCCTGCAGCCTTTATTCACCTAATGGTATATGGGTTAGGATGCTGCTCTGTCTGCAAACCCAACCGTTGTACTACATCTCGATTGATGATGCTCTCGCAACTACCACTATCAATGACCAGATCAAATAACTAAGTTGAGATAGTACACTGAGTGCGGAACAACTGGTGTCGCTGCGATAGCTTCTCTTGTTTCGGGCTCAACATCACCTTCTTGATGACAAAATTGCTGCCTCATAATCTTTATCCTCATCACCATCTAGATCGTAGCTAATCTCCCCATCATCATCTTCCTTCTCAGCCAGATTTACGCCCCTGCGTCGACATTCATGAGAGAGATGATCGACTTCTCCGCACTTATAACACTTCTTCCCTCAAGGTTTGGTGTAGGGGTTAGGGTCCGCTGCTACCCTTGGTGCCTCCCCTATCCTGGTCTTTCCTGCGACCTTATCTTCTCTCCAATTTTAGAATTTACACTTGGCCGACTTCTCCGTTATAGGCCTCTCTACTGACTTATCCATCTGTCTCTCTCCCTAGGTCTGTGAATTTTGGGTACCTCTTGTTCGTGAAAAGAACCCGGGATGGTTATCTTTTAGCAAAACTGTTTCTGCCCTCATGGCCAAATTTTGTGTTGTCATCATGTCGAGGATCACTTGTATGCCAATGGCCTTGAAAATTGTCGGCTTAAGACTGTCCAAGAACCGTGCCACCTGCTAATCCTCCGACTCTCGCAGATCGCTACGCCCTAATAGCCTCATAAACTCCGTTATGTACTCTGAAACAGATCATGTTCCTTATCGCAACCTCTGTTATTTGTGGAACATGACCTGTTCATAGTCGGGTGGAAGGAAATCCCAACAAATCGACGCTCTTATCCTCGGCCATGTTTGGATCTAGGCAAGCTCTTCTCTCTGCCTCCTATGCTGCAGCCTTCCCCACCAGATATACGCTCCTTCTTTCAGCCGACATGCCACCAGTCCGACACGTTTCCTGTTAGGGATATCCATGTATTTGAAGAAACGATCCACATCATTCAGCCAATTAAAGATACCCTCAACTCCCAGGTACCTGTTAAAGGGCGAAATATCCACCTTAATTTGATAATTTGAGTTCTGACCATGCTCATCCATATCATCAAAGTAGTCCAGAAACCCCTCCTCTTTGTCATCCACTTCTCTTCCAACGTAGGCTTCCCGGTTGCATTGG
>JANITX010000210.1:4703749-4718095 GCA_027564395.1 Erythroxylum ulei | reverse complement strand
TTTTTAAAATAATTATTTTAAAATTAAATATATGAAACAACGTTTTTTTTTATAATTAAGTCTAAGACTGAATTATCCCTGCTTAAGCCTACCCGAAACCTAATTTTTTTTAAACAAAACAACATTTTACTCAAAAAAATTAGGCCTTAAACTGATATAAGTCTTATTTAGCCCATAAATCGACCCATTAAATACACCTAAATTTAATCCTAATCCGTCAATCCGTTCTTATCCGTCCATGAAAGTCCGCATCTTTTATCTTGGATGGTAATGAATTATCTCATTTACGTCATATACAAGCTGTGATAGATGGGCAGAATCAACTTTTAAGTCATTTCCTTCCCCGTCGAAGAAAAAATTGGAGTGGAAAAAGAGGGACCAACGGAAAACAGAAAAGAAAAGAAGCCAAACAGAAAAAAGCAAGAGAGTGAAATGTTGGGGGACCGTAGCTTTTGTCATCCCAAAAAGCTAATAGCTAATCAGTATTTCTCTATCTGTTCCCCGTCAAATGCTATACAATGTGACAACAAACCATGTGCCGACTATGAGGCTTAACTTTGTACAAAATTACATTTTTAACAAAATATAATTTAGACTTTAATATTTTGAAATATTTAAATTTAAAGTTTTCAAAACGTTTAGAAAATTTTTTAAATGGACTGAAAATTTGACTAAATTAATTTTTTGTTAATTAAATACTATGTCAATATTGGCATGATATTATTTTTATATTTTTAAATAAAAAATAGGTTTCACTACCATATAATTAATTTTTTAAAAATTAATTATAAGGTGAGTCTCACAGTTACATTGCAGCGAAAATTATTGTTTATGTATTTCAAACAGTGTATCTCACTTGTCTCAGTGACAATTGAGCTTCAATTTGAATACTTCAAAACATTAAAGTTTGGTCTACGTTATGATGTATAGGTTGAGATTTAGCATATGAACTTTTATATACAATCTTTGAAATTTGTCACATTCCATTTTATTCAAAGATCTTATCTAACGAGTTGAATTACTTTAAGTTCTTCTAACTCGTTATACACAAATTGAAGATTTGCTTTAGTCTTCTTTATCAACTTTTATTTTGTCTTTGATTCCATGTAAAAATCGAGTCATTAAATAAAAATAACTCGATTATTATTTTAACAAATAAAAAAAACTGTATTTAAATTATATAAAATTTTTATTTGATTTGAGCTTTGTACGATGAAATTTAAATAATTCAAAATTCATTCAAATCAATTTTCTTAAATTCGAGTCTAATTCAAACATTGATTAACTTAAATATAATATGCTAATTTTTAATTAAATCGAATCAATCTTTCTAATTTCTTGCATGATTACTTTTTTTGGTAACTCTTTGGTTATTGCTTGAGAAGTGGAGCTCTTCAACCAAATGGGCTGCCCTTCCTTTTCTTTCTTTTTAAAATTAAAAATCTAAATTATTGAAGAAACAAATTAATTCATGCAAGTTATTAATTCAACCACGTGAATAGAATTTTTTTGACTTTAATAATATGTTATTTTTATTTAAATTTTAAAAATTCATAACAATTTCAAGTTTGATAATAAAAAGTGATTTTAATATCTCTATTAATAATAACTTTTATTTATATATCTCTCGAGAAAAAAATTAATTCATGCAAATTACAACTCAATCACATGAATTACAATTAATTGAATTTAATCATTTATTATTTCTTTACTTAAAATTAAAAAGACTCCATGATAATTCTAAATTTTGTTCAAAAATGGCCTTTATTTATTTTTTATAATGATAATTTTTATTAAAATATTCTAAATCTAAAACTCATCTTCATGAATTTCAATTTGTTTATTGTAATATTCTATTGTTTATTTTTTTACTTAAATTTGAAAAACCTTCATGACAAATTTAAATTTAAATATATTTTAATTTTCTCTATTGATAATAAAATTTCATTGATATATATATACAAACTAATAATAGGTAGATAATGCCAACAAAATTACAGCTTTCTTGCTACAGATGGAGGTGTCCTATTCACTATTCTTTAGTTTGGAGTTTCACAAGAGGACCACTAAGAAGAAAGATGAGTGTTTGGGACAAAGGAAAATTTATTTTTGTGATATTATTTAACTACCATATTATCTCTTTTATCATATTCTGTCAGTTTTTTTTATTTAATCATAATTTTAAAATGATGCCATATTAAAATTTAATAATTTAAATTTACACAATTTTAAATAAAAATAAATAATAAACTGAAAAAATATAATTAACAGAATTGTATAATGGCTTATGAGTATTATAAAGATAAATGATTATTGAAATGAAGTTAAAAATTAACATAAAAAATGAAAACAAAAAAAGAGAAAGAGAAAGAGAATGGCTCCACCAAGGCAGAGAGTTTTATAATATAGTAGGTTGTCTAGATTCTATGTGACAGGTTGTACACTGTGTCAAAGTCTGTCTGGGAATCTTTTATGTTTAAATAATTTATAAATGAACAAAAAAATAAATTAATTAAGTCTATATATATATATATATATATGTCATTTCTTGAAAGAGATTGAGTTTATGACAAATTGAAGCATTGAAAAAATGTAATGTAATTATAGAACTTTGTGGATGAAGTGTACGTCGCTATACATTGTTTTAAAAATCAGACCAGAAGTTAAATCAATAAGACAAAAAATTTAAAGCTTAAAAAATTCTACCGGTATTAGACTATCATAAAACTGACTAAAGACTAAATAAAATTAAATAATTTGAAATATGAGTGAAAGAGATTGTTTGTAGTCATAAAAATTTTGATAAAAGAATTTGTTAAATAAAAATTAATTTATTTAATTTTAATATAAATTAAATTCAAATGAATGCAATCTCACAGTGTACTTTTGTTATAAAAAAAGAGGAGGAGAAAAACTTTAAAATGATAATATTTTTAATGTGAATACAAAAATGCAAGTAAAAACTATTTTTTTAATGTGAGCAAGGTCAAAACTAAAATTTTATATTTGATGTAAGAGTTTACATTAAATAAGCATCACTCCTTTCGCAATTATTATTATCTAGATAATTTGTTTTAATAAAGATTATTTTCTATTAAGTTTAGTGATAAAGGAAATAACACTGTTTAAAAAACCGAACCGAGGGTTAAAACGACAAGATGACAAGTTTAAGTTTTAAAAAGTTCAATTGATATTAGACCGTCATAAAATCAGCTAAATATTGAATAAAATTAAAGAATAAAATATAATTGAAAGAGATTGTTCTTTTAATTAAAAAAGATATCGTTAAATAAAAATTTATTTATTTTAGTAACTAAAAGAACTTGTTGATCTACGAAAATTAACCAGTTAATTAATAAACTGATCAGTTTTTAACAATACGAGTTATTACAGTAATTCGAATTAAAAAATTAGAAGATTCAAGATTTTTACGGATAAACTGGGTAACTTTTTTAATCATTGAAAAATAAATTGTCATTCCTTCCATTAAAATTCACATTTTAATAGAGAATTTGTACTTTTGAATAAAAATATTTTTATTTTCACTTTTTATTAAAGTTTAAATTATTAAATTTAATGAAAATTCAATTATTCGTGTACAATGACTTTTTTTCTTTTCTATAGTCACTCAACTTTTATCAGGAACGAGGGGTCTAATCATGTACACTCAAAAGGTCGCATTTTCTAGAGAGTCAATCTCTGATTTTTTTTCAAAGGAAATCTCTTTACTATTTCTGCCTTTTTGACACAATCTTTGAAGAAAATTGGTAAGCAATCAAAGATAAAGATGGTGAAAAAATGTTCAAACTTACACATGTCCTTTAAAGTTCAACAAGAAGATCTTTAGGTGGGATGATCAATGAGATATCTTCAAAGTAAATCATAGAATTCTCATACAATTCAAAGATATGAAACTTACAAGAAAAGAAAAGAAAAAGTATTACTTTTTCATATAAATTATCAAACTTTTTTTAATAAAAAATTATAACTAATAATTCCTTAAAAATTGAACTAGATAATAATAATAAGAATTCAAATTTGCTATTTAACTTTAAGTTTTTAGTTTAATAAATATTTTTTTTGGAATACATGGTTTGTGAATTATTATATATATTCGATAATTTATTTAATATATATTTAGAAACAACATATTTCAGGTTATATAAATGGAAAAGATGATCACACCATATAAGATGGCAGACCAGACCAGACCAGCTCAAGCTCAGCTCGACACAACTCAAAATTAGCGATCTTGGGTCCTATTTTCTTGGTCTGATCGAGCTTTGAGTCATGCTCGGTCTACCAGGACCCAGCCTGGCCTGAGGTCCGATAGGTAACTCAAAATGACTTCATTTTGAAAAAAATGACGTCGTTTTGTTTTGTTTTTTTAAATAGGCAGGATCCCGGCCCAATCCATTGTCATCCTTATACATTACACTACAATCTAATGATTAAAAAATTTAACTGATTTAACCAGTTTAATCGTAAAAATTTTAAACCGTCTAATTTTTATTCAATTTTCAAAATTTTAGATCCATTTACTTTAATAATCCTTGTTTTTAAAAACTAATGTGTGTATTAATTAATCAGCCAGCTTTTGTAAATTTATAAGTACTTATAAATTAAAATGAATTAAATAGCTTTCATTTAATAATTTTTAATTAAAAATTAACTTTTTCTATGAATAAGAACAAATTTTTAAATTATATTTTAATTTCTTAAATTTTAGTCAATATTTAACTAAATTTATAACAAAATAAAACTAATTGAACCTTTTAAACATTAACAGCTTCTCTTATCAACTTAGGTTAAGGTGTAACGTTGCTACGATGACAATTTAACTTTCTCCAATTCCACGTAACATTGAGTACAAAGATTCCACTAGGAGAAGCAATCATTATTCATGGAGAAAAAAGTTAAAATAGTTATATAGAATTTCATATAAACTTAACTTCATTGTGCAGTAATTAAGTGCAAATTTCTTGCAGACAACATAAATTGTGCTAAAAGCAGCAGGATTTGAGGGGAGCAAATCTAGGAAATGGACAACTCAGCTAATAATATTCCAATTTTGACAGGTTGCTGTAAGAAATTACCAACCAAATATGAAGCTGTAGATGCATGCATGCAATGCATATGCATGTATGAAGGAGGTTCTATTTGGAAAAAAGATTAAATTTGAAGTTAGAAACTGAAAAATATTAATATTTATTATATCTAAATTTTATATTAATGTTTATAAGTAAAGTTATTGAATAAAAATTTAGATTTTTTAAATCTTAATCATAATATTAGACTAAATTAAATTGAGATATAATTAAAAATGTGTTTTATGCATTGTTTAAACAATCTTTTATATATTTTTCAATTTTAATAGTATTTTTAGTTTCTAATATAGACATGTTGGTTTAATTTATTTTTATAACATATGAAGTAATTTCAGTTTTGTATTTTAATTTTTAAAACTTAATTTTGTTATTAAATAAGTAAAATTATTTGATTATTTAATATTAGTTACTAATAAAATTCTCCGGAAGTTCATGTAAAAGATTTAATGGCTTTCATACAATTTCCTTATTTTTATAATAATAGAATAAATTTTATAATAAAAGCTAAATTTTAATTATATAAAATTAAAAATACTATTTTATAATTTTAAAAATTGTTTAATACCGATATCATTTTAATATCAATATTCAAAATCTTACCAAATTTTCTAGGAGATAAGTATTTTTTTTTAAAATATTATATTATAATAAACGGGAATGTATCATCATGACCATGGGGGCATGGGTATGGGCATGGGAAACAAATCTTAAAAGGGGATCAAAGTGAGAAAAAAGACGGGGCTCATCTTTCTTTCCTACTTTCTTTCTTTGGACACCATCACCACCACTCCACTCCCCCACCTGCTCAAGATATGGTAAGCGCCACATGATTTCATGTTGGGAAGAAAAAGGGCACCTCAGCTGACATCACCTGTATCTCTATGAAGGATTTGCTTGGGTCCCCCACAAATGTTTTTTCCACCTCTCTTTTCCTTTGCTTTCATCCAGAACCCACCCATCTCTCAAAGATATATGTCCATGGGCATTGTTGTGTTGTATATTTAAAGAAATCCCACCTCCCATTTTCCCTTAAATATTATAAAGATTTGATCTTTTCTGCATTTTTGTTTTTTCTTCTTACTGGGTTTTTTGCTATTTCTCTCATTATTTGCATTGCTTACTCTGTAATTCATTTCTGAAATCAACATTTACAAGATTTGGCAGGAGATCTGGTCGGATCTTGCTTTGTGGGGCTGTGGATTTTGTTGGGTTTCATTTCATCAATACAAAAAAGGCCTCCTCTTCTTGTGTTCTCTCCTTCTCTCATTAAACCAACTCACACCACCTAAAGACAGCAACTTTCATAACCAAAATAAGCAGAGCACCATTCTTTTTTGTTTAATCAATCGGTCTACCTTCTTCTTCTTCTTCTTTTGATTCTTCTTGTTTACTCGTCTTGAATCTTTAATCTGCTGCAATGGCTATAGCAGCAGAGTCAGAGTTTCATGTTTTGGCTGTTGATGACAGCCTCATAGATAGGAAGCTGATTGAAAAACTCCTAAAAAAAAACTCATCTTATCAAGGTATTGCTGAACTTTCATGGCTTTAGTTGCCAATTATTCTAGTTGGTATTTATTGGATTCTGATTGGAAATGCATTTCTGTTATGTTATAGCAGTTACTACAGTTGATTCTGGAAGCAAAGCTTTGGAATTTCTGGGTTTGCATGAAGATGAACAGAACAATGCAAATTCACCTTCTGTTTCTCCAAACAACCATCATGCAAGTTTCCTTTTTCTAAAACCTTTTTTCGCTTACCCTTTCTCTGTAATGTCAGAGATTCCTCATATTCCTTAGTGCTTGTCCCTAAACTTTCTTGTCTGGTTTTTCTGATTGTATCTTTTGTTTTCTTTTCCTTTTGTTGTTATTTTACAGGAAGTGGAAGTGAATCTTATCATTACTGATTACTGTATGCCTGGCATGACTGGCTATGATTTACTGAAGAAAGTAAAGGTATTACTACCTTTTTGCATTTGGTTTCTATTCTCTTCTCCTTTCTTAAAACTTTCCTATTAAGATCCATTCTATTCATGGCAAGATAGGTTCCTTTGAATCTCTTTCCCTGATTTAGAAACCTGAAGTTATATTATTTTTACTAGTTGCCAAAATTTTCCTTCGTTCGCCAATTGCTAAGGAAATGTAAATGATTCTCTTAAGAATATTTACCACCTATCCTGTACCTAAGCAGATCAGATCAGGCTCAGATACTCCCAAGATTTATCCTTTTGTACATATACATGTCATTTATATACAGAAACATCAAGTGGGTACAGCTACTTATTTTGCTTTTCCCTATGGTTTTTTCAGGAATCATCATCCCTGAGAAACATACCAGTAGTTATTATGTCATCTGAGAATGTCCCTTCAAGAATCACCAGGTAAAAGATCATATTAAGCATAATTTGGAAATTACTTTTTTCAATTTCTTGATCCCGTTCTGTACTATTCAGAGGGTGTAAAATTATGCTTTTGGGACCGTGAAAATTTGACTGTTTAAGGCAACTGTGATTTTGATGACAGATGTTTAGAGGAAGGAGCAGAAGAATTCTTCTTGAAGCCAGTACAATTGTCAGATTTGAATAGGCTTATACCTTATATGATGAAAACCAAAGTCAAGAGCCAAGAACAAGCGCACCAAGAACAGCCACCACCACCACCACCACCTCCTCCTCCTCCACCTCCACCACCACAAAAACAACAGCTGCCACAACCACAACAACCAGCTTCCAATAATAAGAGGAAAGTTGTGGAAGAAGGACTTTCACCAGATAGAACCAGGCCAAGGTACAATGGCATCACTACCATGAGCTAATTGATCAAGGATCTTGAAATTGTCCTTTCCCCCCTAATTTAGATCAATCAGGCTTGATAGTGTGTAGAAAAATAGAATGTTCCCTTCCAATTTTGTTTTGTAAATTAGTCAATAAAAAAAAAAGAGAGAGAGAGAAAGGCAATGTTGTATCTATAGGATATATGATTATGTCTTCTTCATTCAAAAGAGCACTACAGAAAAAGGCTAACTTTACAGATTATTGTTATGTTGATAGTGAGTATAAATGACTGTTTATGATCAGAAATTCAATTTTCATTTCTTTTTTACCATTTTTGCTTTGGTGACTCATCCACTCTTTACAATTTTTAGATCATCTGGGATTGTTACTAGGCCGGGTTAGATCGGGCCAAGGGCCGCTTAGGGGCCCAACTAAGAAATGGTACAACCTTGAGTCTTTTCGGGTTACCCCAAACTAATGTTGCTTTGGTTTTACTCCTCAAAATAAATATGTTTTTGGTTAAAAACTAATTTGTCAAGCCTAAGATCATTCTTAATAGCACACTAAACAAAGTTCCAACTATGGATATTGATATAGTACAATATTAGTGCTTATTAATACCTAATACAGTCTAAAATCATTATTTATCAAATTAAAATTGAGTTTCTTATTATAATTCAAATTAAAAAAATCAAGTGTTCACTCGATACTTTAATTTATCAAAATTAACATAAAACATTTATTTTTTAAATATAATAATTATTAGCTAAAAATAAGAATATTTTCTTTTCAATTTACCCTTTCAACTTTTTTTAATTTATGATTCTTACTAGATATTCTTCAATGCAAATATTTGGTAGTAGTATAATTCTTTTTTTACATTGATAACAACCCAAGTAAAAAAAATTTCAAACTCAATATCGAGCTCCATAAAACTTAGACAAGGCCCAATCCATTGCCAATCTACACAAAACATTGATTATTATAAACACATTTGATGTAAATCTTACACACCAATAAATATCCATACAACCAGTTCTACATGCAACCATCTCTCTCTAAAACAACAAAATCAATCATACATAATACGCAACCTTACTCCTAAATAGTAGAGAGGTTGTTTCCTAGTGCAGCCATCTCCCTCTCTAAATGCCATATTCACAAATTCATCCATCTCCCTATCTAAATGCTATATTCACAAATTCATCCCAAGTTATGAGGACCTGCAATGACAAAAATAAAGGAAATTTCTAAGTTAAAGATAGTAGACAGGATCAAACAAGAGGCATAAGAATTCGCCTTTCCATTTGATAGTTGGTTTCAGCTTGAGTTTAAAAACACTTTTAGGCCCGAGCTCAAGCCAGCCTATTGCTAACCTTAGGTCCATACTCAAAAATGTCAAAAAACATGGCTCAACTACACATTTCTGTCTTCATCAAACAAAATCACCTCAAAAACACTATTCTATCAAGGACTCAAAAACTGTTCCCTTACGAGAGCTCTTTAAATCAAAATTCTGAGTATGTCATGAAATAAGCTCTATGCTTTCTGAAAAATATATCAACACATAATGCACCAACCAAAAAATATATAAATACTCCACAACTGGATAGTTCTGGAAATGTATGACTTTGTTACACTTAGGAATTCATACATAGAACTCGTCGAAAAAGAAATCTTTTCAAAGACTCAATTTCAACATACACAGAATGTATCAATTTGGTAGATAGAAACATATGACATCATTGAAGAGCCTGTTTCGTAGATCAGGATTAGTTTGACAAGCAAGTTCGACCTCAAAATTTTATCTCCCACATGTACACATGCAGAGCAATCAAATTATAAACAAATACAGTAATAAGAACTCTACTAACATATATAAAATGTTCAACATTATGTTGAATCAAATGAAGCTCGAAGTATGGACAGACGACAAATTTATCAATACCTCGTTGCAACGATAAGGGAAATATAGTTTAAACCTCATAGATAGATGGAAAAGGTTGCATTTTCCTATTAACAGCTATTTAGGACCAAATGGTGTACATAATCAAACTTATTTCTAATGTGTAGAAGTGCTAGCACAAACTGCCATTCAAGAATTAATATATGGAAATAAGATTAGATCGCTAATGCAGAAAACACAAGAACAGAATAACAGCTTTAAGGAATGGTAATGATGCCTCGCTGGTAAGCAATAACAGCATTAGAACCTCAGCGGGAAAGTGCAAAGAACTGACCAGGCTAGTCGCTCCCGAAATTATCATAATTCACACCTTCAGACATAGTGTCCAGTCTTCTAACATCACCTGTAACATTAGAGCATCAGGTTTTTTTGCTAGTTTTGCAACGCGCCACAAGAGCTATAAAGGCACATAAACACTAACCTTTGTGATCTATGTCTGGAGAATCTAGAAAGCTTTCATCGTCTGGTCCTAGAAAGGGTGATCTAGAGTAGTTCTCCAATATATCTGCAAATTTTTAAACAAGAGAGTGAATCTAGAAAAAATTCCAACACTCAATAGCATTATCTGATTAATACTCCAAAAATTTGTGTATTAAAATCAGCAAAATTGTCCGTTTCACATGCATGTTCTAGCAAAGTCATAGCCATACAGAAGATGGTTTAATTTTCCACTTCAACATCAATATATGAAAGATAATCCAGAATGAAAGACACATAAGAAAGTGATGAAGTATGAAAGGGCAGGTCCAACTGTGAGCTTGCAAGCAAGCACTCAACCGGTGGACCGCTCATCCACATGAATACAGATGAACAGACATTCCACCGCTCATCCACATGAATACAGATGAACAGACATTTGGCAGGGAATGAAACAAACCTGAACTTCGGGAAAAAATTGTCAGATCTGTGAGACTAAGATTTCGAGAAATTTGATCCAGAAACCCATAAGAAGAATCGTCTGTATTCAGCATGGGGTCATTCAGAGATTCTGAGTTGGACTCCAGACTTCTGAAAGTTGCAGCAACAGATACATCTGTACTTGGCGGGCATGCTTCCAACACTCTATCAGCACCGAACATAAAAGTGGAAGGACCCAAATAACCAGATTCTGATTTGATTGCTTCACCATTAAGTCCTTGCATAAGACCAATGTTTGATCTTTGTGTTGAAAGCATGTTTTGAGGGGCATCAAGTCTGTCGGAATGAGCAGACATGCTGAGAGTATGATCCATAATTGGGTGGAGTAATGATCCACCGTTAGCGAATCCATTAGTTAGACTTGAAGCTAACTGCTGGTGCAGGTTCTCTGACTTCAGTGCTGGTCCTGTATGTTCTGGGGCATAGCACGCAGAATTCTGGGCTGCTGACGGAACAAAAGGTGAATAACAATAAAACAGCACAGAACAGAGGAGAAAATGCAAATCGATTCACTCCCTTCTTCCTTTTAATTATTGATGATATAGCTTAGCCATTTTCAACCAAATAATTCCATACAAAAGGTTCTCAGTCATTTGAATCTTTAACCAATAAAACTTAGGGAAAACAGCACATCCAAATAACTATAGTCCACTGATGCAAAGCATGAACATGAGAGATTAGATCATATAATCAACATCTTGATCAGTTAAAAGAAGTCTCACTCATATAATCAACATCTTGTTGATTAGTTAAAGCAAGTCTCACTTGGTGCAACATGAGATCCATTAGAAGTAGGTAGAGGAGGAAGACCAGTTGGATTTATCTGACGCATCAGTTCCACCTGCTGCTCAAGAAGTTTGTTGAATTCACTTATTTGTTGCTTAACCATCAGCCTCAGATAATAAGCATTGAAGAATTCACGATTCTCTTCTTCAAGCTTCTGCCAAACTGTGAAAGAAAGTTGGAAAATATGATAAATAAGAAAGTAAACGTAAATTTGCTTCTTCAGTGTAACTAAATTATAATGAGGACACACATTCACATGCAAGGAACCGAGAAAATGCAGGCATATTAACAAGTGCCTACACAGGAGGAGAATAAGTAAAACGCCCAGGTGACTTCAATAATAGCATTACTATAAGAACTATGGACAAGGCAATCTTTTCGTGAAACTCCGTATATCTTTCCTAGAGAATTTCTAAACCTCTGGGCTTAGTAAAACGTAAGTTGCTATAATTCACAAATACAAATGGGATGGTCATACAAAAGTATAGGAACATGATCTAAGCAAGTGGTAGCATTTACAAGTAGTCCATGTTAAGTAACAAAGGATTAGCAACAAAATGATGCCACTTTCAAGGTGGAATTTCTACTGACATAACCATGGTAAAATTAACCAAAACAAAAATTATATGGGCATTGTAACAGTCCCTGTGACTATAAATAATTATAAGGCCATCAGAATTTTTCAACCTGAGTGCTGATCAGTGACTATACACCAAACTGTGATCGATACGTATTAATTCCAAGCAATCATGAGCCAAAATATATTGTTAAATGTCTCTGTCAGTAAGATCAGTACTAACCAAGCTCAGTAAAACCAGGCTCTATCTTTGCCTGGGCTAACAATGTTTGTACAACTTCCCTCTGGTTCATATACAGCTGAAGACATCTTTCTATAAGATTTTGCACCTGGAATTCAGGAACAGAAAGGACGCACATGTTAACGCATATACATGTGAAGTAAGCTACACGGAAAGGTTTATACTTCACCACACTGAAAGCTCAAAAGCTTACCACTTGTATATCTCTTGGTGAAACTCTTCTCCCTGGTGGTCCACTTGACATCTCTTAATCTTTTGGATAAATAGGATACAAGATAAGTTCGTTTAGCACTCCTAGAAACAACAAAAAATCAATTAAAAATTCAATCCTGCAGCCATCATTTGGTCCAACTATCCTACATACAATAACGTGCTAGCCCGCAAATCAGAATCCATATATAATTACATCAAATTGTATTCGCCACATACAACAATCCAGAGATTCAACAAAGCCATTCAAAGCTGACCTCCACGATTCATTTCCTTCAATTGATCGAACAGCCCAGGTTTGTTAATGATTCTTAAAAGGAAAATAGAGAGAAAAAGAGAAAGGAAGCAATAGAAGAATTCCCATCTCCATCAATGTTTCGTTTCAACTTGATTGGATAGAAAAACATGTGCACCAAACTGGTCATTAGAAAGTTTCATGAAGACAAGACAAGAAATAAAATAAAATAAAACTCGAAACTATGGTAATATTTCTCTTAGATATCTCTAAAAACAAGAACGTGGAAGATAATAAAACTTCAAAGTTTGAAAATAAAAAAGAAGACAATCGTATCATCTTCCCCATGAAAGAAAAGGCCCGAAACAGGACACGCAAAAACAAAAGCATCTTCTCCTGATCACCGAATTCCAGAAAGAAAATCGAAATCTTTAAACTCTCACGAACCGAGATCAACAACTACCATAAGAATTATAAAAAAGCACACACACACACACACATCATATGAATGTATTCCAATAAGCCAGAATATACTCAGTCGATAGTGCAGATGAAATGAAACAGACAGCTAGAGAATGAAAAATGAAAAGTAAATTTATGGGCACGAATGATCGAGTTCTACCAGAATAAAAATTCAGACAAAAACGATGACTTGAACATGGATAATTTCGATTCACTAGAGCAAAGATAATCCTTACCCTTTATAGGAATCGAGAGTTGGGATGGAGGAGTAAATCTCTAAACGTGTAAGTATTGAACCTTTTTGCTCGAGCTCAGCTGATCAAAAAGCTTGGTTTTTGCTGATGTATACGAATACAGTACTAAGGACGTGGGTTGTTGACACGTGTCGTTGGTGGGGCCTAGTGGAGGAGATCAGATGGCGGTGGTGGTGATTGACTAGGACTCCTTATTGTTTAACAAGTTGGGTTTCGATGCCGATCACAACATGGTGAACATGCGCAGCAGGGGTAGTTTCGTTAATTTTAAATATATAAAATAACGTCTTTTTTTAATTAAGTTTGAGTCTGAATTACTTGATCCGTGACGATTTGAGACTTAATTTTTCTAAATTGATCTATTAAAAATACTTTAATTTAGATTCATAAGCTAACTCATTGTCATCCCTAAGTGACATGTTAGAAAAATTATAAAAAATCATCTTTTTTTTAATTATCAGTATTTGATAGGAATGACAATGGCCGAGCTACATTAGATTGAATTCGATTTGAATTTTCTGAAATTAAATTTGGCTTGAATTATTCAAAATTACGTTATTTTAATAAAATTAACTGAATTGTTGGAACTAAATTTATATTTGGTTTTTTAATTCGAATCAGATCTAAAATCTGAGTATACAACTAGTTAAAAATTGAATAAAATTAAAGAATTTGAAATATAATTGAAAGCAATTGTCCTTAATAATGGAAGAATTTAAAGTTTAACTAAAAAAAATTATTAAATAAATATTAATTAATTAATTTTAATTTATAAGAAGTTATTAATTTATAAAAATTAACCGATTAATTAATAAATTT
>JANITX010000210.1:4630006-4662508 GCA_027564395.1 Erythroxylum ulei | reverse complement strand
AAAAGAATTCAGAAACCAGATTCATGTTTTCTTTGAACAATTCATATTGAGCTTTATCATTGATACTCATGTGATTGTCGCATTTGATATTACTACCTGTTCATTTAGTGATCATATATTGATGCTCAGAATGCCACAGACCATTCTGTGAAGCTAGCCTTGTGTTACCTAGCCTCACAAGCATGATAGTATGTTTGTAAATCACTAAGTCGCGCTGTAGACTCACACCTCACTATCATCATTTCAGGAGATTAGCGGATCGTACGAGAAAGAAAATCCAAGACTTTTGAGACTCGTTTGGATAATTAGACAAGTAATGTTTTTGGCATGATATTTAGTGCAGATGTTTATAGCTGCTCCATGGTCTATTATAATCATATGTACATAAAAATGTATGGATATGTTATGTTATTGAGAACGATTTTAGTTGATGATAAGTAAATGTTGTATGTGAGAATTGTAGATTTAGATCCTTACTTCTTACAACCTATTAAGCAGGTATAAGGGTTAATCAGACAAGCGACTAGGTTATGCCAGATTTTTAGTAGAATATAGAAAAGTTGGGCTTACTACGGGTTTTGGACGCATTAAGCCTACCCATTCCCTAGTGCCAACACGACCCAAAAGGGCGGGTCATGTCAAGTTGCTGATGCATATAAAGAGTTAATGTGAGTGCATAAAACTAAATCATTTCCCACTATTAACCTTCCTTTTAACTACAAAATATCATTCACCCAGGTATAGACTGACTTAAGAGATTAGCCTAGCTTCAATTGCTGAATGAGTGGTTGAAGTCCAAATCATCAACCTAACTTTGTTAAATTTGAAGCAACAAATTAGTTTGAATGTTATAAGAATGGCATGATAAAAGATCAATCTATTAAGCTTTTATGGGGATTCAATCATAGATACTAATTTAAGTGAATTCCCCTATCTATGTGTTCATTATTGTTTCCTATTTCTTTATTTGTTTTAGTTTTTATTTTCTTTTTATTAAAAATCTAAAATCAATCTTTAGGCTAGATAATAGGGGAAGGGTAAGTACTAGTATTCATAGTCTTCGTGGGATCAACTCGTACTTGCTGATACTAGCTACAACTACGTCGTGCAGTTACGGTACAATATTGAATAACACAAAATAGGTCAATCATTAGATATAATTAGCACAATATGATTATATTAATTAAGATGAGATCATATTTCTAAACTTAAATTAATTATTTATGTTAATTATATTAAGATGAATAATTAGATTGATTCCTAATTAATATTTAAGAAATTTTTTATAATTAAATTAATTTTATATCAGTCATATTGGAATTTATAGTTAATTAGACTCCTTTAAAGTTAATAAAACTGTTTTCTTAAGTAATTAAGAAACATTATTTTCGTAATAGTATGGTTTTCTATAAGGA
This sequence comes from Erythroxylum ulei, assembly GCA_027564395.1. NCBI lineage: Eukaryota > Viridiplantae > Streptophyta > Magnoliopsida > Malpighiales > Erythroxylaceae > Erythroxylum > Erythroxylum ulei. The sequence goes on along the minus strand of JANITX010000210.1, from coordinate 4,661,093 downwards.
GGAGTTCACAATGAGATGTTTGATGCAATATTTATTTTTTCTATAGTTATACCTAGTATCCTTCATTAGTTATAATCAAATTAATTAGTAAGACTATATATTAAATATAAAAGGGTAAGACTTTGAAAGACCACGTTAATTAGTTTAGGATGTGATGCTTACTTGAAGTATATATTATCTAATAAGTTTATAACTAAATTACTAATGTAAAGTAATGAGATATCTAAATGGGTTGGATATAATCATATATACCCCACTAAACAAAATGTTAGTTTCAATACTGATAAGAGAATGGGTTTCAAGATAATTAGTCGGAGTAAGATGATGTTTGAATATTTCAAATCTCATGACAATACATCCAAATAAAAGTAGAGCCTTTGTAGATGCATTTGAATATATAATTAAAAGGTTACAAGATGTTGAAATTTTCACTTTCAAAATAAATTTAAAGTAATTAGAGCCTTTGTAAATACATTTGAATATATAATTAATAGGTTACAAGATGTTGAAATTTTCACTTTCAAAATAAATTTAAAGAGTTTATTTTGGAGATAATTATGGGTTTATCATATTTAGAAGAAGGATACTAAATTCTTCTCTTCACTAGAAGTGTCTAGAGACATTGTTAACAAAGAATAACAATTCATATTTTCAATTGTTAAACACGTCATAGTCTAAGAATAAATTTTATTAGATATGAAAAAGTAACAACTTAATTCTAAAAATTAGATATATAGAGATATATAATATTTATGAAGTATTATAAATTTCCATTATTTTATATATGAGTTGATATTTCAATTCAATGTCCTGTGGAAAAATAACTTTAATTTGTATGAGTAAATCCTAGTTAAGATATATTTTACTTAGACTAATATCATTTTGATTTGGAAAGGTTTTAATATAGCATCAAATTCTAATTATGTCATAATATATTTTAAATTTAGTGAAAATAATCATTGGAATCAAAAACTTCTTTAATAGATTTGGTATAGTTCTTTTCATTATTAAAATAGTAATGTATTATCAAAAAAATTATAGTTATTTAGCTTGCAAAAGGAGCTAAGATCTCATCAAAGATCTTAGTATGTATTTGAACAATTTCTCTTAAGTACAATGATAATTGAGATAAAGAGTGTAAGATTTAAGAAAGTGCTTGTTAAAGAGAATCTTGTATAATTCTCTCACTAAACTATTGTCTTAATAATATTATGATAATTATATGATAATAATGCATAAGATACTTCAGTGATTGACTTAGTACATGTGAGAGATTACTAGTTTATGTCCTACAAGTACATGTGAGAGATTATTAGTTTATATCCTACAATCAATCGATTGGTTATAAATTTTGTGACATAATTAACTAAAGATATTCTTTATCTTAAGTGAATTTATTAATTAAGAAGCATATAAGATAAAGTTCGTAGGATATAAAAGTATGACGGGATTATAAGTATAAGATCCATATTGCATTTATGCATTATCCTTAAATTGTTCTTAGTCATTTCTCTATTAAGATTATACATTAATAAAGTAAAAAGACCAGCATACATCATGTTTCTTCCTCGTCCTTATAAAGGAAGTAGTCGATCTCATAGAATAAAGTACAAAGATATTTAAACAAATTTATGGGTACTTATTAGAGAATAAATTCACTGAATTGTCCTAATTATGAGAATCCCAAATAGAACATTACTTGTTTGTTTAGAAATTTTCTCATTATGATGATTGTGTAATTGATCCTTATACTTGATATCGTAAAGGTATCTCATATGAAAATTATTATGTTTTAATGCTATTTATGACTTATTCTATTTAGAATCAGTTGATAGTATTTGAATATAGTATAAACTATATAGAGATAGATGAATAAGTTAATAAAATATGGGTCCTCTTAAAGTAATTAGAGAGGATGTTCCAATATTCTTGATTAATAATGATTTAAGGAATTCTTTAGTTAGAGTGAATTAAGATTTGAAAAAGGATGTTTTTCAAATATCAATTATAAATTAATTGCTAATTAGCAGGAATGAACATGATTGAATTTAATTAGAGTACACACTAATCTTATACTATGTGTCTAATTGGAATACTAAATGATGAAAATATTAAATTATATGTAATTATATGTTAACAAGTTAAGTCAAATCACTTTAACATTCTTAATATTTAGGTAGTTATGGTATGTTATTAAACATCAATCACGATCTATAATTATAAATTATTTAATTAAAAATTTTAAGATAAATTAAACATAGCTTTAATTTATCTAATTGTAATTATGAATTATAATTAGAATTAGAATTTATAATTTATAATTATTTCTAAAATATTAGGAACCTAATGATGAACAGACGGTTAAGAGAAGAAAGAAGAGAGGGTAAATAAACTAGCTTCATTTTATTATTTCATATGTACAGTACAAAGCTAGATTTTCAGAATATATACAACTGTACAAGACAGAAACTAAACACTAGTATTTACAAGCTAAAACGACAACACTGTACAAAGTAGCTAACTTAACAACCCCATTCTAGTGCTGATAGGTAAATTCTCACTTCTTTTTGAAAGAATGTATAGTACGTATAATTTAGAGATGGATTCTTGTAAGTTGTAATAGAGTTGGTACAGTTTTAATCTTTACATTCTTTTAGTAAAGACGCAAGATAAGATTTCTCATTCTAGACGAAAAATCGTAGCATATAAAGTCGTAAAAATGAACAAAAATAGTACAAACTATCTAGCACTACTAGTGCTGCACTAGTGATAATAGGGATATAAGAAGCACCCTAAATGCCCTTATGAATAAAAATAGATGGGCTCAGATTTTATTTTTTATTTGATATCTTAATATATCTATTATTTTTTATTATTTTTTTGTCACCAATTAAATTAATGGGGGCAAAATATTAATTTTTTAATGAAATTAAAATTTAAAATGATAATTTAAATTAAAAGATTTTTAGTAATATAAGAGTATTTTAAATATTTTACCCTCACTCAAAATAATTTCTGGATCCGTCCCTATATATATTCCATACAAAAATTAATATTTTGGGTACAACAAAAGCATAATTTGATTAGTTATGTTGAAAGCAAAGGCTTAGTTAGGTTTGGTAATAGATTAAGTTGGATTCAGGTGATATGCCTTTCGCTTATAAGCGGTCCAAAACTTAATCAAAATTTGGATAAAATGACATAGTATTGTCAATTTTAATAAAACGAGGGCTTCAAAGAACAGAAAGATGAGGATTTTGTTGGTGAAAGAAACGAAGTGTTTTGTTAAAAGGGATGAGTGAGATTTTACATAATGTAATTATTACGAAACGGGGCGTTTTGATAATTAAGTTAAACTTAATCCATGATTTTGACATGTATGATATCTTTGCATTTCATTTTTTACCACTTTTGGATTCTAATATAATATTTTGAATTTCAAAAAATATTAATAAAACGACATTATTTTAATAATGCAACTCTTACTATTTTTATACACCAGTTTAATTTTTATATTAAAAATGCAACTCTTACTAGTTTTATACACTAGTTTAATTTAAAATTTGATTAAACTTAAATTAGCAAAGTTAAATCTAAATATATTAAACTTTGAGATTTCTTATATATTAAATTAAAATATCGTATTCATTTTAAGTTGAATTTTTTAAGACTGAAAGATAGACTCAAAAATTTAAATTTTTATTAAATTAAATTCGAGCTTAGTTAAAATTTAATTATATCAAATTTTATTTATTAGTTTATTAGGATCACATAATTTGTGTATACTCTACAATTTATTCGATATGTACCTAAAAAATAAAAGTTACAGTATAAAAAAAATTAGACTCATAATATCTTTAAATCCAAAACCTAATTTATAAACTCTTATATATATGGATACTAATTGCCTAAAGATTTCCAAAACCCTAGTGATTGATGATGCTAAAGCTCCACTTTGAGGTGCCTTGAAAAGAAAGTACTCTTCTTCATTTCTGGCCCTCCTTTTTTTCTCTTATCTTCTTTACCCTTCTTTGTGGATTCCATCACACCTGTTCTTAGACATTATAAAAAGTGTCTGTTTCTTATATATGATTCATCCATGGTGGTCTGCTCCATAAGTTTGTGGCTTATTATGGAATCAAATATTTCAAAGCATCAGGACCAAAATCATATATTCCTTTGACCAATGATTCCATTATAAGATAAAACTCTACCCTCCACTATTTTAGTTAGTTCATACTATTTGAAAGTACAAAGAACAATCTTTTATGATATATATCTTACTCATATTTTGTCTATTGATTAGGTTCATAGAATATATATTTCTGCTTTTAAGGCTTACTAGGTCTCAACATGTCCATATAAAAGAACTAGATCACTTTAATTTGTCTCATACGTGGGCTAATTAGTTGGGACGCCGGAGATTCTAAGGAATTATATGAAATGGTTTGGTTCTTTTCAAGCAAACTTGTAAAAGACAATAGCAATTCATGATAGGCCACCAAACCACTCAGATTAATTAAATAAGGACTTGATTAATAAATATAATCTCCGTCTACATCCCTTAATAAAAGATCGTTAAGGTCAAGTAAAATTTTTAAAATTACGGTAAAATATTGTTACTATAGTTTATCATAATTACTCATTCGTACTTTAATATAATCCACATTCCATAATATAAAATCTTGAAGTCAAGTAAAATTTAAGGATCTTTGAATTCGTTGACCCACTTATGGCTTAGTGACTCCAACTTCTTGGATATGCGACACCAGCTTGATCTGATTAGGTTTGAGTTAAGTTTAAAATAATGTCATTTTATTGAACTAGTTCAAATTGAATCAAATCAAATTCAACTGAATCAAATTTCGTTCAATTCAATCATAATTAATTGATTTTGAGCTCGATTAAATTGAGGGAAACTTGTTACGGTACAGATAACTTAGACGCTTTAAGGCGTAAGAAAGTTTAGATACGTGATCATTCCTATCTTAGTTGCACTTAGATTACTTGTTGTTTGGGACAATCAATGTAGGAGTCTGGTCAAGCAAGAAAGTTTGGTGGATCAAACAGCTCCAACCACAAGTTTGCGGTCCCATGTGTGAGCCACCTAATAACCAACCGCATCCATAAACAGGAGTTCAACCACTTGATCCTAAGAATAATCGAGGATTTTTTCTTCTGACACCATGGCTAGACTTCATGAAAGTGCATATTAGGTTATTAGTATCATCATCATTTTAATGTGTTTTTTTAATTAGTATAAGTCGCTATTATTTAAGTTCATGTTAGATAAACTGTTCATACATACTCATAATTTACGAATTACGTGTTTTAAATAAATTATTTAACGGGTAAATAAATTATTTACCGAAAATAGTCTCTCTATTATATAAGAATAAGATTGTATACTATCAGATCTTTCCAGACTTCGCTTTATTGCTGGACTTTAAACTAGATGTAATGATGATGATGATTTAAGAGGTCAATGATTTAAATCTTCTTCAAAGTTACTAATTCTTCAACTTCATAAATTTGAAAAGTTGGTTTCTGTCATGAACACCAAAAAGATGTATTATACATAAGATTTTTAGGTTTCAAGAACATGAAAATCATAATAATTTTACATGAAAACGTTGTTCACCTAAACTACAAAGTATACCCATAAAAGGGAAAAACATACATATACATAATCTTGTAGGAGCATTGTTTATGTCACAGTCACCTCCAGCTACTATAAGTTGGGTTTACCATCATTGATTACTCAGATGCATCAAAGAAGTAACCTCTCAGATGCTTTCGATGATTACATTGTACTTTTTTAATTTTCTTGTAATTAAATAGCTTAGGTCCAATTTCGATGGACTCAAAGTTAACGAATAAAATTTATCAAAAATCTTGAGTTTTAAACTAAGCTTAAAATTGATTTTGTATAAAACATTCCGATCTGATTAATTAAAATGATATTATTTTCTTATCAATATGAATTTTAACTTCACGCATGGGTTGCGATTACTATCAATTACGATAATCACGAGACGTGAGATTGTAATTACTATGAATTTGGGTATTTTTCCATCATTAGCTAGCTGTTACTTAACCAGATAACGAGTATTTAGTATTTTCTAAAGATTATTAGCAATTTAATACAGAATGAGGAGGTAAAAACAAGACAGGAAGAGCATTGGGATCATATACAAATCGAATCACAAGACAAGGTTGGAGTTGTCTTAATCTCTCTCTCTGTCTTTTCGTTTTTCTTTTTAACAATCCATTGTTAATCACTTTCTAAATTAATGATCATAGTCTGATGAATTGTCACGGAAATTTATGTGGATGTGTAGCGCTCATGGGGGGGTGAGGTTTGGTAGAAGTTAGGCCAAACTTCAACTGTGCTTTGATGGCCTGATGACTAGGTGCCATTTGTTATCCACCAAAGAGTTTTACCTCAGCCTTTAAGCGATCATAGTTGGCACTTGCGTTCGGAGTTGACTCATCTTGATTTGAAATCAACAAGAAATTTTTGAGTTGACTAAATTTTGAATTGATTTTTTAAAAAAATTAAGATTTTATGTTAAACTTTCAGCTTGAGAAGTCTAACTTAATTTGAGAATCAAATCTCCTGTTCTAAGCATTGTACCCCTATCATGTTTTATTAAATTTCATCCACACATTTGTGTAGACCCCATATAAATATATGGATGAGATTTAATGAAACAGAGTTGGGACAGAGTAATGAAAACAGAAGATTTGATGTGCCTAATTTGTCTTAAATTTTGTATAAAATTTGAAAATCTATAAAAAAGTTCAAAAATTGTTGATCTAACCTGAAAATTAATTAAATTAAAGTTATTTAAAAAAATTTAAATCAATATGATATTGTTAACATTATAAGAAATAACCTAAGTAATGAATTAATTTTTTTGATAATCTTGAATTTTAACATCATTTTGATTCGGACTTGACTCTATTAATAAGAAAATTATAAGTTGAATTTTGGTCTAAATTTTCAAAAAATTTAAGACTTTAAATTGGACTTTTAAATTAAGAAGTTTGATTTAATTTATCTTAAACACATATGAAAATCTTTTTTAAAAATTAAAAATTTTTGAAAATTGTTAATCTAACTTAAAATTCAATTAAGTTCAAGTTATTAACAAAATTTCATGCCGACCTGATTCAACTTAATCTATTATTAATATTATAAGAAATAATTTAAGTAGTGAAGTAAAGTTTTTTAAGAATCGTGGTTTGGATTTAATGTCACTTAATTATAAGTGATTAAATAATTAAATAATACTTGTTTTATAAGTTATTAAATGTGATTTACAGTCTATTACAATAATATTTTAAAAAAAGTATTTCCTTTTTAACTTTAATCTCTTATTACTCATTTCTTTAGTCTCTAGTTTTTATGAAGATCAGATCTCCTGTGTTTGATTATGATGTTCCTATCATGTTTTATTAAATTTTATCCACATATTTGTGTGAATTCTTATATAAATATATGGATAAGATTTAATGAAATAGAGTGACTGACAAAGGATTTGAGTAGTCTTTGTGAGATTTCTATGTTCCACTTCTAAGTTCATCCTAATCTTCGTCAAATGAATCATCAAAGGTTCTCCAAGCTACCTAGTGATTTTATCTATTTTTAGTAGCAAATTACACACAAAGTTATGAGTTTCAGATTAATAAAAAAAAAAAAGTCTTGGAGTTTTGGATTAAAGAGAGAGAGACAGAGGGTTGACAGCCACTTAAAAGTATCTCTGTATCTCCACCAAACAGTGTGGTCCATTAGCTGCATATGATTCTCCATTACTTTTAATGGGTTTCTCTTTGTGTTCCTCAAGTTCACAGGTTTTTGATAAGTGGGTCTCTTTAATCACAATCTAAATCTATTCAACGTTCCCAGAGTTTGGATTATGTTCTTATTTCTTTTCCTGTCAAAAACAACTCCCAATCTTCAACTGCCAGCTGCCCCCGAACAACTCGGGGTTTCTCTTCACTGTATGGAGATGCCATGAAAAACTCTCATATGCCATATTAAAGAAGCAACCTTGGTGTCTGCTCCTTGTTCAGTTTGGTATTGTAACTACCAACATTAAAAGCTTGTCGGTCTCGGTTTCTTCAGATGTCACTCTTTTTCATAAATGTCTTGGTTTTGCCAAACTGTCTAGCCTGTCACTTTCCATTGGTTGCGTTACAATGGAGGAATAGTAAATTCATATAATCCTCTACTCATTGCCTCTATATGTGTGCTTTATTTGCTGTTGAGTGATATCAGATTGATTGGCTTCTTCTTCTTCTTCCTTCCGTCTTTTTATCATTTCTACTAAATTTTGAACCAATGCTTTTCTACTTGATTTTTTGCTCTTCTTTAGTGTTCTTCTTCAAGTCATTTTCTTTCAAGCAACTCCAACCAATTAAGGGTGGGTGGAGATTGTTGTCCTTGTTGTGGTCACCTTGGTTTTGGGAGGACTTTTCATGTTCCCTTGTGGACATGTTTCATAAAGGTTGGCTTGCTATTGGCTTCTTTGAAGCTCCAATCCAAATGCCAATGAAGAAGACGAAGATGAATCTTGGTTCGAGAGAGCTAGAACAAGTGGAAGATGTGAAGACTTCTCTACTGGATTTGCCCGACTTGGCCTTGGAAACCATTCTTGAGAGGCTCTCGCCAGCTGGGTTGTGTAGTATGGCAAAAGTATGTAGCAGTTTAAGGGGTATGTGTATGAGTGATCATCTTTGGGAGAAACACTTGAAGCAGAAATGGGGTAAAGTGATTGGTGAAGTTGCTCACAAGGAATGGCAATGGCGTATGGCTATGGCTTCCAGAAAGAAGCCAACAAGTCTCTTGAATCAAAACAGTCAAAAGGGTTTGTTAGGAACTCTTGGCAGTTTCTGGCCTTTCCCTTGGATTAAACCAAATTTTCAAAGTAGAACCAAGCCAAAAACTTGCTTCCAAATCGATTCAATCATGGCTTTGTATCTCTCTCTTGAAACTGGCAAGTTCTGGTTCCCAGCTCAGGTCTACAATCGCGAGGTAATTTTTCTAACAGAACTATGATCCTGGTTTTTAGGTCCTCCTACTTTCAGAAAATCACACTGATCTCCTTTATATTAAGATATACTTCACTAGTTGCTTCTTATGCGTGATATTAACAAAGTAGAGAACATTTTTTTCCCTGTTCTTGTGGCAGAACGGGCATGTTGGGTTCATGCTTTCCTCCTATGATGCACAACTTAGCTATGATTCTGGGACTGATACATTTCTTGCAAGGTAAAGAAGGAGGTCTGAAGTTTCTCTAATTAGGCTTCTTAACTGCATATTTATGAATCTGCAGAAACCTGCTGCATAATTTTCTGAAACGAAAACTATCCTATATGAAACTTCAAAAACTATCAGCATTTTCTTTTCAAGTAATGTCAAGTTGTTTCCTTCTTGTGATGTTCAATTGCTAAGTACATAAGTTTAGTTCAGGAGAAGGAAGTAAATGATGCTCAGACTGGTAGATTCTGATGAACACGTAAAAAAAGGTCCTCTTCTGTTCTGCAGGTATTCTCCATATGGGAGACGAACAATAGAAGAAAACATATGCTGGGGTAGGATAAGAGCTCCACCAATTGACAATCCTGCAGATGTTCTCTATGTTTCCAACTGTTTAGATGACCTGAGACCTGGGGATCATGTTGAGATCCAATGGAGGAGGAGCAGAGAATTTCCCTACGGTAAGTCCTCTTCCATAAGAAGATTACTGTTCTTATGAGTTCACTTGTGGAAACCTATATAATTCTGAACACATTGGATTGGAAGATCCAGGTATCTAGAGTCCCTTCAGCATTATAGCATCAAGTGGGTGCTTGCAGGACTTTAACATGTATGCTGTTTTATTTGAAAAGCTTGGAAATCTTAAAACATTTCATGGATCTTGGCTTGGATAGTTTAGTTTCAGAATGTTATCTCTAGGAAGAATAGGAGATTGTGAAATTTCGGAGTCATGAGGATATTGTTCTAATGTCTTCTGTGAAACCGACAGGCTGGTGGTATGCGGTTGTTGGTCATCAGGAATTTTGTGCTGGGAATGCAAATAGCTGCCATTGTCATGACAGTGGTGAGAGCATCTTCTTCAAATCTGCTCTTTGTTCTCTCTTTTTCCTTTCTTCTTTTTATCCACTCTCTTTTATGCATGGATAGGAACATAAAATAGGTTCTGTAGTTTTCTATGCCAAGCAAAAAAGACACGAGGCAGAGAACACTTTTCTGAATTCATGGAATGTAGAGCTTTTTCTCTGTGTCTTTCTCTTATCCTCTGAACAGCAGTTGCCATATTCTTGATCACATCTCTAGATAGCTTTTTTTGGACTTGCCACAAATTAAACTATCAATATCTTCTGTTGTAGCATTCTAACCCTAGTAACCAAACACTTTTGTCTATAACCGAGCACTTTTATCTGTAAATACTGCATATTTGATTCTGTCCATAACATTTTTCATTTATATACAATTAAAATTACAATAAAGAAGATCCAGGAAAAGAACTGCACTCCTTTGTATATGTCACTCCTAAGGAAGTAACACTATTCCCAGAGCTATCCAGACAGACAGGAACTTTTGATGCTACTGTACCTTTTGAAGTGTCTAATTTGAAAAGTTTTGCCAACAGATATGGTGATCTTGGAGTTCAATCAATACAGCCCTGGTTCTCAATGGAGACGAACCATAATAAATCGGAAGGGTCATCGGGAAGAAGGAAACGAAGCCGATGGCTTCTATGGAGGAATCAGAAAGCTTTATGGGGAGGAAGAGATCTCCAGGTGGAAACAGCTCTGGCCAAAGCGAGTTTTAGAGTAGTCAGATGCCAAACTGTTTAGTCATTAGCTTTTTGTATATAGGCAGGCCTCTCGTTTTTCCCTTTCTTTAATTCATCAAAAGGTTCCTGGACGGGTGACCATTAGGCTCCATAAGTTTTGCTGTTGATGTAGAGAACCTGAACACATACAGTATCACAGAGCTCTGATTGTAGCAGAAGATGAAAGAGTTTCTCTTTCCTGAGATTCTTACCAATTCAAGAGAAACCATGATTTGGCAGAAGACGAGAAGATAGGTGCATTCTCCTGGATTTTTGCAGTCTGCAGAAATCTGGACGATTGAAAACCTGGAAGACATGAATCTGACATGTTAATCTAAGATAGTTTGCTACAGAAACAGGAAGCAACTCTCAATTGTTGCAGAAATTGACAATTATGCAGTCATTTTCCAATTCCATCAGGACCTGATATCTGGTATTTCCAGTTTAATCACATTCCTGACAGTTTAATGAACACTTGTCTATGGTCAGGAGAACCTAAATCCAGCATAGTTTCCAGTGTCAACATTGAGTCGTGTTTCCTGGTGAGTCTGCTGCCTCTTTGCATTAAAAGTCTCACTTCCCAACTAGAGGCCGCAATGGCCGGAATTTTAACGTTTTGAATTGAATTATTAAGATTTTAAAATATCGGTAATTTAATTGAAAATTTAAAAAAATATAATTGTTGAATTAAAAAATTCTAAAATTTAGATATTTTAGAATTAATTATTCATTTTCTTTACTTTTAACTTCAAATTTTATATTTTGTGGCATATCATATAGATCATTAAAATCTTTATATCTTAATAATTATCTCACCTTCTTTTCTTTTTTACATAACACAAGTTAAACAATATTAAAAATAGGGTCAATTATAAATAAAAGTTTAAATTTTCGTCAAATTTTTAATTATAGCTTAAATTTTACATAATAATAATTAAATTTTTAATGTTTTTCAATTTTAATATGACATTTATGACATCGTTATTTTGTCGATGTAATAGTATCATGTGTACAGGGACCCTTATGAAAATGATGCCGTTTAAAAATCTGGGCACAAGTTCTCCCACGCTAACCCACTCTAACCCTCATCACTCCACTTTCCTCTAGAAGAATGCAATTTCTTCAAGTCCTCCATTGATATATCCAAGTTCCTCTTTAACGATATCCTATACTTTGTATTCCAGCTTATATTCTTTAAGTCCTCCTATTACGATATTCGGAGCTACATGATCCTGCGAGGAAGAAGAGAGAGACGATATTGTGGAGGCGAGTTATGAATAAATGAAACGCAGTGTAGGAGTTGCAGACACAGACAGGCTCACGTGACACCATCTAGAACATTCCGTTTACAATAGCTTATAAACGGTTGTAACAGAATGGAAAGGCAGGCAATTTTTAGTTAATGAATTGATTTCCTTTTCTCTTTTCCTCTGTTTCCCTCTTTTTGCGTGATTGTGTGATTGCGAGATTGTGGGAGTGCGTATATTACGTCACTGAGTGTAAAAAAATCGTAACATCTGGTATCAGAGCTTACATTCCTCAGAAAAGAATGGCTGAGAGCACGAGAGGAGCTGAGGTTCATCGTTTAGAAGAAAGTATTAGGAGCATGTTCGAAGCTCAATCTAGGCACAAAAAGGAAATTAGTGACATTAAGTCAATGTTTCAGCAACTCATGCAAAAAATGGACAAGGGGGAGACGGAATCATCGGTGAAGGGTTCGGGTGAAGGTGGACACGGAATGGGAGTAACAAAAGTCAACAAAGTCGAATTTCCAACGTTCGACGGTACCGAAGTAAGGGCTGGAGCTATAAGTGCGAACAGTTCTTTACTATGGATCATACACCTGACGAGTTAAAGATAAGGCTTGCCTTGATCCATATGGAAGGTGACGCACTCGAATGGTATCAACTTACTATTAGGAATCGAAGGGAGGTGCATGAGATGAAACGGGAGGAGTTCGTGACTCTTATACGACAACGGTTTGATGAAAATACCTTTGAAGATCCCATAGGAGATTTAAAGGAGCTGAGACAGGAGGGCTCGGTACTGGAATACTGCGCATTGTTTGACAGATACTCGAACAAACTTACTCTGCCTGAAGAATACCTGGTAGGGGCTTAAACCAGAGTTGGGGCTGACAGTGAAGATGATGGATCCACAGACTCTGCACCAAGCGTATACATGGGCGCGAAAACAGGAGACGATTGTGACAGCCAGTGTGCCGGTTTATTTCGACAAGGGAAGCAGGGTCAATAGCCCAAAAGAGGGGGAACCATTGTCATACAAAGGAAGTAATCTCACAACTCCTGCGTCCAAACAGCAGACCGAGGCGGGCTTGTTGCCTACTCCGGGAAGTCAAGGAAGCAGGAACTTCAATTTTAGAAACCAGCGGAACAATAGGACAACAAGCAGCAGGGAGTTTGACGAAAAAAGAGCGAAAGGCTTATGTTTCTGGTGCGATGAGAAGTACTCGCCAGGGCACCGGTACCGGAAGAAAGAGTTCCAATTATATATGGTGGAAGACGAGGAGCAGGAAGAGGATGAATTTAGATGTAATGAGCCAGAGGAAGGAGCTCCCCTCAATCCTAACATTTCATTAGAGCCCATGTGGGGTTTAAAGGATCAAACTGACTATAAACAACTTCGGGTCGTGGGAAGCTATAGGCAGAGACCCCTGTATATTTTAGTGGACAACGGAAGTACACACAACTTTAAAGGTGGTAAGAAAAGCAATGGTAGAGGTGAGCGATATCGATCCCATAAACATTACCGTGGGAGGGGGATTAAAACTGTTCTATAAACAGTTATGTAGGTATTTTGTGTGGCACATGCAGGGGGCAAGATTCGCTACAGAAGCTCTGGTTATCAAGTTAGGGGGATGCGATATGGTACCGGGGGTACAATGGTTGGTGACATTAGGCGACGTGTTGTGTAACTTCAAGCGGTGCAACATGGAGTTTCAGTGGGAAGGGAGAGTGGTGACATTGTCGGGGCAACCCGAGATGTCGGCCCGAGAAGTATCCGGTAAGAATCTCCATAAAATGATCAAGGACTCAAACCAAGGTGTGTTATTTATGTTGTGTCTTTCTGATCCAATTGAAATCCAGATGCAACACCCGAGCATTAATGACGACGATCAGAGCAGAGACGAGATAGAGGGATTGTTAGTGGATTATGGAGAGATTTTCTCAAAACCAAGGGATTACCGCCAAAACGTGCGTGCGATCATGTAATCCATTTAAAACCTGGAGTGGAGACCATTAATATAAGGCCTTTCTGCTATTCGAGTGAACAGAAGGATGCCATAGAAGCGGCGGTGCAGGAGCTGTCAGAGCAAGGGTTCATACGGAAGAGCGTTAGCCCGTATGCGTCGCCAGTCATCTTAGTGAGAAAGAAGGACAACTCCTGGAAGATGTGTATAAACTACCGTGAATTAAACAAGCACACGATCAAAAGCAAGTTTCCGATTCCACTAATTGAGGAGCTTCTGGAGGAACTGCAGGGATCCAGTTGGTACTCCAAGCTCGACTTGCGATCTGGATATCACCAGATCCGGATGAAGGAGGAGGACACCAGAAGACAACCTTCAGAACTTATGAGGGTCACTTTGAATTTCTCGTGATGCCTTTTGGCCTCACGAATGCTCCCTCCACATTTCAAAGCCTTATGAATGAAATATTTCAACCCTTCCTTCGAAAATTCTTATTGGTTTTCTTTGATGATTTGCTCATTTACAACGCAGATTTCCTCCAACACCTGGATCATCTTTGTATGGTTCTGGAAGTCTTAAGACAGCATCAGTTGTAAGTGCTCGGAAATAAGTGCACATTTGGGGCCAGACAGATAGACTATTTGGGCCATTAAATATCAAAAAAGGGGGCATCCACCGATGAGAAGAAGATTGAAACGATCAGGCAATGGCCCCAACCGCACACATTGAAGGAGTTTAGGGGGTTTCTCGGGCTAAGTGGCTATTACCGAAGTTTATCAAACACTACAGCCTCCTAGCGAAGCCTCTCAATAATTTGCTGAAGAAACAGGAGGTAGGGAGTTGGGACTGGAAGGAACAACAGCAAAAAGCCTTTGAACAGTTGAAGGGAAGGTTAACGACAGCTCCGGTATTAGCTTTTCCTAACTTTAATAAATTGTTCGTGATTGAGGCGGATGCATGCAACAAGGGAATCGGTGCGGTGCTTCAACAAGAGGGCCATCCGATAGCTTTCTTGAGCAAAGCCTTAGCTCCCAAGCACCAAGGACTATCAACTTACGAAAAGGAGTTCCTCGCCATTATCAAAGCAGTAAAGCACTGGCACCACTATCTGAATGGGAGGTTCTTCCGAGTATAGACGGACCACAGGAGTTTAAAATATCTCCTGGAGCAAAGGATCTCCACGCCCTTCCAGCAAAACTGGCTTCCTAAGTTGATCGGATACGGTTTCGAGGTAACCTATCGAAGTGGAAAGGAGAACTTAGTGGCCGACACATTATCCAGAATCTCAAGTCAACAACTACTCACAATGGCGGTCTCACAGATACAAGCCACCCTGATGGACGAGATCAAGGCAGGATGAGAGGAGGACAAGACCATTAAGGATCTCATTGGAAGGCTAGAAACTACGGACAACCCTACGGGGAATTACGAATGGCGGCATGGAATGCTGAGATGGAAGGGAAGGATAGTAGTAAGTTGCAACAAGGAGCTCCGAAAAAGAATAATAGCCATGGCACATGACAACCCGCAGGGAGGTCACTCAGGGGTGACAGCCACAATTAAGAGGATACAGAGCTTGTTCCACTGGAAGTAGATCGCCCAGGACGTGAGAAATCATGTGAAGAACTGTGCAACTTGTCAAAGAAGCAAATACAACCATGCTACTTATCCGAGTTTGCTACAGCCCCTACCAGTGCCAAACGGATGTTGGAAGGAGGTCACCAAGGACTTCATAGAGGGCTTACCACCATCTCAGGGAAAGTCAGCCATTTTCGTGGTCATTGACATATTCAGCAAATACACACATTTCACAACAATCAAGCACCCGTATACAATTCAGAAGGTGGCGTAGGTATTCATGGATCACGTATTTAAATTGCATGGGATGCCTGAACGAATCATCTCGGATCAAGATCCACTCTTCATGAGCAAGTTCTGACAGGAAATGTTTAGGTTACAAGACGTAATGCTGCAACCTTCCACAGCCTACCACCCACACGGATGGGCATTCGAAAGTGGTGAACAAGACGCTAGAAACTTACCTGAGGTGTTTCTGTTGTGATACTCCGAAAAAATGGGTGAGTTGGTTAACTATGACAGAATGGTAGTATAATACCACACACCATTCAGCCATCAACACTACGCTATTCGAAGTTCTCTACGAGTATCCTCCGCCCATATATGTGCCACACGTAGCTGGAGACTCCAGAGATGTAGGGATGGATCAAATATTTTAGGAAAGGGAGGCCACATTTCAGATTGTCAAATTCCACCTGAATAGAGCAAAACAGAGGATGAAACTACAGGCGGATAAGAAGCGTTCAGACAGAGAATTTGAGGAGGGGCAAATGGTATACGTGAAGCTACAGCCCTACCGACAACATTCCTTATAACAGAGACCCAATCAGAAGTTAGCACCCCTGTATTACAAACCCTTTCTGATCATTGCAAAGATAAGCAAGGTGGCCTACACGTTGGGATTTCCTGAAGGTACAACTATTCATTCCACCTTCCATGTTTCTCAATTATGGGATTTTGTCTCGGAAGAAACACCTACTTCCAGCCAACTGCCCATGACAATGAAGGAGAAGGCAAAGGTTCCAGTGGCTATATGGGGACGACGAATGGTGAAAAGGAATAACAGGGCAGTTACACAGGTGCTGGTACAGTGGCAAGGAGGGACTAAGGAGGAGGCGACATGGGAATGGTTTTATAAACTACAGAAGAGGTTTCCAGACGTGAATTTGTTGGACAAGGTGCTTCTTGAAGACGGAGGGGATGTTACGATATTCGAAGCTACATGATCCTACGAGGAAGAAGAGGGAGACGACGTCGCGGAGACGAGTTATGAATAAATGAAACACAGCGTAGGAGTCGCAAACACTGACAGGCTCACGTGACACCTTCTAGAACATTCCGGTTACAATAGCTTATAAATGGTTGTAACATAATGGAAAGACAGGCAATTTTTAGTGAGACCAGATCTTCTGTTCGGTTTTACTCTGTCTTATTTTGTCTTATGAAATCTCAGTTATTTATTTTACGAGCTTCATGTGGGTCCCATACAGGTCCTACACAAATAAACGG
Organism: Erythroxylum ulei; assembly: GCA_027564395.1. NCBI lineage: Eukaryota > Viridiplantae > Streptophyta > Magnoliopsida > Malpighiales > Erythroxylaceae > Erythroxylum > Erythroxylum ulei. The sequence continues at coordinate 4,643,948 of JANITX010000210.1, read as the reverse complement.
CTGAGATTTATTGGACACAATAAAACACCATAATATTGGACAGGAGATTTGGACTCATTTTTATTGAATGAATTGATTCCCTTTTCTCTCTCTCTCATTCCCTCTCTTTGTGTGATTGTGTGATTGCGAGATTGTAAAAGTGCGCGTATTACGTCACTGAGTGTAAAAAAATCGTAACACCTCCATTGATATATCCAAGTTCCTCTTCAACGATATCCTATACTCTGTATTCCAGCTTATATTTCTTAGAGTCCTCCATTGATATATCCAAGTTCCTCTTCAAAGAGTCCAGATCTTCTGTCCAATATTATGGTGTCTTATTGTGTCCAATAAATCTCAGCCTTTTATTTATGTGGGTCCCGCATGGAACCCATGTGGGATCCGCAAAATAAATGGTTGAGATTTTATGAGACAGAATAAGACAGAGTAAAACTAGACAAAGGATCTGGTCCCTCTTCAACGATAGCCTATACTCTGTATTCCAGCGTATACCTACACGAGAGGCACAAAAGACCAAACCCCACTAAGACAAACAATTGAATTAAACCAATAAAAGAACAAAACTTTTAACCTTTTTTCATAAAAAATAACAAATTTAAGCAGTAATGATGGCGGATACGAGAAGGCAATCAAGTGGATGTTTCAAAACCCTAATCGTGACGGAGAACTGATCAGACGGAAGCAAACCAAGCATAGTGTAGACGGTCTGTTTCATGGAGTCCTTAGTGGAATTAGAGATAATGGCGTTATTAAGAGGCACGATGCGTTTGAGTATGTTGGCGATGACAGAGAACCCACAGTCAAAGCTTGACTTGAACTCGTCGTAGACACTGTCGCCGTTGCTGAAGCAGCTAACAGTGGAAGAAAAGGATGTTGAGAAGAACGTCGGCCGTTGAAGGGAAAGGCAAAAGCGACGGAGGTGGTGCCGATGGTGGTTGGTTAAGATTTAAGAAATAAAGTGGATTCAGAACAGGGGAAGTCTCCCCATCTCCTGAGTAACACCGAAATCAATCCAACATTGTACCTTCGGTTAAGGATTTTAGATGCAATTGTTGCCTCCATGGATTTGCCTATTAACAATATGTATTTTATTAGTCAAAATTAATAAAAATTAATTATAAAATTAAAATATACTAAAATTTCAATTAAACAAGATAAAAATTTTGGTTAAATTTTAAATATTTTAAAATTTTGCTTATTTCATTTACAAGCTTGACAATAAAACCATAACTATAAGTTGATAGTCAAGTGGATTAATCTTAATATTATCCAAACTTTACTAAATTTAAGAATATTAATAATAGAAAGTGAATTGAATAAATAAAATTAAATTTGATCAAATTTTAATTAAGCTCAAGCTTAAATTAATAAAAATTTTAATTTTTAAGTCAGTCCTCAGCCTTAGGAAATTTAACTTTGGATATTTTGGTTAAATTTATAAGAAAATGTCAAAGTTGAATAGATTTAAATTTAATTTTACTAATTCAAGTTTAGCCGATCTTTAAATTAAACAAGAATATAAAAAAAGTTAAAATTTTAGTATTGATATATTAGATCTAGGGGTAGTAACAAGTCATATTGAGTCTGGGCCTAGGCCTAAGCCTGGGCCTGAGCTTAAGCCCGAGCCCAATCTCGATTGACCTAATCAACCTATTTTTAATTAAATTAGAAAAATGATGTTAATTTTACAATAATGATGTCAATTTTGTTATAGATGTTAAGCTTCGAGCATTGGGTTCCATGTTTGATTTTTAGAAAAATTGGACCCAAGGCCCATCCAACCCAAGTCAAACTTATCTGAGCCCAAAAGTCATCTCTATTAACATTAACTTTTTACCAAATCAAAACCTAAAATTTAAAATTAACGAATTGATTGAACTTTAATTCTAGTTACTTAAACCCAAATAGTACAAACCATCATGGGAGGATTGGATTGTCGAGTCCCAGGTTGATTCTGTCAACTCTTCACAAAAGTTGAGATAAAAAGTGAAACGAAGTTACAAGAGAAGGTAAGTACATGGAATCTACTGTACAAGAAGGAATTTTTATAAACTAGGAACTGTTTATATATAGAAAGATTGGAGAAGGAAAGTGAAAATTTAACCAAAAACCAAACAAATCAGGAAAAGTAAGGGAAGTCGCCGATCTCTCCTCTCCTGCTCCGACCAGAAGACGACGAGGACGCAGATTTTGACTATGAACGGCGGCCCCTCCGGATTCAGTTCGTACCCATTAACCAAAATTTCTTCTTTCTTCAATTACCACACTCGGAAGCACTTGTCTTTGTGTATTGAGAAACCTTTTCGATGTGCATTCCCATACGTAAGATTGTGCTAAAAAGACTGAGTTTTTCTTTTTCGTGGTTTTTGTTGTGATTCAGACAATGCCCCGGTTACGAAATTGTTTGTTATTGCGTCTGCGGTCTTCACCCTTTTCTTTGGGGTCAGAGGCATGTCTTACAAGCTTGGATTTTCTTATCAGGTGATTATATTTGTCTGGCTATCTGCTTTTGTTTCTTTTCCTCCTGAAAGGATTTCTTTTGGGATTTATGGTCTTACTAAAATTTCTTTCTTTGGACATATTTTTAAGCGAGTTTTTCCTGCTATTTATTGGAATAGATTGAACTCGTATCAGAATGATCCTTTTGTAAATGTTCTGTTTGATCTTCTCGTTCTGTCTGAATTTTGTGAGTATTTTTAAAGGATGTTGTTTCCAATGCTTTAAATGAATTGATCTGAACTAAGCTTCAGGTGTTGCCAACTAGGAGTCGTTTTACGGGTTAAGAATTTTATGGTTGGTGCTTAATGTATCTGAGATTTATTTTGGCGGGGAATTTGTTGATATTTATGATTTTGCTTCAGCTCTCTTCAATAGTGCTAATCATTGTGGCAAAGCTACTGTTAAATGGGTCGTTGAGCATTGGCAAGTGATTGTTGCAGCCCATTTTAGTTTCAACAATATTTAGAGTAGCTTATCTTGGATAAACCAATTATAGTGTTAAGGGTTTACACCTTGCAACTTTCTTTTCCCTTTTGCACAAAAACTGTTGTTCAGGCACCTGTGCTTCAGTGAATGAAGATTGACATTTTGGATGTGGGTAACATAATGGAGAGATCTTTATGCGTACAATGCTAGACATGAAGAAAGAGATATGATTGAATTTGTAGGGTAATACAGTCTTTAAGGCAGAAAAAGAGAACTGCAACTGAATCTACTATCTTGTGTGTAAGCAGATACTTAAGGATTGACTAGATATTAAATGAATCATGCATAACATTTCACTGCAAAATATTGTTATTGCGTTGCAGTTTTAGTCAAAGATGTTCTTGTTTTCTGGGAAGGTAGGGGGGGAACATGTTTGCCAAACCGTCTTTGTTATCATCATATGACATACTTTGAAAGATTCATTTACACGCGACATTGAATATCATGACTTTATGTTCTAACTTCATTTAAGATGGCTTGAGGTCCTTAAACTTGATGCTCATGTACATTTTTTAAATTTCATTTTTCCTTCTTTCAGGATATTCTCAGGAGGCCACCTGTATGGAAGTTAATCGCATCAGTTTTTGCCTTTTCTTCTACCCCAGAATTGATGTTTGGACTATATCTTCTATACTACTTCAGGGTCTTTGAGAGACAGATAGGATCTAATAAGTATTCAGTGAGTAGTTCCCTAGTTCACAATTCACTATGATGTTTGTGACCAGTGAGATGCGTAACCACAGCCCTTTGATTAAATTCTGGAATGAGATTATAACTTCTCTAGATTGTTAGTTCAAATTCTGCTGATTCATCCATTAGCCTGTACCTATTCCTTTCGAGATTCTATGAAGGAGCTTCTTTTTTTTGTACTTTCTCCACTCAGCATCGGGTTTTAGTTTTATTTTAGTTCAGTTGATACGTACTATGGACCAAATATAGAAACTCCATAGTTTCATCTTTGTTATCTTCCTCTTTTATTTGTTTACTTCCTGAATTTGATGCCAGCCGCAATTCTACAGGTTTTTATATCGTTCTCATTGATGGTGTCAATGCTGTTTGAGTCCCTTACTCTAATGCTCCTTAAAGGTATGTGGGATGTGTATTGTTCCATGAGTTGCTATTTTGTAGTCTTGCCTTTTTTAATGAATGCACAATTGGTGATGTTGAGAACTGAAAGTCCATGAGCTGTGAGTTTCATATTCTCTTCTACTTTAGATAACTTACTATGATTTTTGTGTACGGAGTAACTGATACTTGAATTGTTCTGTATTTTTCTTGATATTGATTGTGCATCTTATAAGTCGCTGGCTGATCTATGAAATGAAAATTTAAATATAAGGTCTGGCAATTTTAAGGGGAAGCCGCTGATAACCTTATGTAAATACATCATCTTAATTCTTGAATGTCAACAGCATATATCCTCTCTTGCTGTCTTTATTTCCTTTTTTCTCTTTTGACTTCCTGAAAGAGACAGTACTTAGTTTTCTATTTTCTCTTCAATAATCTTGTATTCTTCTTTGCATGGAGGAAATGAGTAATGGCAGTTAAATTTATGCTATAGTTTCCAAACAAGTAGTGTTCTGGGTGAAGATTTGATTAACAACTTAGTTTTCTATTTTCTCTTCAATAATCTACTTGTATTCTTCCTTGCATAGAGGAAATGAGTAATGGCAGTTAAATTTATGCTATATTTTCCAAACAAGTAGTGTTCTGGGTGAAGATTTGATTAACAACAGCAGAGCTGCCCTCATGGTTATTATACATGCAACATAATAGTATTTCCTGTGGATCTTTACTCTTATTTATAGCAAATCGCAAGTTGTTCAAACAATTGGAATCAGCTTTATTACCTAAAGAAAATCTCAATGACAGATATCCCCCAAATAAACATTTTTCAAGGTGACTGGTTAATAAACAGAAATAAACACAAAGAGATGTTTTAGCACTGAGGTGGTTTTGGTACGTATTCCTCTGTGCTGCAACAATTAGTTATGTATACCCTTTTTCTTGCAGATCCATCAGCAATGCTCACATCTGGACCTTACAGTCTCATATTTGCTTCTTTTGTACCCTTTTACTTTGACATACCAGTCTCAACAAGGCTTCGGGCTTTTAGAATTCAGTTCTCTGACAAATCTTTCACATATCTAGCAGGTCTTCAGGTAGAAACTATGTACATATTTTCCTATTTGCAGGTGTGAGTGTATCTACCACATTTCTTTTGCAACAACTCTATAATATATTTCAATTCTTCCAGCATAGGCAAAGAAGCTGATCTTAGTATTTGTTTTGCAGCTTCTTTTGTCATCTTGGAAGAGATCTGTTCTGCCAGGGATATGTGGTATCCTTGCTGGTTCCTTATATCGCTTCAATCTCTTTGGCATTCGGAAAGCGAAGGTTTTCTCACTTATCTGAAATTCCTTTCAACAATAAATTTAAAAGAGTAAAACTTGCAGCTGAGTTGTACTGATGTATCTGACGATGCCCTTGTTTCAAGTTAAAAAGGACAATTTTGAGTTAGCAAATTACCTATGCATATATTAGGGGGAGTTCCATAATTAGGCTTACAAAATCTTTTAGTCCAGAAATTTAAGCTGTTTGATGATACTCTATACTTGATCATATAGTAATTCTGGCACACCTTTGGCATAAACCCACTGGACTGAATGTGTGGATAAAATCTAGAGTTTTCATATACTCTACTGAAACTGAAATTCTACTTTCAAGGTAAGATTTGAGCAGCATGGTTTAATTGAAAACCTCTTTGTTATAAAGGCTTTGAATTTATGATGGGGAACAATTCAACCCAAAAGTTTTAAGCTGTTGAACGAAGCCGAAGACTAGATTGTAACTCTAATGGACTTTGGAAGTTTAAATATTCATTAGGTTATACCATATTACAGTTTTGTATATTGAGATAGTACCCTAGTACCCTGTAGTCTCAACATCTGTAACCTGCATTATTTGATTTGAAGAGAGTGGATGCTCGCGCAGTTTCTGCACACAGAATCAAGCATGATGCTTTGGCTTGTGCAGGATTTAATTGGCTTATCTTTTCTGCACGTATATGTCCATCAAGATTTAAAAATCACTATTCTTTGTTCTATATATTTTTTGTGTTCGCCTTTTAAGTTCTTATTTAAAACTGGACCATTACTTTAACATTCTTTTAAACATGATTGTTTACCTTTGTACACAGCTCCCCGAGTTTGTGAATTCCTTCTTCTCACGGTTTTCTTTGCCGGCTAATGGGAATCCTCACAGAGCAACAACAAGAAATGTAATAGATAGGGAACCAACTTATACAGTTGGTCATGCGGAGGCAAGCTTCTTTGATGAATGTCTTTACCCTTGTCATTTACACTAGATACTGGTAGTTCTTTTAATAGTTTCAATTTGCACCAGCATAGCATAGGTCTTGACCAATTACTAGGTGTTCCTATTGCTTAAATTTTTCTCTGGGAAGTTTTAAGCATCAAAATATATATATTAAACAGCAGTAATATCATCCTGAGCAGCTTTTTGGAATCGATCAAAATCAATTGTTTAGACAAGTTAAAGATGTGGCCTTCTTTTGTTACCCTTCGTTGCTACCTCTCCTACATTTTTATCATGTTCTTTTACGTTTCTGGCTCAAGAGAACTGGTTCTGGACTGTCACCCAAAATATTTCATGTTAACAGTATGCATGTGGAGATTTTGTCATAGTGATTTGTTTACTTTGTTAACTTCAGAGAACGTACTCAACTCCGATGGCTACCTCCATGGAGCCGCCAGAGAGCTCTATTGAAATGCTAGTTTCAATGGGATTTGATAGGAACTCAGCACGTCAAGCACTTGTGCAAGCTAGAAACGACGTCAATACGGCTACGAATATCCTTATTGAAGCACAGTCACATTGATTGGTAGCAGTACGTGAGGCAAAACTGAGAATTCGGGTGCTTAATTTGGAGGATCAAACTCATGAACACAGAAACATCAAATCAATTGCTGACAAGTTGAAGACTGAATTTGCATGTCATCATGTTGCTCCTCGGATCACTTTGGATGAGCTAAAGTTTTCTTCTTCAAGTTTCAAGATTGTACTAATGTATAAAAACAACCAAAACGTACGAGCTTTTACAATTGTTAGACCAAATTGGAGCATATAAGTGTACATTCAAACATTTTCCTGTTGGCCATTGTTTTAAAATACAATTCAAGATAGGCCACTTGATCATTTGCTAACCATTAAGAAATCTGCACTAAAGTGCTTAAGATATAGATGGTAATCATGTACGATCTTTCTGTTCATATCTTGATATATAAGCATGATCATTTCTGTATTACTAAATCATTTGGATGGACTTGACTTCCTACAGGACTTTAAAGGCTCGCATTCCATGAACATATATTAGTAATTTGCAGAAGCTAGGCAATACAAGAAAAGCTTGAATTTTGGTATCATCCAGTCCTCTGTTCCCTCTGTTTTTGAAACTCTAGTGCCTCATTACCTGTCTTTTCGTTCCTCGAACTTTGGAATTGAGAATGCCACTGTCAAGTAATAATTACAGTACACATTCATAAGATGAATCTCTTGCACTCAAAAGGCGGAAGCCCTCACTTCAAGTGCCTCACACCCTAGCTAGATAGAGTGGTGGGGAGTTACCTGCACGGATAGCTCAACTAACTAGTCTTCAGGAAGATTGTCAGAATATAAAAGTCTTAAGTTTGAGTCTCGAAAGCGACAATGTGAGAGTTTCATCTAATGTGGTGACTCCTTGTGCGTATTAGATACTGACCACCTTTCTAAGAAGGTAAATCATGATTTAATCTTACTCAACTCTTCAAAAAGGTTGCCCGGTATGTACAAAGAACCACTACATTAAATGAAATTCTTACACGACCGTTGCCGAAATTCGAACCTAAGATTCTTGCACTCAACAACCTTCCTTAGAACCAGTTGAGCTACCCGTGCAGGGTGTGTATAATAAATCTCAAGATCATATATACAAGTTCTGAACGGTCAGATTCACACAGCAGTTAAAAAATCAACTTAAAAACATTTCCCACAAACAAATTGTAATGGAAGTTCTTGTGAGAAGGTAAATGTTTATTCTAAACCATTTTCCACAAGACAAATCAGATACCCTCCTCCCACAAAAATCAGTACTCTCAGGAAATGTTGAGTCGGCAAAAACAAAGTGATCAGATTCCTGCCTGTAATGGGACAGGAAACCGTGATCAGTGGATGAACTATAATTTTTCCTGACATATTTGCAAAAATTAACAAAATTTAAAGTAAAAAGCATAAATTATTATTGCATAGATAGTATAACGAATAATGATTTGACATCTTGCAACACATTAAAGAGAAAAAAAACGACACGAAAGCAGATAAAACTGGATTAGTCAACTCTGTTCGAGGTTAAATTCAAGTTGATGAGGGAAGCGATTACGTGGTTGTTTGGTTAGCAGAGCAATGTCGTGGTACCTTATAGCACCACAGGCCACATATGATACGAGTCTATGTACATACAGTCAGCAGTCCACTTCAAAAGTTATTAGCAAAGGATAGAGTTTAGTAGAAGTGCGCCCTCCCTTTTTCTGTGAAACTGCTTCTGCTGTTGTCCGGTAAAAGCAAATGTCCTTCCCTATCTTTTTGGATTTTTGGGTTTTTGTTCATTTTCTCTATCTAATCTTTTATTCTCTGTTTATGAATCATTACTTGGTTGGAGCAAAAGTTTCTGTCTTTCTGATCTCATATTCGCGGAGTTTTGTTGCTGTTGTGGTTATGGAACTGGGAAGTTGGAATCTGGTGTTTTTCCACTTGCAAACATTTCAAGTTTGTTCTTTTTTGATGGGTTTTGGCTCTAAATGGATCTTTACAGCTTATGATATGATTGTAAAACATATATATGTGTGAATCTATTTGGTTGGAAGAAGATGGGGAGAATTTTGAAACTAATAGATGATGGAAGATAATAGGTCTCACATTGCCAATCCATGGCCTGGATATGCTAATGATGAACTGATCCGATATAGTTTATTATGATTTCTTCTTATATTGGAGTGTGGGGAGTTCTGTTTTTAGTTGCTTATAGTTTGAAATGCAGGTGCTCTTATTAGAATGCTGTCTATGCTTGTTAGTTTTGGATCTCTTTTCTTCTCTTTGTTATGTTATGGTACCTTTTTGTGCATATCAACTTTGTATGTTTGAATTTTTCATTTTTACCATTTAGATTCATCCATCAGTTGGTTTTCTTCACTATCATTGACTGAAGAATTAATACGGCCAATTCATGATTCTTGACCAGTTGACTTTTGATAATGAATTCTGAGACTGTAAAAGAAGACTGTCTTGCATGGGCAGTCAGAGATCCGTCTGGAGTTTTATCCCCATACAAGTTTGCGCGAAGGTTTGTTCTATACGTTTTACCATGTTAATTAGTACCGTTTCTATGCAGGATTTTCTGAAACTTGTACCAGATTTGGTTTTGAACTTCAGCATAATCAACGAGGAATGGAAATGAAATCTTACATATAGAGATCTTAGTTAACCTGGGATATTGGGAAAGGGAAGGGAAAGTAAGGAATAAAAATGATCAGTCAGTATAATTCTATAATCGTGGAGGGTTGGTAATCAGAACAAGGAACTGCAAGAAGTGATCGTTCTGATTATTGTTTGAGGTTGCTGAGTGACTTTGTCTAACCTGAAATGTATTACTTAAGAGGAAGGGCAGGGGTTCTCAGGAGTCATTTCACCTACTGATTGCTATCTGAACAAATCTTCTTTTGCATTGCCCTGAAAGGATATTGGCGCTACACAGCTGATTCATTCCCTTTTCTTGTTTCAATGAACATGGAATTCGGGGTGATGATGTTTCAAATTCATAAATGAGGAACCGTAGAAAGAATTTACCCTTATCTTGAATTCTTATAATCATTTACATTTTCATATACACTGTTCAGGTTGCAGTTTTTTGCAGTTGTTCAAGTTGATGCTAAATTGTTTTAACTACTTAAAATCTTACAGAATAGTTAGCTGAATCCTGTGAAACCATTTCATAGAAGTTCATTGATATCTTCCTTTTATAAATTAAATCGACTTCGATTCTTGAATAATCTACCCAATAACTTGATGTTTTCCCAGTGATCAGTTAGTGGCCTAAACTATATTCATATGCTGCCTTGTAATCTTGGAAATCTATGCAGAGCTGTGGGCAAAGATGATGTTTCACTGAAAATTACTCATTGTGGAGTCTGCCATGCTGATGTTTGGAGCAGGAATCAGCATGGAGATTCTAAACATCCTTTGGTGCCTGGGTATGATCCTGATCACATTAAACCTCTACTAATCAATTACCATGAATATAAACTTATACCACTATGATTATCTATTTACAGACATGAGATCGTAGGAATTGTAAAAGAAGTTGGTTCTAATGTTAGCCACATCAAAGTTGGTGACCATGTTGGAGTAGGAACTTATGTTAACTCATGCAGAGAGTGCGAGTATTGTAATGATGGAGAAGAAGTTTATTGTCTGAAAGGATTAGTATTTACTTTTAATGGTATAGATGCTGATGGTACAGTGACCAAAGGAGGGTATTCCAGCTACATTGTTGTGCATGAGAGGTGGGTGCCCAACGAAATCATTTAATCTACATTCCTTTATCTCAGAAAACATTTGTTTTTAGTGCTCTGCAGTACTGATTGATTTCTCGTAACTTCAAAAAGGAGACATTCGTGTATCGTTTAGAATGAGGATGAAGCATAAAGCAATGTGATTGTCAAATGCTGAAAAATAACTTCAACAGTGTAGCTTAGTGATTACAGAAGGATTAGTAGTAAAGACTTTATTATACAGCTGATGTTGCAGAAGTTGGTTTTGATACTGCAGGTACTGCTTCAAGATACCTGATGGTTATCCCGTGGCCTTGGCGGCACCTCTGCTATGTGCTGGAATTACTGTTTATAGTCCCATGATTCGACACAAGATGAACCAACCTGGAAAATCTTTAGGGGTGATTGGACTTGGTGGCCTAGGTCACATGGCAGTAAAGTTTGGAAAGGCTTTTGGATTGAAAGTAACTGTTTTAAGCACTAGCATATCCAAGAAAGAGGAAGCCTTAAGTGTGCTTGGTGCAGACAATTTTGTGGTCTCATCTGATGAAGAACAGATGAAGGTAAAAAACCCTCGGATGCTTTTCAGCAGAAAAGATGAATATTTATTTTCTTTCACCTTTTTCTGAGAGCTGATGGATTCTATGCAGGCTCTCACCAAATCTCTGGACTTTATAGTTGACACTGCATCAGGTGATCATCCATTTGATGCCTACTTGTCACTTCTGAAGACCGCAGGTGTTTTCATCCTTGCCGGGTTTCCAAGTGAAATTAAATTCAGTCCCCCAAACCTTATTGTTGGTAATTTACTTCATACCATTTCTAGTTTTATGATGTATTCTTAAACTCTGTTAGAAAATAATAGTTTACATGGTAAAAAAAGGTTCAAGTCCACTGACTTGCTTACACTTCCAATCTTTCAGGTATGAAAACCATGTCTGGTAGTATCGCAGGTGGAACAAGAATAACACAAGAAATGTTGGAGTTTTGTGCTGCTCATAAAGTTTACCCCAAGATAGAAGTAATTCCTATCCAGTATATAAATGAAGCTCTTGAGAGGCTGATAAAGAGAGACATAAAGTACCGGTTCGTCATTGATATTGAGAATTCCCTGAATTGATACACGACAGAAGTAAAAAGGAAGTCTCTTCTAAAGCAAAAACATATGTCTGGATCAACAGTTTCAGTTGCTTCCCTGAAGGTTATATTGCAATTGAAGTGATGGAATTCGATTTTCCTGTATATCTTGAATCGGCTGATAGTGGCTATGATCATGATTGTGAAAAAAAGTGTGTTTTTCCAAAATAAGATGGTTTGTACTCAGTAGCACTTAACCTTAGGAGAGTGAAAAGAATAAAAGAAGAGTCTTTTCTGCAATTTCTCAAGGCTTGATTTTATATGTTGCTGATACTTGTGAAAGGCCTTATGGAATATTCATAAACTTTATTTGTTCTAAATAGACTATAAAAGGATCTCTAAAGGTTTCATATTTATACATACATTAATATATTTACCAACACAATTGCTTAAAACAAGTTGGAGCACAGATGTGTACATTCAAACATTTTCCTCTTTGCCATTGTGTTAAAAATACAAATCAAGATAGCCCACTTGATCATTTGCTAACCATCAAGAATCCGTACTAAAAGTGTTGAAGATATAGATGGTAACCATGTACTATTTTTCTGTTCATACCTTGATATGCATGCATGATCAGATATGTATTAGTAAATCATTTGGATGGAGTTGACTTCCTACGGGACTTTAAAAGTCTCGTATTCCATAAACATATATTAATAATTTGCAGAAGCTAAGCCATACTAGAAAAGCTTGAATTTTGATATCATCCAGTCCCGTGTTCTCTCTGTTTTTGAAACTCTGTTGCTTCATTACCTATCTTTTCGTTCCTCGAACTTTGGAACTGAGAACGCCACTGTCAAGTAATAATTACACTATACATTTGTTTCTATTGCATATGATGAATCTTATGATCATATCTACAAGTTCTGAACGTTCAGATTCACAAAGCAGTTAGAAAATTAACTTAGACATTTCCCACAAACAAATTGTAATGGAAGTTCTTGTGAGAAGGAAAATGTTAATTCTAAACCATTTTCCATTAGACAAATCAGATACCCTCCTCCCACAGAAATCAGTACTTACAGTAAATGTTGAGTAGGCAAAAAAAGTGATCAGATTCCTGCCTGTCATGAGACAAGAAACCATGATCAGAGGGTGAACTATAAAAAAGCATAAATTTTTATTGTATTGATAGAATAACTAGAGAGATTAAAGAAAATAGAAAGGAAACGAAATCAGATAAAACTGGACTGGTGAACTCTGTTCGAGGTTACATTCAAGTTGATGAGCGAAGCCATTACGTGGTTGTTTGGTTAGCAGAGTAATGACGTCGTTGTTTGATTAGCAGAGCACTGACGTGGTTGAGTCGAATGTGATTGGTGAACTCTAACTCCAAACCTTATTGGCCCACAGGCCACTTGGCGTACATACTATAATAAATATATATATATATATCCGTACATTCAGCAGTCACTCCATCAGCTATTAGCTAAGGATAAAGTTTGGTAGAAGTGAAGCCTACTGTGTCTCTGTGTAACTACTTCTGTTGGTGTCTGGTAAGAACAAATGTTACAGTCTTACGGAAGAACTAAACCAAAAGTTAGCTTAAAAGGTTGAGACAGCAGGTAAGCCTGTAAATCTCATATCAGCCTTTCTTTATTACTGTCATGACATAATTAGATTGTAACATTTTACCACATTTCGCAGCCTATCATCGGCAGATTGGCTATATGTTAGATCTTTTTTAATACTGTTATATCGGTGTTACCACCCCCTCACCCACGAGTTAATTGTACGTTAGACTTTTTCTAATCTCAGCGAGCACGACAATACCAACCTCGCCACTCATATTAACTTTTTTAGTAAAACTTCTATAAATTAATAACCTCGATTAAATAATAATTTTTTTTAGTTCTGACTTGGGCCAATAGGATAAAATAATAACTTCGGTAAATATATAAGATAATAGTTTTTTAAAAAATTCCTTGAGGCCCACTAAAAATATAAAATAATAATTCATTACATAAGTATGAAAATTACATATATAATTCATAAAATAAAGCACTTCCTAAACAATTTTTATTTCAAATTTTATGATTTCCTAAAATATGAATCTATAGTCAATTGATTCTTCTTTTCATGCGAACTGAATCCAATTTCATCTTTAACTTTTTGGAGGGCATAAACTACATTCGGCACATTCTTCTCATTTTGAAGCAAGTAACTTTTCAAAGTCTCTACAGCAAGAAAAGCTTCTTTTGGAGAAATATGTG